>JAPVLO010000521.1:600000-1000242 GCA_027257055.1 Cephalopachus bancanus | reverse complement strand
TTCGATTGGGCCTGTATCTGGCAGACTCACAATCCCCCTGGAAGCCCTCAGAGAGGTAAGTCAGGCTCCTGATTTCTGTTTTGAGTGCACTCTTGTAGGGCCCCTCAGGAAAGCTGGGTGCAGCACTAACTCCAGGGTCCGAGGTCCTAGTGAGACGTCACTGGGATCTCCTGTTTTGCCCTCAGGCAGCCAGATCTCTCTGTTCAGTTTTTGCTGTCTTGTTTGTGTGTTCAGTGTTTGTTACTGTTGTGTCTGTTATTGTAATTAATATCATGGTTGGGACGGGAGCCCTGTCTTTATGCCCACATGGGATAATTGCCAACAGCTTCTCCAAGCTCTCTTCACCACAGGAGAGAGGGAGAGAATCCACCAGGAAGCAAGGAAGTTAATCCTGGGACCTGGGGCCAGTCAGCAGAACCTGCAGGATTGAAGCGCGTTTTTCCCCCCCTGACAAACCGAACTGGGACCCTAACACTAATCACGGTGGGGAGTGTCTCACCACTTATTCCCGGATTCTTTTGGGGGGTTTTCCCGGGGCTGTTGCAAGGCGCCCCAAAATTTATCTAGGATGAGTGAAGTCACTTAAGGGCCACAGAAATCTCCCACTGCTTTTCGGGAGTGTCTCATGAAGGCCTATCGGACATACACCCCAATAGACCCAAAGGCACCAGAAAACCAGAGGGCATTAGTCATAGCCTACGTCTCCCAGTCGGCCCCTAATATATATATATATATATATATAATATATATATTATATATATATATATTTTTTAGGAGCTGGTTAAGTTGTTATACTTCATTTAAAGGGACATGTTTTTTAAAAAACTTAATTGTGACCCGGGCTCGGTGGCTCAGCCTGTAATCCCGCCCCTTTTGGGGAGGCTGAGGTGAGTGGATTCCCTGAGCCCGCGGGTTCGAGACCCACCTGGGCAGCAAGACCTCATCTCTACAATAAATCAAAAAATCAGCCGGGCGTGGTAGCACATGCCTGTAATTCCAGCTACTTGGAAGGCTGAGGCAGAAGGATCACCGGAGCCCAGCAGGTCGAGCCTGAGGTGGCCGGGAGCGGCCACTGCATTCCAGTCTGGGTGACAGAGTGAGACTCCAACTCGAAAAAACAAACAAACAAAAAAAAACTTAATTGTGTATGTTTCTTTATGTCATTGTATGTTTCCCTCCCTTCCTTAGCCTGTGTTCTTCTTCACTAATTCTGAAAGAGTTCATTCTAATCTACCTGTAAAGAAACATAAAAATATCTCTCATATGCTACTTAGCCTTTTGCTAGCTCAGTGCAAGTTAATGCTAGCCTTGAAAAAAATAATTTTTTAATCTTTCTCTGGCAACTAAGGAACTAAATAAACTGTTTTTGTATTCAAACGCTGAGCCAGGTTAGTTGAAAGTTAGTCTGTTTCTAAAGGTTTAGGCCTTGCCTAAGATGGTAATCAACTGCTCGTCCCTGTAAAACTGTTGGGAAGTCTCTTAGAGTCGCGTAATGTATGCTGAGTTCCTACTTTATATTGTAATGCTAAATAACACTAATGCTTGCGTTTTTGGCTATGCCTGACTAGCACACCTCTTACAAGATTGGTAAAGCTTTAAATGCTAAATACTTTGCAGGACTTGATAAGGCATGGGAACTGGCCATTCCCACCTGATTAAGCCACCTTGTAAGCTCGGTACTCCACCTAAGGGACAGGTCAAGTACTAGGCACACTCTGTGGCGCATAGAGTGAGACTTAATCCCTCTCATTTAATTGTCCAGGTCTTACGGCTAAGGCTGCTGTTTAGTAATTCATGAGGATTTTTGACAATTTTGCCTGTTCATAATTAGGGATAAGTAGGAACAGATCATTTTACATCTACGTGATCTGTTCACTCTAAAAAGGTTTTGTACCAGGCCATTTTTGTAGACATCATTGGGAAGTCATGGAGAAAAAAAAAAAGGCGGGGGGAGAGGCTTCAAGAAAGGCTGAGAACACTCAGTCTGGGAAAGCCATCGGGTTTTCCAGGAATTCCTGGCATTGCTGTTTACGACTTTATTTAGTTATTTGTTTGTTTTAGAATTCTCCATTGAGAAATAAATTCTAAGTGTTCAGAGCAAATTCTGGGTTTTTAAGAAACGTGACCAAGAGAGTGTGTAGTGGTCTGTGCCCTCGGACACCTCGATGGGACAGATTTTGAATGATTGGAGCAAATTAAAATTATGTGGCTTAATAATAATAATAAGTACATTATTTTAAAAAATCAAATTTAAACTCACTCCAAGTTAGCAGATAATAAGATTTGGAAAAGAACAAAACTATCTGGCAATTAAATTCACTTTGTAGACCTAAGGAAAAATAAAATGGTCAAAAGTTCTGTATGCAGAGGCATTTAAAAAATTCATTTCACTACTTTGCAAACAAGATTATATCCTATAGAATATTAAATGCCAAACTCCAGAAGCTTAACTCAGGACTAGGAATACCAAACTCCCAATTATAGAAAGCCTCTGAAGTTCTTAGAAACTGAAACATTAAGAAAAACAGGAGAAGCACTCCAAAATGAGCACCAGCCAGAGGAAAATAAACAAATTGGCAGTTGCCACTAAAAGCAAAGCTCCAGCCCCCAAAAGAGGCCTGAAAAGGATAAACCCACTAAGGGGGATGGTATCAGCTGCTATGAATGTGGTCAATCTGGGCACCTAAAGCATAATTGTTCTTAATGGCCTAAGCCCCCAGAACCTTGTCCAATATCTGGACTGAAAGAAATGGTGCAGCCTCTCCCAAAGGGGGGGAAGAACACCTAGCTCGGTGATGGTGGCTGTTGACTGAAGGGGGAGGGCACGGCCCAGCGCAGCACTCTGTATGCCATCCACCCAGAAACCCTTGGGTCTATATGAATGTGACTGGGGTCCATTTTAAATTTTCTTAATTAATACTGAGGCTAAGTTTCTAGCCCTTGTGCTCATATTGAACTTCTTTCTCCTAAAACCGACTCTCTAGTGGGAGTTAAATGTTTTCCCCAAAACTAAATGTTTCACCTAACAGTTACTAAAAGGTAAATTCAAATTATGACTGTAAAAGGTTACCCATAAATAAATAAAAAGGAAAGCAAAAAGCAAAGGAAAAACAAAAAAAGGTTTTTGGGTATATAAATAAGGTTTTAGTAAGAAAAAAAAAATAAAATGGTATAAGCACACCAAAAATGGTATAAGGAAAGTTTATGAAAAATATACATACAAAAGAAATTCTATAAACAACTGGGCATAATAAAGTCTTTCTGGATGCAAGTCTCCAAACATTTTTGAATTTCTCTTCAAAATTTTATATAAAATTTACTTAAGTGTCTAGTTCAAATTATAGTCTAAAACAATCTGTCAGGCTACCATTATAGTCCAGAATACAAAAGCTGGTTCTTGTAATAAAGTCACAGAAATTAAAGTTTATCATTTAAATTATGTTAATAACTTCGGGCCTTGTAGCTTTTGTACAAAAAGGTAATCAGCCACTGTCTACAATTGTCAAAATGTAGGCCTGACTTTATTTCTTTTATTGAGCCAGAATCCAGTAATTTCATGCCCATATAACGGTCATGCAAAAATTCCAGCCAGTGCCTGCAAACAATGCCACTGCTGAAACAAATCTGGACACCTCAAGTCAGACAGGGAAAAAATTTTCCCATCTCTGGCTAGGTAGGACTGTGCCCATTATCAGCTCTGAAGAAATTACAGATGGACCCTTTACCCCTCAGCACTCCAAATGATTATGGGATCAAAAAATCTCTAAAGAATAAATAATTGAGTCAGGGTAGCTAGCACAGGCTAGGCATAAATAAATTTCCTATAGGTAGGTTTTAAAAGGCGTTCAAACATTTCTACTGCAGGCTGAATGGCAACCTATCCCACCCCTTGGCAAATCCAGGGAAAACTCCATCAGATGTAAAACTAGGACAGTACAATCTTTCAATTTGTGAGTTAGCATGATTATCACTAGAAATCCTTTGGAAACATGAGTAAACTAAACATAAGTATTTGGTATTGCATCACTCAGGATCCAAGTCCCTGAAATGGAATTTGTTAAACCTTTGAAATTGTTTAACGGAGTAGGCCTTTTTTCCCACACCTCTGAAGGAAAGGAAGGCCACAAACATAAATGCTCATAAGAAAATGTGTTGTCCATTTGGGACAAATTTTAATCACAATTTATGAACTTATTTCCATAGACACTTCTTGGACCAGAAAACTCAAATATCCCAGGGAGTAAGTGCTGCTAAAAATTGAAGAAAGGAAGAACCCAACCAACAACTGTAAGAAAAAAAAAAAGACCCCAGGGGGGGTCCTTTTCCTATACTGGTCTATAGAAATTAAATACCTAACTTCTCTATCATGATAAAACCCCCCTATGAAGTCTCAAAGAGGGGTGAACAAAAGCCCTTGCTATGGGGGAAAAGGGCCCCCCAAAAAGGCCTTTGAATAAAGTAAACAGGCTCCTTGCCTTTTGAAATTTTTATGGGCGGCCACCCCCTCTCGCTAGGGGCGTACAGGGAAACTTAAAAAGGAATTAGGAAGTCTTGCCCTAAAACAGCAAATGCAAGCCTCAGGTTCAGACCTAAATGCCATCCATTGTCAAGTCAGAAAAAAATTGCCAATTAGTTTAACTACCGATGCCCATTCTTTTAAGCCAGGTAATATGGTATGGATTAAAAAAAAAAGAAAGAAGGAAATGTATAACCTCTAAAGCCCCCCTGGAGGGGGGCATTTACTGTTCTTTTATATAGCAAAACTAAGCTGACCTTCCAGACTGGGGGTGCACCACAGATTCAGCAACATCCCTTAAGCCGACCGTCCGGAAACTCAAAATTTCTCAAGCCCTGCTCTAGAAGCCTGAGAATTCTCCAGCCCTGCTTCAGTCACACACCAGAGGCTGACTGATCAATGCGCGGCAGAAGATTAAGGATTCAGTTTAAGAACTCAGTGGACATTACTGATAAGCCATTGTTTTGCTTTGTCAACCTTTATATTTGCTAAACTGTTTGTCATTTCAATTGCTGTGAAACTAACTTTATTTGCTGTAGGATTAACAGAGTTGTTCCCATTGAGCATGTTAGAAAAGGGGTTTTACTAGCATTCCCATTCTTTCTTATAATAGTAAATGTTCTTGTGCTTTTATGTATTTCTGCCTAATTTGGGTTTTATCGCTTCCCTCACACACCCAGCATATACATGTATAGAAACTATCTGGTCAGACATAAGAGTTTTCCATCGTTATTCATCCCAGCTAGGGGTTTGTTCTGGTGGCAAACAAGGCCTTTTGGTATTGGGCATCTGCTTATGCAACTAAATCTTCTCAACGTACTAAAGGGCTATTTTTGGGCATACAAAAAGGTTGCATATGCCCAGCTCCCAGCATTATGAAAAGGCACATGTACCATAGGAACAATCCAGCCAGGATTTTTCCTTCTGCCTAACCCAAGGGGGATGAACTAGGCATCCCCCTTTATGAAAGCCTCAAAAACCCCAGGTGCTCGATCCCTCGATCAAGTTCCTAATATAGGAGGGACCCCAAATTTGGAAAAATGACGAATGGGCCCCCCCAGAGAATTATAAATACTTATGGCCCAGTCACATGGGCTCAAGATGGGGTTGGAAATGCCGCACCCTCTCTATATATGCTAAATCACATTATTAGGTTACAAACTGTCTTAGAAATTATAACTAATCAAACAGCCATGGCTTTTGAGCTTGTTGCTCAGCAGCAAGCCCAAATGTGCGCAGCTATTTATCAAAACCGCCTAGCTTTGGACTACCTGCTGGTGGAAGAAGGAGGAGTATGTGGTAAATTTAATAGCTCTAACTGTTGTTTGCAAATAAATAATAAGGGTTCTCAGATCCCACTACACCCCTTTGTCTGAAGAGTCAATGATTTGACTTTCGGCACAACTGAAAGGGGGGAATGTGAAAGGGAAAAGAAGCAGCCTCTGCCCCTGGGATTGTAAGGGGGGGAGATGAAAGAGATGGCTTCAGCCTTTAAACAGGCGTTACTCCCTTCCTGGAGGTTTTTTTTGAAGGTTTCTCCTCTGTGAACATTGCAAGATAAATTGTATCCTTACCCACTACACCTGCCTAATTAGCACATCTGCTTCTGTAAACTCGTTAGCTTGCTGATGTCAGCAGAATATTGCGTTAAGAGCTCTGGAAAATGTCCAACTTTAACTTTAGCTAACCAAAATGTAAGCTAGGAACTTAAGGAAGCTCTGAGCGGGGGCTCGAGGCCCAAATTTGGGTTTGGGAAATTTTCTTCCTGCAAGTGGTCGCCAGCTGACAGAGCCTTGACTAATAAATTTCTCCTTTTTTAAAATTTAAATTGGTGGACTGTTATTTAATCGCTCGGACCCTACTTCACTTGGAAAGGCTGAGGCGGAAGGATTGCCAGAGCCCAGCAGGTTGAGGCTGCGGTGGCTGGGAGCAGCCACTGCACTCCAGTCTGGGCGACAGAGTGAGACTCTGACTCAAAAAATACATATATATTATTTAACAAAAAATAAGAGAAAAGAACTTTAAATTTTATATCATTTCAGCCTAAGAGTTTTTTTTTTTTTTTGGAGTGTATGTTTTATGTTTTTCACATGCATGGATTTTTTTTGACACTGCATTTATGTTCATGAACATGATCTCTGTGTCACCAATTTCCTGAGTATGTGGAGACATCAGAAAAGAAATTATAAACCAAAAAAGAAAAAAAACTTATTTAATCTTGGTTTAGAATAAAAGAGAGTGTCACCAAGAATGTGAAGTTTTGGCAGGAAATGATTTCATTATCTGAAGTAGTCTGAGTTTCCAAATTAGTTTATCAGGCTGGTTATTATCCTCCTCAATTAAAAAATGAGAGGGAGTTGGGGAGCATTTATTTTCCGGTAATCTCAGGAACACAAGAAACAGTCGATTGGAGAGGGGTCTTACATTTACGTTTCTGCATTGTCTCTTGCTTTTGCTGTGAAGAATCTAGCAGTTATTAGTTTATGAGTCAACAGCGAGTTCTTCTTGAGCTATTTAGTACAAAGTTTTTGGTATTTGTTTGTTTGCCTGCTGAATTCAATATTCATTTCAAAACAAAAAAAATATGGTATTATTGAATGAATCTGTGGACTACAGCTGTAGGGAATGGAAAGTTGCTTACCTAGGTTGATGAATTGTGTCAATAAGCTCCGTACCCACCTAAATTGTGCAGGCTCATCAGACGTGTGTATTGAGTTTTTCTCCTTGCTAGCTGTGCAATTAAAATAAAAACATGACTAGCAATTAGCCCGGCATGGTGGCGCACACCTGTAGTTCCAGCTATTTGGAAGGTTGAGGCTGTGGTGACTGTGAGCGTGCCACTGCACTCCAGCCTGGGCACAGAGTGAGACTCAGACCCCAAAACGAAGTCAAAAACAAACAAGCAAACAAAAAAACAAAAAACACTACTAGCAAATTCTAACCCCAAGACAATGAGTTTTCTTGTTGTCAATTATATGGTCAATATTTGTAAGTATTCCAAACAATTGAAAAGAATATCTATTTTCTACTTGATACATTCAAATGTGTACGTTATACATTCCCAGTTCCCAAACTGTGTTTCTGGTTCAATAGGTCTGGGGTAGGGTTCAACAATTTGCATTTCAAACACATTTCCAGCAGCTAATGCTGCTGGTCTGGGGACTACACTTTGAAACGATGCACATCATCTTCAAGTTGCCTTTCATCTTCTGCAATTTCTTCCCAGTTTCTTATTAAATGAGAGTTCTTGTTTTCAAGATGCTAAAATATTTACTAGTTCTTTCTTTTTTTTTTTTTTTGAGTTGGAGTCTCACTCTGTCACCCAGACTGGAGTGCAGTGGCCGCTCCCGGCCACCGCAGCCTCGACCTGCTGGGCTCCGGCGATCCTTCCGCCTCAGCCTTCCGAGTAGCCGGAACTACAGGCGCGCGCTACCACGCCCCGGCTGATTTTTTTGTTTATTGTAGAGATGAGGTCTCTGCCCAGGCGGGTCGCGAACCTGCGGGCTCAGGCAATCCACTCACTTCAGCCTCCCAAAGGCACGGGTTTACAGGCTGAGCCACCGAGCCCGGCTTTCACTAGTTATTTCATACTGTTTCTATAAATTCTACAGATTTGGAGTGGAAAAGAAAAATGGCAGCACCAACTTGAAACTACATTGCTCCCAAAATAAACGACAAAAAGACAAAGCACTAGTTGGTGCTTTTCTTTGAGTCTCTCTTTTCTTTGGGGGGTGGGTTGGAGTCTCACTCTGTTGCCCAGGCTGGAGTGCAGTGGCACACTCACAGCCACTGCAGCCTCGACCTGCTGGGCTCAGGAGATCCTTCTGCTTCAGCCTTCCAAGTAGCTGGAACTACAGGCATGCACAACCAGGTCTGGCTAATTTTTTGATTTATTGTAGAGATGAGGTCTCCCCAAGTTGCCCGGGCTGGTCTTGAACCTGTGGGCTCAGGCAATCCAGATGCCTCCGCCTCCCAAGTTGCTGGGATCACCGAACCTGGCATCCATTCTACTCTAAATGGACAGTAGCAGCAGCTTTCCAGTTTTGAGCTATTGGGGGAAATGCTGCTATGAACATTCCGGTGCACATTTCCTTGTGCGTCTGGATCTGAGTTTTTCTAGGGCATGTATTTAGGAGCTTTTGGTTTATAAGAGTATGCACACGTTCAATTTTATTGGGGAAACCCAAAGGGCTGTTTTCTATAGTGGCTGTTTTAATTTGCATTTCCATAAAGAGTATGTGGGAGTTCCTATTGCTCTTGACCTTTGCAACACTTGATATTAGTCTACAAAGTATTTTTCTTTCACCAGTGCGAGTGAACTGAGATCTCATGTTTTGCTTTTAAACAATTATTAAAATATAATGGCTACAGAATAAACTGCACTTATGTACACAGTTGGATATATCCTGAAATATGTATACACCTGTGAAACCACCACGAGATTATGGACATAACCTAACCCACAAAAGATTTCTTGTGTCCCCTTGTAATCTATCTTCTTCCCTACATCCCTGTTCCCAGGCAACTCCTGATACACTTTCTGTCACTAGGGAGGAGCTCACATTTCTAGAATTTTATGTGAACGGAATCAAGCAGTAGGTGCTCATTTGTGGCTGGCTTCTTTCAGCATAATACAATTAATAGTTTGTTCCTTTTATTTCTAATATATTGCATTTACATGCTACAGTCAGTTTAAGTGTTTTTTGTGTGTGTGTGTGTATATGTGTAAGTCGAGATCTCTCTCAGGTCCCAGGCTGGAGTGCAGTGGCACAATCACGGTTACCTGAAGCCTTGACCTTCTGGGTTCAGTTGAAACTTCCACCTTAGCCTCCTGAGTAGCCAGGACTGCAGGTGCGTACCACCACACCCAACCAATTTTTTGATCTTTTGAAGAGACAGGGTCTTGCTCTGTTGCCCAGGATGGTCTCGAACTTCTGGACTCCCAAAGTGCTGGGATTACAGGTGTGAGCCACTGTGCATGGTCTTGCATGAGTGTTCTTAAATACATAAACCAAATACCAAGCTATAATTAAACATCAGGAGGTGTTCGTCATGATAATCCATATCAGCACAGATCATCATCCTGTTAGTAATCAGGGCTACTCCAGCAATCAAATCACAGAGCAGGAAGACTCGGAGTGAATAATAATTTGGGGTGTGATGGCCAGGAAGGGATCAAGAGACAGCGGCCCTGCATTGCCCACCAGTCTTTGCCTTTCAGACCTCATTACCCATCAGCCTCTACCCTTTGACCTCATTCTTCTGCCAGTCCCATCACCACTGCCAAGCCAGGCTGGTCCACCTTCCCACTGGGATTCTCTGTGATCTTTGTTTCTGTTTGCTTCAGGGGCAATGACAATCGTTCACATTTGTGGAGTTTTCTATTTGCTGCCACCCCTCTCCCTGATGGTTTATCCTTACCCTGTTTTATCCCCAAACCACCTCAGGAAGTCAGTAATTTTTTTTTTTCCCCCGCCCCACAGGGCTGTTGTAGGGACGAAATGGGAGATGCCTGGAAGTACTGAGCCTTGTGTCCGAAACACACAGATGTTACTGCTGTTATTAGACCATAGACTGCCTGGACACTAAACCTCTTTCTATAGTCATCATATACCCTGTATTTGGACTTGGCCTCTGATGGCTTTGGGGACAGTTTTCAAAAAAACAAAAAAACAAAAACCTTTTCCAGGATAAGACGGAAGGGAGGGGCTAGAAGTGAAGTGGAGAATCCCTTGCAGTCAAGCTTCCAACTTTAGAGAATGCATATTGGAGGCTGGGCACGCTAGCTCATGCCTATGTAATCCCAGTGCTTTGGGAGGCCAAGGCAAGAGAATTGCTTGAGCCCGGGAGTTCAAGACCAGCCGGGGCAACATAGTGAGATCCCCATCTCTAAAAAAAAATTTAAAAATTAGCTGGATGTGGTGGTGCATGCTTGTA
The DNA here is from genome assembly GCA_027257055.1 of Cephalopachus bancanus. Lineage (NCBI taxonomy): Eukaryota > Metazoa > Chordata > Mammalia > Primates > Tarsiidae > Cephalopachus > Cephalopachus bancanus. The sequence goes on along the minus strand of JAPVLO010000521.1, from coordinate 989,789 downwards.
GTCCCAGCTACTCGGGAAGCTGAGATAGGAAGGTCACTTGAGGCCAGGGGTGGAGGCTGCAGGGGGCCAAGGTTCTTCAATGTACCCCAGCCTGGGTGACTCTGTCCCCAAAAAAAATTTTTTTTTTTCCTCTTCTTTCTCCTAATATCCCACAAAAATGATAACAGAACTTATAAAAAGGTATTTGAAGACATTTTCAGATAAATGAAAGCTGAGATAATTTATCACCCCACACCTGTACTATAAGAAATGCAAAAGGTAGTTCCCTCTGGCTGGAACTAGATGATACCAAATGAAAACATAAATGTACAGAAAGAAATGAAGAGTTCTGAAAAGGCAAAATATATGGATAAATTTTAAAAACTATTTTAAAAAAGTTCAAAAGGGGTAACTACATTTTAAAGTAAAACTATAATCCTACAGATACAAAATATATGGCAAAGAGAGCACAAAAGACTTGGGACACATGTACTTATATTATTATAAAGTTCTTGCATATGACATGGGTAGTACCATATTTAAATTTTAAGTAGATGTTTAAAAGTTAAAGAATCATACTATAATCTCTAGAACAACAATTAAAAGTAATTATACTAAAGGCATAACTAAAAACAAAAAAGTGAATAAAATGTAATACTAAACAAGATTTGATTAACAGAAAGAAGACAGGAAAAAAACAAAAGTAAAAAACAGTGATAGGTCTGGCATGGTGGCTCAGTCTGTAATCCCAGCACTTTGGGAGACCAGCCTGGGCAACTTGGGGAGACCTCATCTCTAAAATAAAACAAAAAATTAGCCGGGCGTGGTAGCGCACATCTGTGGTTCCTGGTACTTGGAAGGCTGTGGCGGACGGATTGCTGGAGCCCAGCGGGTCAAGGCTGCAGTGGTCGGGAAACATGCCGCTGCACTTCAGCCTGGACAACAAGAATGAGACTCCAACTCAAAAAAAAAAAAAAAAAATGACAAAAAAAGCCACCAGCAAACAGGCCATGAAGAAGTGAGAGGGTGTAAAATGATCCTCCTGCTATAAATAAGTAATAAGCTGAACAAAAATAGAGCCCACTATTTTTAGGACAATAGGACTATGGTGACTGGATTAAGGAAGGCAAATTAGATAGGTTCCCCCCGCCCCCCAGAATCTCTGTCTGCGAGCTGTCCCCAGAATGTGGCATAGAGCAGGAGAAATTAAACAGTCACACAATCTCACTGAGTCGGAGAGACAGGTGGCAGAATTTGGGGTAGCTAAAGCAGCTGAGATCGGGGGGCAGCATCCCCAAGAGCGGGGAGCTACGGGGAAAGTTCCAGAAATCCTAATGGTGATGTCCTTGAGGCTTTGACTAAATACAAATCTGCTCGTGCACAGGTTGAAACCCCATGAAGCTAAACTAGGACAACTTCCAGGGAAAGGATAATGACTGCTCCTTAAGAATGCCTTTGGTAGCCGGGCTCGGTGGCTCAGCCTTAATCCCGTGCCTTGGGAGGCTGAGGGGAGGGGTTGCCTGAGCCGCGGGTTCGAGACCCACCTGGGCAACTTGGCAAGACCTCATCTCTACGATAAATCAAAAAATTTGCCCGGTGTGGTAGCACGCCTGTAATTCCCGGGTACTCAGAAGGCTGAGGTGGAAGGATCGCCGGAGCCCAGCAGGTCGAGGCTGCGGTGGCCGGGGGCGGCCCCTGCACTCCAGTCTGGGTGACAGAGTGAGACTCCAACTCAAAAAAAAAAACAAAAAACCGAAAACCATATTTGGCAGTTCACAATAAATGTTCAGGTGTTATTCACAATCCTGGTCTTTGGTTCTCCCAGGGCTCTGTCTACACCCGGGCTTTGGGTCTACAGGTTCCACAGGGTATTGCCCATACTGCCCTGCACTTGGCCTCACATCGGGGAGCTGTGGCTGGCCGCCATGTGGACGCCAGCCATTTTTCAGAGTGACTGTATCCCAGAGCTTTTCTGGAAATTAAGACCCGGGAAGCTCGTAGCTTCATTTTCTTGCCCTTTTCGGTTTCCATCCAAAATTTAAGGTCCTTTGGAGCCCGTTATAAATTTGTTACTTCTCAGCTCCAAACCCACTTTTTTTTCTTTCTTTCTTTTTTTTTTTGAGTTGGAGTCTCACTCTCGTTGCCCAGGCTGAAGTGCAGTGGCATGCTCACAGACACCACAGCCTCAACCTGCTGAGCTCAGGCGATCCTTCTGCCTCAGCCTTCCAAGTAGCTGGAACTACAGGTGCATACCACCTAGCCTGGCAAATTTTTTTTTGTGTGTGATTTATTGTAGAGACTAGGTCTCACCGAGTTGCCCAGGCTGGTCTTGAACTCCAGGGCTCAGGCAATCCTCTCACCTCGGACTCCCAAAGCGCTGGAATTACAGGATGAGTCACCACGCCCAGTCCAAACCCATTTTTCATTGTCTGCTCTAGAAAAAAGCTGGGTCCTCTTCGTGTTAACTTTTTCTGTTCAAATTTTGTGAGCTTTTTTTTTTTTTTTTTTAAAACAGTGTTTCACTCTATCACCTAGGACAATCATGGCTCACCACAGCCATGAACTCCTTGGTTCAAGTGATCTTCTTGCCTCAGCCTCCCAAGCAGTTGGGACTATAGGCACACACCATCTGCCTAACGAATTTCCCTATTTTTTCTTTCTTTTTTATGGAGACAAGGTCTTGCTTTGCTGCCTAGGCTGGTCTTGAACTCCTGGCCTCAAGCAATCCTCCTGCCTTGGCCCCCCGGAGTGCTTGGATTATAGACATGCGCCACCATGCCCGGCCTTGGGGGACTTTTATCTCCTGATGGGCTCGTGACTGATCCGCCCCCAATCAGATACCCCCATTCTCACCCCCCACTGCCCTAGCTTTTCCCCTGACCCAACTCTTGCTGCTTGCTTTTCACCTGGGACTATCTACTCCTCCCACTGAAAACCCCCCTTCTCTTGGAAAACAGATTCTCTCCCCCATTCTTTGAAAAAAAACGCTGCCCTGAGTCTCACACTATCTAGAAATGTGGCCTTTCTTTTTGCTGGCATCCACATACCTACTGGCTACTCTTCTTGTTTGTCAAACACTGGTGTCTGCCTTGGAGCTTTCTCTCCAGGGCAAGTTCCACAACCACCACTTGCAATGGAGTTTCCCACGAGGTCTCCCACTCAGCGCTCCTGCCTCACTATGATCAGACCTTGACTCAAGTACATTTTCTTGTGATTGCTGGAACACATGGCCACGAACTAGTGGCTAAAAATCACCAGAATGTGTACTTTTACAGTTCTAGAGGCTAGAAGTCCAAAATCAGTCTCAGGGACAAAGTCAGTGTGTTGTCAGGAGTGGCCCCTGCTGCAGCCTCCAGGGGACACTCTGCCCCAAACCCCTTTCCAGAGCCTGGAGGCTTCCCGTTTTTTTCATAGCCCTCCAGTCTCCTGCTTCCATCATTCTGTCTCCTGCAACCTCCTCTGGCCTTTGTGCAAATCTGGATTCTTGAGAGAAGCAGAACCAATAGGAGACGTGCATACATGCGTGTATGAGATTTTTTTTTATTGAGTCGGAGTCTCACTCTGTCACCCAGGCTGGAAGGTAGTGATATACTCAGGACACCGCAGCCTCAACTTGCTGGGCTCAGGCGATCCTTCCACCTCAGCCTTCCAAGTAGCTGGAACTACAGGCACTTGCCACCACGTCCAGCTAATTTTTTGATTTATTGTAGAGATGAAGTCTTGCCAAGTTGCTCAGGCTGGTCGAAAACCCCCGGGCTCAGGCAATCCTCTCGCCTCGGCCTCCCAAAGTGCCGGGATTACAGGCTTGAGCCACCATGCACAGCATGTGTGAGATTTAATATGAAGGATCGACTCACATGGTCATGGAGCCTGAGAAGCCTTCCATCTGGGTCTGTAAGCTGGGAACCCAGGAGCCTGATGGTGGAGTTCCAGCCCAAATCTGAGTCTGAAGGAGGAGAAGACCAATGCCTCAGCATGAAGATAGACACAGTGAATTCTCTCCTGGGGCTTTTGTTCTGTTCAGGCCTCCTGTGAGTTAGAAGGGGCCCCAGCCTGGGGGGGGAGGGGATCCACCTTACTCATCCTACAGATTCTTATGTTAATCTCATCTAAAAGCATTCTCACAGATGCAGCCTGAATAGTTCAACCACATATATGGGCACTCTGTGACCCAGTCAAGTTGACACATAAAATTAAATAGCACAGGCGGGGCATGGTGGCTCATGCGGGTAACCCCAGCACTTTGTGAGGCCGAGACTAAAGGGATCACTTGAGCCCAGGAATTTGAGACCAGCCGGGGTAACATACCCACATCTTGTGGTTTCTAAAAAAAAAAAAAAAAAAAATTAACTGGGTGCACACCTGTGGCTCCAGCTACTTGGGAGGCTGAGGCAGAAGGATCACGTGAGCCCAGGAGGTCAAGACTGCTGTGAGTTGTGACTGTGCCACTGCACTCCAGCCTGAGGACAGAGTGAAAACCTGACTTAAAAAAATAAAAGCAGGCTGAGCTTCGTGGCTCAGCCTGGAATCCCAGCACTTTGGGAGGCTGAGGCGAGGGGGTTGCCTGAGCCCGCGGGTTTGAGAGCAGCCCAGGCAAGCTGGCAAGACTTCATCTTTACAACAAATCAAAAATTAGCCAGGCACGGTAGCACGGGCCTGTAGTTCCAGCTACTTGGAGGGCTGAGGCAGAAGGACCGCCGGAGCCCAGCAGGTCGACACTGGGGTGGCTGTGAGTGTGCCACCCCACTCCAGCCTGGGTGATGGAGTGAGACTCCAACTCAAAGTAAATAAATAAATGAAAATAGACCATTGCTTTGTTAAAATTTGGTGTGTCCACGTGGGTCTTTGAGCTAGGGCTGCCATGTTTCCTAGCCTTGGCCCCTCCCTTACCTTGGGGAGGCGAATCTTCTCTCTCTCTCTAATTTACTTTGTAAATAAACTATATTTTCTAATCTAAAAAAAAAAAACAAAAATAACAATAATTAAACAGCACAACCTCTTGCAGGCACTCTTAGGATTGCATGTAGGGCCCACCTGAGTGATCCAGGTTGACCCTACCATCAGGGCTCTTAGCTGAGTCACAGACACAATTTCCCCCTTTGTCATGCAACACCGATCGCATCACGACATCCCTGCAGGCCCGGGGAAGGAGGACGAGGTGACTCAGGGGCCCTTCTCCAGGCTCCAGCAATGTCTGGTGAAAAGGCTCTGCCTCTTCTACAGCAGCCGCGCAGCTTGAGCCTGGTTTTTCCCCCAGGATTCCTTACCCCCGATCCCATCGTTCCTGTCATTGGCCCTCGTGGAGGCGTTCACCCCTCAACAACTTTTTTTTAAAAGATTATCTCTTGATTTTGCTTCTTTCTCTGCAGCCCATTGTGTCTACATGTCTTTTGTCCATGTATTAAAGTCTTGTCTCGCCCTCATGTTTTGCAAAGAGCTCCAAATCTGTATGTGAAGGGATCAAGGTGGAAACTCATGTGCACAGAGACCAACTTGCAGAGTGGGGTGTGACTCGAACATATAGGACTCTGATCATGGGTGAGGGGGGCTACGGCTGCTGCTTCCAACTCTGTGTCCAGCTGATGCTGTTGGGGTAGGGAGTTGGAGACGAGGAGAGGACATGGGAGCTTTCTGGAGATGGCTGTTCTTGTGCTGTGAGCCCCATGTCCCGGGAGGGGAAATGGGGGAGCCCTTCATCTCAATCAAGGGGGAGGGCTTCAATGGGACCTGCTTGAGCGCCTGGTATGCATCCTCTGCATCTGGAAAACACAGTAGACTGGTGTGCTGCGGCCCACGTCGCTGCCTTGAGGGTCCTGAGAGAGAGTGGCGAGAGATTAAGAAAGACACAGACACAGAGACACAAAGAAAAGCTGGGGCCAGGTGGGACACTTTCCTCTGGTGGAGGAGAAGGGGCCCCCGAACTAGCTCAGCATGTTTATTTTATCATCAAGCACAAAGGAATTTGGGGAGGGATTCAAAGTCATGAGGGAGCTGTCACGGAATTTTGTTGCTACCTCAATGGCAAGCTGTTCTGTGATTATCTTGTTGTTGCTAAGGCTTTATCTGCACTATTTGCACCCGGATGTGTGGGCTCTGAGATGCTGTTCTGTGTGGCAGGCTGCATCCCTTACTCTTTGGCGGGGGTGCGAAGCTTGGGGTCTTGCCTTTGCTTGAGGCCTGCTGTCTGGACAGCGCTCATCCGCTCCCCATGCCAGTGACTGACTCCCTCCGGGAAAATCCGGAGGCCAGAGGCGGCTGCTTTGATGCAGGAGGGGTGAGCGAGAGCCATGCTGGAGCGCCTGCGTTTCCCCACTTTTTCAGAGCAGAGGATGTGTGGATGCCTGCCATGGACCAGCTGTGAGCCACGTGAGGGAGAAAGCCAGTGGGATTGCCTTAGCTTCTCTCCAGTAGGATCATCTGGAGGCGGGAAGGACCTCGCTAGACAGAAGCTGAAGACGCCACCGGACACCCACAAGGGGAGGAAGAAGCGAGCAACGAGCTGGAGCAGACAGCTCTGGCCCTCCGGGGGCCTGCGGGTGAGAGAACCCTAAGGACTTGGAGCCACACCAGGGGGCTCAGATCCCAGAGTCACAGCCTGGAGGAGAGCTGTGCAGGAGAGCGCCCACAGCACCTTTGGCGTGGGTGAGCTGCTGGGGCTGATGGGCTAGCACAGCATGAGGAGCGTGTGCCCCGTTTACCTCTGAGGGGGCTGTGAGGAAACGAGGCGTGTGTTGTGCTGGGCACGAAGCTCAGGGGGCTCCCATGGGGAGTTCAGGCCAGGGAGGGCTTCAGGAGGACAGGGCAACTAAGCGAAGGCCTGGGCAGGAGGTGCAGGCCAGAAGGGAGTGAAGTGGGTGGGGAGTAGGGTGGGAGGAGGGGACTGTCAGGAGATACAGGCAAGGGGGATGGAACGACGTCAGGCATGTCTCCATCCTTGTCCAAAGGGCTCTGCCTTCCTGTTCTCAGGCAGGCACGTGATCATGGTGGCGTGAATGTTCTGTACGTGGAGCTTCACTCTTTTTTTTTTTTGAGTTGGAGTCTCACTCTGTCGCCCAGACTGGAGTGCAGTGACCGCTCCCAGCCACGACAGCCTCGACCTGCTGGGCTCTGGCGATCCTTCCGCCTCAGCCTTCCAAGTAGCCGGAATTACAGGCATGCGCTACCACTCCCGGCTGATTTTTTGATTTACTGTAGAGATGAGGTCTCGCTGCCCAGGCGGGTCTCGAACCCGCGGGCTCAGGCAATCCACTCACTTCAGCCTCCCAAAGTCGGGGGATTACAGGCTGAGCCACTGACCCCGGCTTTTTTTTTTTTTTTTTGAGTAGGAGTCTCACTCGGTCACCCAGACTGGAGTGCAGTGACCGCTCCCAGCCACCGCAGCCTCGACCTGCTGGGCTCCAGCCATCCTTCCGCCTCAGCCTTCCAAGTAGCCAGAACTACAGGTGCGCGCTGCCATGCCCGGCTGATTTTTTGATATATTGTAGAGATGAGGTCTTGCTGCCCAGGTGGGTCTCGAACCCGCGGGCCCAGGCAATCCACTCACCTCAGCCTCCCAAAGGCATGGGATTACAGGCTGAGCCACCGAACCCAGCGGAGTTTCACTCTTAAAGCATATCTTTTCTTTCCTCTTTTTGAGTCTAGGTCTCACTCTGTCACCCAGGCTGGAGTGCAGTGGCATGATCACAGTTCACTGTAGCCTCGAACTCCTGGGCTTGAGTGATCCTTCTGCCTCAGTCTCCTGAGTAGCCGGGATAACAGGCATGCACCGCCATACTGGCTAAGTCTTAAATTTTTCTGTAGTTATGAGGTCCTGCTGTGTTGCCTCGGCTAGTCTCGAACTCCTGGTCTCAAGCAACCCTCCTGCCTCAGCTCCCCAAATTGCTGGGATGACAGTCATGAGCCACAGTGACCAGCCCACTCTTAAAACGTTTCTAATGAGGGCCAACACATGGATCGTGGGTCCCTCATGGTTGTGAATTAGCAATCATGATTCAGGTTGGCTTACATCTGCTTTTTTTTTTTTGAGTTGGAGTCTCACTGTGTCGCCCAGACTGGAGTGCAGCGGCCGCTCCCGGCCACCGCAGCCTCGACCCGCTGGGCTCCGGCGATCCTTCCGCCTCAGCCTTCCGAGTAGCCGGAACTACAGGCGCACGCTACCACGCCCGGCTCATTTTTTGACTTATTGTAGAGATGAGGTCTTGCCAAGTTGCCCAGGCGGGTCTCGAACCCGCGGGCGCAGGCAATTCACTCACCTCAGCCTCCCAAAGTGTGGGATTACAGGCTGAGCCCTGAGCCGGCTATTACATCTGCTTTGAAACCCTCCTGACCTGACTACCCAAATGCCACAGCCAGCCTCCTTCTCCCTTGGTGCTTCTCGCTGCAGGGGCTGACAAGCCAGACATTCGCTTTTCCAGCTCCTCTTGCAGCGTAGGGTGGCCATGGAAACTAGATCTGGGCTGTGAGCCTTACACAGATGTCTGCAGTGAGGCTTCCGGGGAAGCCAATGTTCTCCCGGTTGAAACAAAAAGAAAAAAGAACTCACTTCTTTTTACTGGTCCAGTTATCTTGCCTTTTCTCATTTCCCTGTCTTGAACACAGATGTGGTGGCTGGTGATAGACCAACCATCTTGTGACAAGAAGGAAGAATTGTAGGCTGGTTCGGTGGCTCAGCCTGTAATCCCAGCACTTTGGGAAGCTGAGGTGAGGGGATTGCCTGAGCCACGGGTCTGAGAGCAGCTCAGGCACCTTGGCAAGACCTCATCTCTACTATAAATTAAATTAAAATTAGCTGGTCATGGTAGCGCGTGCCTGTAGTTCTGGCAACTTGGAAGGCTGAGGCGGAAGGATTGCCTGAACCAGCAGATGGACGCTAGGGTGGTCATGAGCATGCCACTGCACTCCAGCCTGGGTGACGGAGTGAGATTTTGACTCCAAAAAAAAAGAATTGCAGTAGAATAGGCCCCAAAGTCATTGAAACTCTGATGTGCCCCTACAACTTCCAGACTTTAGAGTCTACAAACAAAGCAACCAATAAAAAACCACCCCCAAACAGAACCATTGGTTTTGTTAAGCCACTGTAGTGATTTGCAGCCGAAATCAGTCCCAGATACGACACCAGACCGGGCAGAACCCAGTAGCCCTACCTTCGAGGGTCCACCTCACACGTTGCACAGTTTTATGTTCCATTATCCCTGGGTATTTATCGTTTTTGGCTGGCCTGTCTGACTTTCCGAGACTGTGAGCTTCTTGGAGCCTGGGACTGCTAATCTATTTTGTTATGGTCGAAGTATGCTTGACTGCTCCTCTGGGAGGAATACATCAAAGGGCAGAGGGAACTGGTGGAAAGAAGTTTTTTTTTTGAGCTTGAATCCAGGGAGCAGAGCCGGACTCGAGGTCTTTCTAAAATGGTTCTGCTCACCCTCCAGTCTCTTACAGTTCACTGTTATAAGTCCAGAGTTGTTAGTACCCATACATTAGCCACGTGACCAGCAGAGCACTGTACAAGACTTGAGTTTCAGTGACATTTATCGACAGTGACATTTTTTGGTCCAGACTTCCTGGTGCCAGTATCAGAGTTATCTCTTAGCTTTTATCAGTAGGACCCAGCAGAAGCGGTAATCAAACTTGCCATAGAGTAAAAGGGAGTTTACAAGACCTAAGACATTGTGCATTACACAAAAGTTATACAGATCACAAAACTTGTAATTACATTGATACAAAGTTATACAAATCACAAGGCTTACGATTACATTGATACTATCTTATTCAAATCATCACCACACAGAAAAAGGGAGTAAATGGAGATTTGCATCTTTCGATTGATTGGGCCTAGACTATAGGGAAGTCAAGGATCCCTGAAACTACTTACTGGGAGTGCATAGGAGACAAGCGGAAATGTACTGTTATTCGCTCTCAGGAATATTGTTCAGGAATGTACAGGAGCGTTTGCACCCTTGCCATGTCCTTCTGTAGGGACTGTGACAATATGGTCAGACATTAGTGGGTCTCTGTATCAGTTTTGGTGACTATAAAATCTACCACCGTGCCTGGCACACACTGGCTGCTTAGGAGTACTTGTCGTGCTTAGTAATGCTTAGAGAACGGGGGCACAGCTGGTTGGCCATGGTCACGTGGAGGGCATGTGGGGTGGAGGCACTGGTGGTAGTGAGACCAGCAAAGAGGCTGGAGCAGTGAGAACCCAGGCAGGAGGCGGTGAGCACTCAGCCAGACAAGGCAGAGGCCATTTCAGGTGAGAGAGAGGGATGGGTTTGGGCTTAACCAGGAGGCAGAAGGGACAGGACCAAGGAAGGGGTGTGGAAACAGAGTGAAGAAGAAGAAGGGTGAGGACTCGGGGTGACTGGAAGACCCTTCACGTGTGGTGGGTTTGGGCACCCAAGAGTTCCATGATCTTGGGCAAGCTCTTCATACACGTTGGTCACCTCCTCTGAAAACCAGGGATAACAGTAAGGTGCACTGTTTCTTGTGGAAAGTCAACGACTTAGTATGTGCAAACGGCTCATGCTAAATTGCCTGGTGCAGAGCACGTGTTCAGCATATGTTTCTAGTCATTGTCATCATCATCACCGGTGCTGGGGCAGGAGAGCAAGAAAGTGGGAGACTGTTGAGAGAGGAGGGTGGGAATGAGCAGGAAGGGAGTTCAGGAGTGAAGGGGAAGGGGCAGGTTGCTGGCGGGGACTGTGGGTGGCCAAACACTTCTCTCTCTCTCTCTCTCTCTCTCTCTCCTCTCTGTCTCTCTCTCTCTTTCTTTCTGTCTCTCTGTCTCCGTCTCTCCCTCTTTCCCTTTCTTCCTTTCTCGGTCTCTGTCTCTGTCTTCCTCTCTCTCTCTGTTTCTTTCTGTCTTTCTGTCTGCCTGTCTCTCTCTCTCTCTCTCTCTGTCTGTCTTTCCCTTCCCCTTCCTTGGACAGAAAGATTCCACTTAAGTGGGACTGAACATCAGTTAATGAGCTCAGGGGAATGGGATTGGGGACAGCTTGCTTTTATTCAAGGCTTGTACTATGCTGTTTTGATTGTTGCTTAAAACACGTTCCAGGAGGCTGGGGGCAAGAAAAGAAGAGTTGAGAATGCTCATTTTTAATGTGAGGAATTGTGAGCTGCTGGGCACAGGAGGGGTCTCAGTGGGGCTGCATCTGATGGATTTCTGCAACAATTAATGGGGCCCCACAGCAAGGATAGCATAAGAGTGCACAGTGAGGGCTGTTAGCCTCAAGGCAGCAGCGTGGAATGGGAGGGTGGAAACCTCACGGCCACCAGCAACCAGGGATACATGTCAGGTTACCGGACAAGGATAAAAACTCCCATAGGACAAAAGCTCCCACTTACGACCGGCCTAACAGGTCAAGTAGTTTACACCTGTTACTTCAATTCTCTGGATTTCTCTGCAAGAGTGGGCTTCTAGGTTAGGGGGCAGTGGCACAATCACGGCCACTGCAGCCTCGACCTCAATCCTTCTACCTCAGCCTCCCAAGTAGCTGGGACTACAGCGTGTACCATCATGCAATGCTAATTTTTGTGACTTTTTTTTTTTTTTGTAGAGATGAGGTCTTGCTAAGTTACTCAGACTCCTGGGTTTCCAACAATCCCCCTGCCTTGGCCTCCCGTTGTGCTAGGATTACAGATGTGAGCCACCATGCCTGGCCTAAGAGTGGGCTATTATTATGCCCATTAAATGGATGAGAAAACAAGATTGTAGAGATTAAGCAATTTTTCCAAGATCCACCAACCAGGAAGAGGTAGAACCAGGATTCAAACTAGATCTGTTCCCTGTTAGGGCACACTCCCAGCCAGGCCTCCAGAATATTAGGTCAGACCTGCTGGGGGTGTGAGTGTCTGTCTGGTGTGCGATCTGGTGTTGCATGAAAGATGCAAAGAATTGCACAAAAAGTTAGATGAGGAAATATCATTTATTTAGAAAGTAAATTAGAGAGAGAGAGAGAAAGAGGAGATTCACCTCCCAAAGTAGGGAAGGGGGTCAAAGCTTAGAAAACACGGCCTGGCCAAAGCTCAAAGAGCACATGGCCGTAGCACAGCTTGGCAAGGCAATGGCAAAATAGCTGCTCGTGGTTGAGTCCTTGTAATCATCTCCCTTGAGTGAGGGAAGGTCATCAAGGTGATGGGTGGTGGTCTACTCCATGTCATCACAAAGGGCATGTAAGAGCAGGTACTGACATCAGGTGAAGGACAGCAGGCAGATGGGTGGACAAGTCACATGACTGCTGCCATGGTGGTGGGCTAGATGGGAGGAGACAAGGGGAGGGGGGTTTCCTGCAAGAGACTTGTCAGACATTTGCAGTCCACAAACTGCTTGACCAAAAGCTGGTCTATTGTCAGGCCTATGCCAGCCAAGGGGTGATCTTTGATCTTCTGCCTTGACAAGGAACTTGAAGTTTCTAGAGATTATTATGCTAAACCATGACTTGAAAGGTTGGGCTGTCCTGGTCTTGCATCAGATGGAGATTTGCTGAGGGGGTGGGGTAGGCTGCCAGCTTGGCTTGCAGTAGAATGTCTGAAGGCTTCCCATAACCTGCCTATTGGAAATTAATCTAAGTCTAACCTGTGCTTGATTCAAAGCACACATCAGGGGTAAAGTCTAAGCAAAAATGGTTATGCTGAGGCAAAAAGACTACGCTAAACTAAGTTTATTCTGGGTTTCTATAGATACCTCCTTTCATCCCCGAAAATGTGGTTATTTCCTTTTCACTGTGTTTGTAGCTCAGGAAGTTTTACTCAGTGAATTTTTTCCTCTATATTATAGGAGCTATTCTTCAGCTCACCCTTAGTCTGGAAAGTTTACTTGTCACCAGAAGGAGCAGAATATAAATGGTTTAAGAGAGTGAAGTCATAGGCGGGGAGGAGAGTCCAGGGGAGACACAATTACAGTGCAGAGAGGGAAACCTCACATTGCCTGTGGTGGTTAATTTTATGTGTCAACTCGACTGGGCTACCCAAGTGTCAAATATTTGGTCAAACATTATTCTGGGTGTTTCTGTGAGGTTGTTTTGGATGAGATGAACATTTAACCAGTAGACTTGATAAAGCAGCTGGCCTTCCCTAATATGGGTGTGTTATGCTCCGAGTAACTGCTCCCCTTGATACCAATAAATTAAAGGGGCAGGGAACTTGTAGAAAGAAGCTTATTTCTGAGTTCGAATCCAGGGAGCAGAGCCAGACTTGAGATCTCTCTAAAATGGTTCTGCTCACCTTCCAGGCGTTCACTTTTCTAAGTTCCGAGTTGTCAGTACCTATATATTAGCCATGTGACCAGCAGAGCATTGTATAGGATTTGAGTTTCAGTAACATTTTTTGTTCCAGATTTCTGGTGTCAGATGTCAGGGGTATCTCCTAGCTTTTATCAATAGGGCCCTGCAGAAGCATTAATTAAGCTTGCCATAGAGTAAAGGGAGTTTAAAGGCCTAAGACAGCATGCATTATGCACAAATTATACAGATCACAAAACTTATGATTACATTGATACAAAAGTTACACACATCACATGATGTGGGTTTTTCAGGTCAGCCTGAGCTTTGAGAATGTCAGTTCAATGGGTCAGCCAGCCAAGCCCCAGAGAGGGTCATCTCAAGGGACTGGTAAGCCTAGCCCCGGAGTGTTGGCTCTGATGGACTGGCAAGCCAGGCCCTGAGAGTGTTGCTGGTTCAGTGACTGGCAAGCCTAGCACCCAGAGTGTCAGCTTCAGAGTCTCGCCTTCTTCTAGCCGCTCTCCTGGTTCAGCCGGCTCCATCGGCTGGCAAGTCAGCCTCTGGGGTCCATCACTCTTCAGCTCTGATGATCTTCTGCAGTTCTTCAGGTCTCAGATCTTCAGGGTGGTGGTTCTTGTCTCATGCCCAGGAAGAATGAGAGACACGGACAGTCGGAAAGTGAGAAAGCAGGATTTATTGAGAGGACAGAATAGCTTCACAGTGGGAGGGGACCCAAAGGGGTTGCCCTACTGGCCGAAACTGGTGTTTATATAGCCCCAGGTTCAAGCCGATTGGCTAGCATTAACTGTGGTTCACACTTAGCTGTTCTGATTGGTCAGTACTAAGGACGAATCAGCAGGAAGTAGGGGCCTAATGGTGAGCTGATTGGTTGCTTTTGGATCCTGGCAGTGAGTATTTAAGCTCTAGCTTGAGAGGCTCACAGGGAGCTTGTTTACAAGGCTGAGCGTGAGAGGCCTGCCAGGAGTTCGCTACATTGTTACCAGAGGACTTGCCTGTCTGTCCGCCTGGCCTTTCTTTAGCTATCTCCTGTCTCAACAAGGCTTACGATTACATCGATACTATATTATTCAAACTTATAACCACCAGAAAAATAGAGTAAATGGAGATTTGCATCTCTCAGTTGACTACAGGGACGTCAAAGATCCCCTGAAGCTACTTACTGGGAGTGCATAGCAGACAAGGGGAAATGCACCTGTTATTAGCTCTCAGGAATATTGTTCAGGAATGTACAGGAGCGCTTGTGCCCTTGCCATGCTCTTCTCTAGGTGCTGTGCCAATATGGACAGACATTAGAGAGTCTCTGTGTCAGGTGGGACTCATCCAGTCAGTTGAAGGCCTGATTAAAACAAAAAGGCTGACTCCCTGCTGGGTAGGAAAAAATTCCTCTTGCTTGACTTACTTCAAACTAGGACTGGCTTTTTCCTGTCTTCAAGACTGAACTAAAATATTCACTTCTGTAGCCTGCTGACTCACCCTGCAGACCTGGGGGCTTGTCAGCTTCCATGATCGCATGAGACTATTCCTTATACTAAATCTTTTTTTTTTTTTTTTTTTTGAGTTGGGGTCTCACTCTGTCGCCCATACTGGAGTGCAGTGGCCGCTCCCGGCCACCGCAGCCTCGACCTGCTGAGCTCCAGCAATCCTTCTGCCTCAGCCTTCCAAGTAGCTGGAACTACAGGTGCATGCTACCACACCTGGCTAATTTTTGATTTATTGTAGAGATGAGGTCTCGCAAGTTGCCCAGGTGGGTTTCGAACCTGCAGACTCAGGCAATCCACTCACCTCAGCCTCCCAAAGCGCGGGATTACAGGCTGACCACTGAGCCTGGCTACTAAATCTTTTTATATACTCTGTATACTTTTAATATAAGACTCGGTGGCTCACACTGCAATCCCAGCACTTTGGGAGACTGAAGTAGGAGGATTGCTTAAGTCCGGAGAGTCTAAGACCAGCCTGGGCAACCCAGTGAGTCCCTGTCTCTCTCTAAAAAAAAAAAAAAAGAAAAGAAAATACAAAATACAGCTGGTTGTGGGTGCCATGAGTCTGTAGTTACAGCTACTTGGGACTCAAGGAGGATCACTTGAGCCCAGGAATTAGAGGCTGCAGTGAGCCGTGGCTGTATCACTGCACTCCAGTGAGACCATCTCTCGAAAACAAACAAATGAATAAATCTCTTCATATGCATATGCATATATACATATGTATGTCTGTCTATATGTATATCAATCCTATTGGCTTGATTTCTCTGGGGAGCTCGGGTGGCTACACTGCAGTCCCTCTACGTACATGCCAGCAAGAGGCAGTAAGGCAAGAAAGCATCTTTCCTTTCAAGACGCAGCGAAAGAGACTGCGCTTATGGTCCTGCGCAGACTTAGAGCACATGCCTGTGATCCCCTGGGCCTCCTGCTATGGACCCTGACTCAAGGAAAGCCCAAGCCAAGGCGGAAGGCTTTGATGAGCAGGTGGTCCATGGCTCTTGTGCTCGAGCCCCGGGGTGGCCTCAACCGGACGCCCAGCACAGCCCTGGTGTACGCACTGTTGCCCACACTGGGGTCTGCTGGCTAGTCTGGAAGCTCCACCTTCCCCGGCACAGGGTGAAGCGGGGAAGGAGAAGGGCCTGCGCTGCACAGGACAGCATCTGCGTAAAATGCAAAACCAAGTCACAGGAAAGCATTTCCTTTCGCTGTATCTGGTGTAAGCTGTTCATCAATTCCTAGCAAGGAAAGCTTGGAAATTGACATCGGAGTCTACCCCACTACAGACTGTTTATCTTTGGTATATGATCATGATTGATAACTGATGATAGCAATAACAATGGTGGGCATGAACTGAATGATTGCTATGTCCCCGCTCTGCACTGAGTCCTTCAAGTACATCACCCTACACTAAGTGAAGTCGATTCTGTTATTATCCCATTAGGCAGATGAGAAAACTGAGGGCCGGGCACAGTGGCTCAAGCCTGTAATTCCAGCATTTTGGGACGTCAAGGCGAGAGGATTGCCTGAGCCCGTGGGTTCGAGACCAGCCTGGGCAGCACGGTGAGACCTCGTGTCTACAACAAATGAAAAAATTAGCAGGGTATGGCAGCACGCGCCTGTAGTTCAGGCTACCTGGAAGGCTGAGGCAGAAGGATCACCGGAGCCCAGTAGGGCGAGGTTGTGGTGGCTGGAAGCGTGGGTGACAGAATGAGACTCTGACTCAGAAAAAAAAAGAAAACTGAGACTCAGAGAGATTCAGTGACTTGCCCCAAATCACATAGTCACTAAGTGGCTCAAGCAAGTTTTCACCAGGCAGTGTGACGCTAGAGTCCATGCTCTTAACCCCAATCCCTAAGGTCTAGTGTGGCTATTCTCATCTGGTTTTTCCGGCTGACTTCATAAAGTTAAATAACCCCTTCTGGTTCCCGAATGGGGTGCGGTCAAGATTCAGGTGTCCAGCCTGGACCGACCGGGTTCACAGCTTGCTTATTAAATGCTGTGCTACCCCACTTGTTTCTAGCCAGTGTTGCATCTTTTTAGGTGATGATTCCCACTCAGAGTAATGTTTGCTGCCTCTTAGGACATCAGCGTTGGAATCAGACCACCTCTGGGTAACTAAGTTTGGTTCCAAATCCTGTTTTGCTCTTCAGGCTGTATAGCCATAAGTGAGTGACCTAAGCTTTCAGAGCCCTGATCTTTTATCTTTTCCGCAGGGATTCTAGTTCCTTCCTCATAGATCATAGTGAGAAATGAAGGATAAATGTGGGCCAAGAGTCTACTGCAGTGCCTGGCACTTAGAAGGTGCTCAGTGAATATGCAGCTTCCAGAGCAAGAGCTGTGACTTCTTGGTCCATAGCCTTCATCCACCATCACCTGAGACTTGGCAACATCTTAGGACTTTTTCTTGTTTTTTTTTTTTTTTTTTTTGAGTTGGAGTCTCGATCTGTCGCCCAGACTGGAGTGCAGTGGCCGCTCCGGCCACCGCAGCCTTGACCTGCTGGGCTCCAGCGATCCTTCCACCTCAGCCTTCCAAGTAGCTGGAACTACAGGCGTGCGCTACCATGCCGGCTGATTTTTGATTTTACTGTAGAGATGAGGTCTCGCCAAATTGCCCAGGCAGGTCTTGAACCTGCAGGCTCAGGCAATCCACTCACCTCAGCCTCCAAAGTGCTGGGATTACAGGCTGAGTCACTGAGCCCAGCTAGCTGTCTGCTTTTCATCTTGACATCTGCTAAGCCCAGGCCGGAGGTGTTTTGGTAGCTGACTTCAGGAATTACTTCCCACCATCCCCAAGCAGCTCTCCTAAGCCTATCGTTGCTGTGAGCCTCTGTGTTTGTATATGTGAGTGTGTGTGTGTGTGTGTGAGAGAGAGAGAGAGAGCGAACATGCAGACATGGTTTCACAAGCACACTCACCAATAATAAGCCTGATTTAGATTCTTAAAGAGCTGCCTCCCTGACTTTCTGCCCTTCCTCACGTCCACTGACTCCTCTTGGACCCCAGGGGATGAAGTCCTTGGGGAGGAGAATTGTTCTGAGCAAAGCCTGGACTCAACGAGCTCTTCTGGCTGTACTTGGTTCTCTGGGTTCCTGGTGGTGCACAGACAGACGTTTCTAGGAGCCGAGAGAGGGTCAGGAAAGGGCATCCTGTGGTTTTGCATGCCTTGCTATGTCAAGGCTCTTCTCCTTTAGAAATGAACCATCAGGTCGTAAGCCCGGCCAAGGGGGACAAGTAACTGGAAAATAAGGAAACTGGGACAAGAGAAAACAGATTTAAGTGTTTATGGCAGCATGCTTTTTTGTTAGAGTCAAGGAAGACTTGCCTCCCAGCAGGCTTGGAAATCATGAATGGGATTCTAAAGAAGGGGATGCCCCTCCTGAAAGATGTTCTTTGCCACGGTAGCAGCAGTGACAACAGCCATGACCTCTTAAAAGGTCTCACACCAGGCACAACGCTCCATCCAGGAAGGAAGGACTCAGCTGGTTGTTCTGCATCTGTGGGAGGCATGCGGGCTCAACCCCACCTTTCAGGCATGGGCGTGGCTCCTGGTTGAAGCCACTGGCTCGAAATCACACAGGGGTGCCAGGCAGCCCCGGGCTTCCCGTGGAGGCCCGAGGCCACTTTGCAGGCTGTTGCCTTTCTCTGATTTTGATCAACAGGCTCCAAGGCAATGCCAGCGGGAGATGACATACTGCCTGGCTTGGAGCTGTAGTCTGGATATGTGAGTTGTTTTTTGCCCACGTGGAAGCACTTGGAGGAATGTGCATGACTGTTCAAGTACAAAGAGGCAGCGTCGTCATCATCATCACTTAATTTTTCCAACTCCAGGGGATTCTTTTTTTCTTTTCTTTTTTAAATTTTAAAGTTGTGGGGTACAAGTCTAGGTTAGGTATACAAATGTTCATTACGCAGGTACCCCTCCCTGTGGATGAGGTCCCAGTGGATTCTTACGGCGTTTCTCATATTCATCACCAGGGGGCGCCAATAGACAACGCATATGAGTAAGCTTAGCTTGACCGGAAAGTGTCTTTTTCTGCCAACGGCGCTTACAGATGTTAAGTAAACACGCAGAGGTTTGTTTGGGGGCCTGGCTGCCATTCCCATCCGGTCTGGTCGTGTGCTTTTGTTGACCTCTTTCCGTGAAGGCGTCTCCGTCTGCCACACATACTTTTGGATAGCCAGTCACTGTGGTGCCCGACACTCGGACAAGACACCCGAGGCCACACATGGCCTTCTTAAAAATCATCCACTGAGCCGGGCTCGGTGGCTCAGCCTGTAATCCCGCGCCTTGGGAGGCTGAGGTGAGTGGACGGCCTGAGCCGCGGGCTCGAGACCCGCCTGGGCAGCGAGACCTCATCTCTGCAATAAATCAAAAAATTAGCCGGGCGTGGTGGCGCGTGCCTATAATTCCGGCCACTCGCCGGAGCCCGGCAGGTCGAGGCTGCGGTGGCCGGGAGCGGCCGCTGCACTCTAGTCTGGGCGACGGAGTGAGACTCCGACTCAAAAAAAAAAAAAAAAAAAAAAATCATCCTCTGGCTTCTTGCTTTCTTTCTCCTCCGGGAAGCTACTCGGGGGCCATGTCTGCAGGTGTGGCTTCCCCTTTCTCCTCTCCATTTCTTTTCACTGAAGACTGGTCCTCCGAGGCAGGGCCAGCAAGGCCCATTCCTGCTCTCTCCCACCTGTCATGGTGCTGTCCTGGGTAGCTTTGGCCTCCGTGGAATCTCTTCCTCTGTCGAGGATGGGGTGGCCCGTTTGGCTATTGCGTGCAGATCATTCTATGGCTATTTTTTTTTTTTTGAGTTGGAGTCTCACTCTGCCGCCCAGACTGGAGGGCAGTGGCCGCTCCCAGCCACCGCAGCCTGGACCTGCTGGGCTCCGGCGATCCTTCCGCCTCAGTCTTCCAAGTAGCTGGAACTACAGGCGCGTGCTACCACGCCCGGCTGATTTTTTGATTTCTTGTAGAGATGAGGTCTCGCTGCCCAGGCGGGTCTCGAACCCGCGGGCTCAGGCAATCCACTCACCTCAGCCTCCCAAAGCCGCGGGATTACAGGCTGAGCCACCGAGCCCAGCCATGAAACATATTTTATTTTATTTTTTGAGTTGGAGTCTCACTCTGTCGCCCACACTGGAATGCAGCAATTGTCCTTATTTCTTTCTTTGTGTTTTGTTTTTTTGAGTTCAAGTCTCACTCCGTCGCCAGACTGGAGTGCAGTGGCCGCTCCCGGCCACCGCAGCCTCGACCTGCTGGGCTCTGGCAATCCTTCCGCCTCAGCCTTCCAAGGAGCTGGAACTACAGGCGCGCGCTACCACGCCCGGCTAATTTTTGATTTATTGTAGAGATGAGGTCTCGCCAAGTTGCCCAGGCGGGTCTCGAACCCGTGGGCTCAGGCAATTCACTCACCTCAGCCTCCCAAAGCCCGGGATTACAGGCTGAGCCACGGAGCCTGGCCATTCTATGACTATTTCTAGGTCACTCTCATCCCCTCTTCTTCCTCTGGTGATCTGTTCTCTTCTCTTTCCATCCTTCTACAATTCCATTTCGTTTTCCTTCTGCTGGGTGGAAAGAATGTCGGACTAGGCGTTCAAGCCTTGTGAGTACCACTTACCAGCTAGTTGACCTTGACACATAGCAGAACCCCGCTGGGCCTTTGTTTCAGGGTAGTCATAACTTCCATGTCTATCTTCAGCTTACAGCCCAAATTATTCTGGCCCTTGTTGAGGCTGAGCAGTTGCCCAAATAGTCCGTCTTTTCTCCCACTTCAAGTACTTCTGAGGGTGAGTCCCAAGGTTCTCATGGAGAAGCCCTCAAGCGTGGTGTCTGCTCTGTTCTGCCGGGAATGGGAGATCCCCTGGCCAAAGTAGATTCTACGATAGCATTCCTGTAACCAAAGCTATACAGGGTTTATCTCAGTCTGTTTGGGCTGTTATAACAAAGTACCATAGACCGGATGGCTTACAAACAACAGAGATTTATTTCTTACAGTTCTGGAAGCTAGAAATCCAAGATCAGAGTGCCAGGATAGTCAGGTTCTGGTGAAGGCCCTTTTCTGGGTTGCAGGTGGCTGACTTCTCTTTGTAACCTCAGCGGCGTGGCAGAGAGAGAGCGAGAGAGCTCTTTGGGTCCATTTTAAAGGGGCACCAATCTCATTCACTTGGGCTCCACCCTCCTGACCTATTTCCCTCCCAAAGTCCCCCCCAATACCATCACGTTGGGGGTTGGATTTCAGCATGTAAATTTTGGGGGACACAGACATTCAGTCCATAACAACCTCTGTTGCCAAAGGAAAGAGGGGCTTTCTTACCTCTGTTACAAGGACGGCAAAGCAGTGTTGCCTGAACCTCCATGAGCTCCTGATCTTTCCCTGGTCGTCGCATGGTCCCTCCCTCACCTGAGGGCTGGCTGGGAGTGGATTCCTGTCGGAGTTCGCATGCCTGCATCTTGAAACTTCAACACCCCCCCCTTAACAGCCGAGGACTAATCAGTTGTGCTTGACTCCCCCCTCCTAGGATACACCCCCGACAAGTAGCCCTTTTGCCAATCATCCCTTAATATATATAGTTTTTGAGTTGGAGTCTCACTCCGTTGCCCAGGCTGGAGTGCAGCGCCACGCTCATGGCCACCCCAGCATCGACCTGCTGGGCTCCGGTGATCCTTCCGCCTCAGCCTTCCAAGTAGCCGGAACTACAGGCGTGCATTACCATGCTCAGCTAATTTTTTGATTTATTTTAGAGACAAGGTCTTGCCAAGTTGCCTGGGCTGGTCTTGCACCTGTGGGCTCAGGCAATCCACTCGCCTCAGCCTCCCAACGTGCTGGGATTACAGGCTGAGCCACGGAGCCCGACCCATCACTTAATATTTTTTTTATTCTTTTTTTCTTTTGAGCTGGAGTCTCTCTCTGTTGCCCAGACTGGAGTGCTGTGGTCACTCCCGGCCACTGCAGCCTCGACCTGCTGGGCTCCGGCGATCCTTCTGCCTCAGCCTTCAAGTAGCTGGAACTACAGGTGCGTGCTACCACACCCGGCTAATTTTTTGATTTCTTGTAGAGGCGAGGGCTCGCCAAGTTGCCCAGGCGGGTCTCGAAGCCGCGGGCTCAGGCAATCCACTCACCTCGGCCTCCCAAAGCGCTGGGATGACAGGCTGAGCCACCGAGCCCAGCTGCTTAATATTTTCAAGCCCATTGGGGAAAAAATCTTGAATTCTTCCCAAGATCTCTCCCAGGCATGTCAACTGTTGCCAGGTCTGTCCCTCTGATCCCATGGCTCCTAAGCACGTGTCAGCCCCGGTGGCGGACAACCGAGAGCGCTGACTGAAGATGATCAGTGTTTCAGTCGAGAAGACTCTCACTTCCCCACACGTGTCCTTCCTGTCCCGTCCTTCGTGGTTCTTTTTCCTTCTTTGGCATGGCCCTTGATTTCTTTCTTTCATTTTAAACCACCATAATGTGTTAAAAACTGGCAGAGCACAGTTGGGCGTCGTGGCTCATGCCAATAATCCCAGCACTTAGGGAGGCTGAGGTGAGAGCTGCTTGACCTCAGGAGATCAAGACCAGCCTGGGCAATGGAGTGAGACCTCGTTTCTACAAAAAATAACAAAATTAGCCAAGCATGGTGGTGCACGCCTGGAATCCTAATTACTGGGGAGACTGAGACTGCAGGATCACCCGATCTCAGGAGGCTGAGACTGAAGGGAGCCATGACTGTGCCACTGCACTCCAGCTGGGCGATAGAGTGAAACCCTGACTTAAAAACAAACAAACAAGCCGGGCTCAGTGGCTCAGCCTGTAATCCCGCACTTTGGGAGGCTGAGGTGAGTGGACTACCTGAGCCCATGGGTTCGAGACCCGCCTGGGCAACTTGGTGAGACCTCATCTCTACAATAAATCAAAAAATCAGCCGGGCGTGGTAGCGCATGCCTGTAATTCGGCTACTCGGAAAGCTGAGGCGGAAGGATCGCCGGAGCCCAGCAGGTCGAGGCTGCGGTGGCCGGGAGCGGCCACTGCACTCCAGTCTGGGCGACAGAGTGAGACTCCAACTCAAAAAAACACAGAAACAAACAAACAAAAAACCCCCCAAACTGACAGAAACCACACAGGGCTTGTTTAAAGGAGCTTGCCTGGACGAATTTGAGAGAATCAGAATTGGTAATAGCAGTTATGCATAAAACTCATTGCATTAACAAAAGAACCTACAAGTCTACGTTTATACTAAACACAATGGGGAAGGAGAGCCGGGGGTAGGGGCTCACGCCTGTCGTCCCAGCACTTCGGGAGGCAGAGGTGAGAGGATGGCCTGAGTCCAGGGGTTTGAGACCAGCCTGGGCACTTGATGAGACCTTGTACCTACAATAAATCAAAAAATGAGGGCACGGTGGTATGTGTCTGTGGTTCTAGCTACTTGGAAGGCTGAGGTGGAAGGACCACCTGAGTCCAGCAGTGGCCATGAGCGTGTCCCTGCACTCCAGCCTGGGTGACAGAGTGAGACTTCGACCCAACAAACAAACAAACAAACAAATAAATAAATGGGGAGGGAGAAGGGAAAGCCTTTCTTGTAGAAGAGTGCCAATTAATAAATGCAGAGGAATGATGGGATTACAAAAGCAGTGTTTTCAAGCACCATAGTAATAATTAATTCAGGAGAGAATTATTAATAGGTGCTAAAACCATTGGGTGAAATGTTATTGGAGAAGAGGATATTCACAGTCTCAGTGTATCATCCTGTTGATTACTTATTAATTACGAAGAGTAAAGGGCACTTTTATGAAAGAGAAATTTGGCAAATGCTGCTCTAACTGATCAAACTTAACATCAATAACAGACAAATCAACATCATGGGCTTTGGTGTGACGCATGAGGACACAATACCCCCCATGTGGAATATTCCTGCCAAAAAATGTTGAATCAGAATCTCACCAAGAAGAGACAACCAAATAAATCCAAATTGAGGCACATTCTGCAAACAACTGACCTGGATTCTTCAAAAAGTCAGTGTCATAAAAGACAAAAAGTCTGGGAACTATTCCAGATTAGAAGAAGCTAGCAACACATTCAACTAAGTGCAGTGTGTGATCCCTGAATGGATCCAGAGTATTGGGGGCAGTTGTAATCTGAGGAATATTATGAGGACAAATAAGGAAATCTGAATGTGGACTAATAATATTACACCAATGTCTTTTTTTTTTTTTTTTTTGAGTTGGAGTCTCACTCTGTCACCCAGACTGGAGTGCAGTGGCCACTCCTGGTCACCGCAGCCTCAACCTGCTGGGCTCCGGCGATCCTTCCGCCTCAGCCTTCCAAGTAGCTGGAACTACAGGCATGCGCTACCACGCCCGGCTAATTTTTGATTTATCGTAGAGATGAGGTCTTGCCAAGTTGCCCAGGCGGGTCTCGAACCCGTGGGCTCAGGCAATCCACTCACCTCAGCCTCCCAAAGTGCTGGGATTACAGGCTGAGCCACCGAGCCCGGCCTATTACACCAATGTTAACAATTATAATGTGGCTGGGCTCGGTGGCTCAGTCTATAATCCCAGCACTTTGGGAGGCTGAGGCAAGTGAATTGCTAGAGCCCGCGCATTTGAGACCCACCCAGGCAACTTGGTGAGACCCCATCTCTACAATAAATCAAAAATTAGCTGGGCGTGATAGTGCACATCTGTAGTTCCAGCTACTTGGAAGGCTGAGGCGGAAGGATCGCCGGAGCCCAGCAGGGTGAGGCTGCAGTGGCCGAGAGTGTGCCACTGCCCTCCAGTCTGGGCGACAGAGTGAGACTCCAACTCAAAAGAAAAATAAAAAAATAAAAAAATAAAAATTATAATGTGGTTAATAAAGTAAAACTTAAAATGAAATAAAATGTCATTCATTATTGGTGCACGTGCGTCTCAAAAGCAAAAACAAAAACCAATCCTTGCGTTGTTCTAAAGATCTCCATATCTCATGGGCTGGCAAATATTTCTGTGATCCTTATTCCTTTTCTGACCTTCCATCTTAATTTTCTTTCCTTTATTTTTCTATTAGAAGGATTTCACAAAGAAATTAGGGAAAGTAATCAAGAAACGGCAGTTTAGAGGGCACCATTATTAACTGGTGTTTACCTGTGGGACAGTCGTGGGAGAGTATAACCTTCCATGCCTGGAGCCACTTCTGTTTATGTGGGCAGGTGTGTACGTGGCACTGGTTTGGGTTAAACTTCTATTCATTTGGGTTCTGAAAGTTTACTTATTTGGAAAGCACAAAGTTTCCCTCCTCTGCTCCTTCTAGTGCTCCATCCAGGGCAGAAGGAAGGCTCCATATGTGTGCTGTGTGAGTGTGCAGCTCCTTGGGCTACACCACAGGCAGTGAAGACAGCCTTTCCTTGCCAAGAGGGGACATGCGTTACTATTTCTGCATTATTATTATTTGAATTCCATGAATAAAAACACCTGAAGGTTCATAAGACTGATTTCATAAACAATGGAATTAGAAAGAATGAATAATTATGTAAGGACAGTCTTTCCTGCCAAATGCAAACCTTTTTCTTGACTTTGGAGAAGTTTCCTTGGTTTTGCTGTTTTGAGTTAGGAGAATTTGAGATCAGGAGTACTTTAGAGAAAAGTCACACTACCAGAACCAAGCCCCAGGTTGGAGGGATGTTGATAGACACCCCCAAAAGTCTGGGTGATCCCCAAGCTCATTAACCTGTGTTTTTTGTCCATGGTGTAGCCCTGGGAACCCACATGCTTCTTTGTCGCTTTCAATAACGACTCTCACACGATTCTTCTGCAAGCTGCTTTAATCCCAGGTTACTACATCGTTCTTCTTTCTCTTTCTCCTATTCGTGACCTTAAATCTAGTATCTCTGCCAATCAATTAAGGTAACGCGGCACGGCCCGTAAGAGAGGATTGTATGCTGATATCCTTTAGTTGCCTTATCAGGGCTTGTTTTGTCTTGTGGTCTGGCTGCTTCAGGCGCCATGCTAGGGCTGAGGCGCTCCACAGCTCCCCCTTTTTTATTTATTTTGGCAGGAGAGGGTAGTGGTCACAGCCCCCATATAACAAGGACCATGTAAGACAGTCTATCTCGCGCGTGTAATCGCCAGACCGACTGCCCACCTGTCCGACACCGATTTTCTGGGGATGGGAGAGGCGGTGTCAACATATGCAGCTGGACATGCCCTCCACGGGATAACTCCTCCTGGGCCCCCGTGTGCAGTACTATTCTCACATCCTGCCCTGTTCTTATTGCCCTAACACGGCAACCCAGACCTGAGGGGATTGATCCACCTCCATGGCAGCAAAGGCCTGCGCTAGTAGCGCACGGTCACGTGCATTGCGTTGATGCATACGGCAGAGACAATAGAGGCACAGGACACAACAAGAGAATAACAAAAGGCCATTGAACCCATTCCCGCCCACTCTTTAAGGTGGTATGCCGCCTGGGCGATCGGGAGGCCAAGGTTTTGAGCGACTACTGGATCTACTCTGATGGCGCTGATGATTTCACGACGTAGAGCCTCCATCAGGTTGTCAAAACTCTTGGGACCAATTACCTAAAAGATGGAGGGAAAGCTTTCAAGAGAGGTTAGCAGCAATGGTCATATTGTGGTATGGGATGCCGGTTACGCATAAAGCAATAGTGTGCCATTCACACCCTATTTGCACCATGCGCCAGAGAATGTCTACTTGTTCTTGTACTACGTCAACTCTTTGATCTAAGATCATAATGCCGCCACACAAGTGATTGTTAATATTACTTTGGCAGCAACAGTGGAAGACAAGGTGTTTAAAGTGGTGGCGGTCTGTACTGTGGTACACATGGCAACAGCGGCTGTAGCAGCTGCAGCGGCTGCCATTGCAATTGCTGCAATGATGGCGGCTGTAATGCCAAAGTCTCTCCTCTGACTAAAAGGAGAGAGAGCATTAGGGCCCCAGCAAGAGTGTAATAGAAATCAGGGGCTGGTGCCAGTTAAAAATCTGGGGAAAGTACGTGCCGAATAAGTGTCTAGGAAATACTGTTAAAATTCCCCATTGTTTCTCAGCACGACTTATGGGGAGATTCAGCATCAGCGTTTCCAGCAGAAGCCACGTCGTCGGACTCATCATCAGCAATCGGGGTTCGTTCCTCGGGGGTCTTTGTAGTGCGTGTTAGTCGCTCAGGTACCCACACCGGGTCTGGGCTGTCCTGTGGAAAAACACACACAGATCCTCTCGCCCACGTTAATACTGGGTCGGGACCTCTCCATTGTCCGTGATAACATCTTTCCATTTAACATAGCCCCTTTTATGCGGTACTGCGCCTAGATGGCGGTCCGCAGCAGAATTGTTCTCGTTGTCAGCTGAAGAAAATTTAAAGTTAATAATGCTAATGACAGTCTTTGTTTAGGTTTGTAACCCATGCCTATTCCCCCTTTTTGTTTTTGAAGTAGTTCTTTTAGTGTGCGATGAGCCCTCTCGACTATCCTTGACCTTGGGGATTATAAGGGAGCCCATGGCGCAGGTCCACGTTCATTTGTGCACAGAATGTTGAAATGTTCGGGAGGTGTAGGCGGGGCCATTATCTGTTTTGATTTGCTGAGGCATGCCCCAGGCGGCCCACGCCTCCAAGCAATGGGAGATAACATGATGTGCCTTTTCTCCAGCCATGGCCGAGGCAAACAAAATTCCGGAACAGGTATCTATGGAAACATGGACATACTTGAGGTTACTAAACTCTGCCACATGAGTGACGTCCATTTGCCAAACCCGTGAGGGGAGAAGGCCTTTTGGATTCACCCCCCATGAAGGGGGGGTGGTGGAAAGTAACACATGATTCGCAAGATTTTACAATATCTCTGGCCACATGACGTGGTTTGGAAACGGGTCTGTAGTGTTTTTGAGTTAACATGAAACTGGGCATGAAAATCTTGTGCCTTTTGGGCAGGGTTACAAAGAAAGCCTGTTGAAGTCGCGTAAGGTTGTCAGCCTGGGCATTACCCTCTTTAAATGTCTGGTTTACCACATAAGAAGCAGTTTCCAGAATGGTGGCTCGTCCGGTACCACCTCGCTTGGTTAATTGTAAGACTGCCGCGGCCAATCCAGTATTGGACAGGGGCCCCCCAATCTCTTGCACACTTTCATCCACACTTCCATCCCTTTTCCTTTGAATGGTGTTATGGCAGCCCTACATTCCTTGTACACTGTTCATAAACCAGCTGCTTCACTAAGGCATGGCAGTGTCTGGGTCCCCAAAAATCCGCCCTGCGGCCTGCATCATTCGGGCCACAAAGTCTGAAAAGGCTCTGTGGAACCTTGAGTAATTTTGGTGAGATTACCTGATACCTCCCCTCGGTAGGCAAGGCCTTCCAGGCTCGCATTGCCATGTGATTAATTTGATCATACACAACCTGGGGGTATCCTATCTGTTGGTTAGCAAAACGGCCCTGCCCCAACAGCATACCAACGTCCCAAGCCCCGTTACCCGCCGCCGGTTTCTTGCTGCCTGCTCATTAGCCAATTCTATATAATAGGCCTTCAATCTAAATATTGTCCCGGGTTCATGCAAGCCTTCACTAATCTCTGCCAGTCTCGGGGGTCATGGCGAACTGGTCTAGTGCCTCCACCATTGCTGTCGTGAAGGCAGCAGTGAGCCCGTACGTTCGTACGGCCTCCGCGAGGTTTTTTACTGTTTTGAAATCTAATGGCTCATGGTACCGGTCCCTGCATTATCCATGAACACCGGAAAAGTTTGCAATGTGCCGCTGGCGTGGACTCCCTCCACACTTCATTGTTGAAAGAAGCGCCTCCTTTTCCGGGAGGCGCAGAAGGATTATACGGGGGAGGAACTCCTACCGACCCAGGGACAGAGGATCCGCCTTATCTCGGGCGCGGCCCCGACTGAGTTCTAACTTTTCAACTCGAGTCACGAGATCTCTAAGTTCCTCATCTGACTCCAGTTCTGAGTCAGAGGCTGCCTCGCTGTTCCCTCTTGAGGAAGTTGATCGTTTCTCTTTTATTTGGTCAAGCGCTGCTTGGCCTTGCTCGACTGTTTGCACGCACTTTTGATCTTCCAAACAGGCACGAACCAGTCTCCAAAGGGGCTGGACCCCGCCTGCCACCTCTCCTAGCTCTCGGGCGCGGTCAATATCCTGCCCCACTTTGTCCCAACTACCCACTGTGAGATTCCCCGAAACGGCAAACCACGGTGCAATCTCGTCTACCTGTGTGATAAAATCAGTCAAGGTTTTATCCCTTAATTTTAGTCCTTTTGTTCTTAGGAGAGTTTAAGAGCCTGAAAAAGCGGGTGAGAGGAAGTAGTGCCCATGTTAGCAAAAAGGGGATCACTTCTACACCGAGGGCCTTTTAGATCGCCTCTTTACGAGGACCTTCCCAAATCGCCTCTTTACCGAGGACCTTCCCAAATCGCCTCTTTGCCGAGGACCTTCCCAAATCGCCTCTTTGCTGAGGACCTTCCCAATCGCCTCTTTGCCGAGGACCTTCCAAATCGCCTCTTTACCGAGGACCTTCTTAAATCGCCTCTTTACCGAGGACCTTCCCAAATCGCCACTTTGCCGAGGACCTTCCCAAATTGCCTCTTTGCTGAGGACCTTCCCAAATCGCCTCTTTGCCGAGGACCTTCCCAAATCGCCTCTTTACCGAGGACCTTCTTAAATCGCCTCTTTGCCGAGGACCTTCCCAAATCGCCTCTTTGCCGAGGACCTTCCCAAATCGCCTCTTTGCCGAGGACCTTCCCAAATCGCCTCTTTACCGAGGACCTTCTTAAATCGCCTCTTTACCGAGGACCTCCCAAATCGCCTCTTTGCCGAGGACCTTCCCAAATCGCCTCTTTACCGAGGACCTTTCTAGTTTTTTCCCTCCCTTGTGGGATCTACATACCAGTCGACTGCCCTGAGCAGCTGCAGTTCTGAATCCAAGGATTCGGCTTCTTCGAGTTCCCCGTACGGGCCACCACTTGTCGCTTTCAATAACGACTCTCACACGATTCTTCTGCAAGCTGCTTTAATCCCAGGTTACTACATCGTTCTTCTTTCTCTTTCTCCTATTCGTGACCTTAAATCTAGTATCTCTGCCAATCAATTAAGGTAAGCGGCACGGCCCGTAAGAGGATTGTATGCTGATATCCTTTAGTTGCCTTATCAGGGCTTGTTTTGTCTTGTGGTCTGGCTGCTTCAGGCGCCATGCTAGGGCTGAGGCGCTCCACACTTCTTAGAGCTCCCTGTGGGCAGCCTGGTGTCAAAGAGGTGCAGAAGTCTGCACAAAGGTGGAGAAATCACTGGGTGACAGCCAGGAGGCCTCTGAGGGCAGCCCTGGGGAATCCCAACACACCATCTTAGTGCAGAGAGAATACGCACAGGTCCTTGTGCTCACTAAAAGGGCAGGGCGAGGCTGAGTGCCTGGTGCCTTCTGGGGACCAGGCACTGTTGAGGCCCTTTTGGGAGATGATCTCTATAATGAGATCCTAGTTTATGCCCATTTTACATGTGAGAAAACAGAGAGAGGTTACATAACTGGGAAGGGGCGGACCCAGTTACAACATTCCTCTGTCTGACTCCAGAGCCCAACCTGAAACTCTCACCCCGAGGCCGCACTCTTTTGGCTTCAATATCACACTGAAGTCTAGGACAAAGTCCCCCCCCGGTGGTCAATCCTGAAAAAAATTTTTTAAAAAGTTTTATTTATTTATTTATTTATTTATTTTTTACGGATGGATTCTCGCTCTGTCACCCAGGCTGGAGTGCAGTGGCGTGGTCATAGCTCACTGCAACCTTGAACTCAAGGTTAGCTCAAGTGGTTCTCCCATCTCAGCCTCCTGAGTAGCTGGACTACAGACACATGCCACTGTGCCTGGCTCATTTTTTAAAATCTTCCCTAGAGACAAGGTCTCACTATGTTGCTTAGACTGGTCTGGAGCTTCTGGCCTCAAGTGAGCCTCTTGCCTCAGCCTCCAAATGTGCCGGGACTGCAGATGTGCCTGCTGTGCTTGGCCTCCAGCCTTCACTTCAACTTTACCTGGTAAAGATGGAGAGTGGAAAGCTTGTCTCGGGGAGCAGGTGCCGCGAACCACTGAGAGTTTCTCCAGTTCCAGAAGGTCGGTGGGAAAGGCAGAGGTGCAGGGGGCCCCTTCTTCTCACCAGGCTTCCCAGCCTCCTCCTAACCTCATGTTTGCCTCCTCCACGAGGGGTTCAGAAGTGAAGACAGCCATGTCGAAGGCTAGGTGTGAGGCGAAGCGGTTTCCTTTAACTGAATGTCATGTTGTTTGATGCAGCGCACCTCAGACACCTTGTTCTCGTGGCTTCACCTGCCTCTAAGACTCAGGGTTCGCTCCAGCTCAGTTGGCGGCAGCGGTGACACAGACTCTGACAAGGCTCTGGTGTGCGTCTGAAGTCGAGTCTCCCCACCTCCCTCCAGCACTTCTGGACACGAGTGGGCATCATGCCACAAGGTATGGGTCTGGTTCCCCCAGGGGCAATGGGCTGATCGGTGCAGCTAGTAGGTCGCAGTCTGCCAGAGAGCGTGAAGATGAATGCTGCGTTCCCGCTCCGCGCTGCTTGTTGAAGGGCCATCCTGAGATACACGTTTTCTTTCTATAGCTTGACCAGAGAGGTCCGGGGTGCCTAAGAAGATGCAACCAGGCCGGGCCTGGTGGCTCAGCCTGTAATCCCAGCACTTTGGGAGGCCCAGATGCGTGGCTTGCCTGAGCCCATGCCTTCAAGACCAGCCCTGGCAACTTGGCGAGTCCTCGTCTCTGCAATAAATCAAAAATTAGCTGGGTGTGGTAGCATGTGCCTGTGGTTCTGGCTACTTGGAAGGCTGAGGCAGAAGGATCACCAGAGCCCAGCAGGTCGACGCTGGGGTGGCTGTGAGTGTGCCACTGCACTCCAGCCTGGGCAATGAAGTAAGACTCCAACTCAAAAAAAAAAAAAAAAGAAGAAGAAGAAGAAGAAGAAGAAGACACAACCAATGGGAAACAGCTGCAACTCTGAGACTTGCTGAGAAGCAGTGGACAGCGTGTGACATGGAGCCTTCCTGACTCCCTGTCCTTCTTTGATTTGCTTCCCTTCTTCCTCGTTTACACAGCCCTGGCACTGTACTTCCTAAAGCATCAGTCCTTCTCCCTTCTTTTTTTTTTTTGAGTCAGAGTCTCACTCTGTCACCCAGGTTGGAGTGCAGTGACACACTCACAGCCACCGCTGACCTCAGCCTTCTAAGTAGCTGGAACTATAGGCACCTGCCACCATGCTCAGCTAATTTTTAAAATTTTTTTATTGTAGAGACAAAGTCTTGCCAAGTTGCCCAGACTGGTCTCGAACCCCTGGGCTCAGGCAGTCTTCTCATCTCGGACTCCCAAAGTGCTGGATGACAGGTATGAATCACCGCACCCACCCAAGTATCAGCCCTTAATCCTTGCCTTCAGTTATGCTTCCAAGCAATTCAGGCTGGGAGTAATCTAACATGAGTTTGGAGTGCTAAGTGGTTTGTTCTGAACTTTTCCTTCAGGTCACTGCCTGCTCCCATCCTACTTAAAGGGAAGGCGACTTTGTTCCTGGGCCAGACAGCCCAGGAAGCAGGGCCCCGTGGCTCTGATATGAGAAGGATGTGCTTTGCTTGGGGCCAGATCGCCAGTTTCTCCGGGGCAAGCTTGACTGGGATGGGGCATTCAGAACCAGAAGATAGGACGCTGGCCATTTGTCGTTGGTTTTCCGGGGACTTAACTGGCCTGTCTCGACAGCCCCATCTCTTCTTTCCTGTCTGTACACGGGTCCGTTTGCCCCTGGCCTCCACCTAGTGCCCGACTGAAGTGACCCAAATTCCTCAGACTGAGCCTGGTGTCTTCCTTCCTAATACACCAAGCGGAGCTCAGTCAAGGAGGGCTGCAAATCTCTGTTGCAAATCAGTGGTCCTGGAAGGTTGCAACTTTCCATTCTGGTCACGCTGGGTGGATTACCTGGCTCTGATGTCACTGCCAAATCCCTGAGGGACACTCTGCAGCTGAGACATAGGCAGCTATGTGTCCTGTCGACAGACAGAAAAACAAGAACCAGAACTTCTTTTCTTGCTGGTTTAGGAGAATGCCGAATGAGACATCACCCCTTCCTCTAGCTAGTCACTTGGTCAAGCGCTGACCCCGGCTACAGAGAAGTCATACTGGGAGAAGCCGTGAGGTCACGGAAGCCTCACTCTTCAGACCCCTGTCTGTTGGCTCTCACACAACAGAGATATAACCTAAGAGTTCACATGAGTTTATAAGATGCCCCTAAGCCTTTCTGTAGCCGTCACAGAGAAAATACCAGCACAAAGCTGCTGGACCTCCATTGCAAGCCTCAGTGATATCACTATGAAAGAAGAGGCTTCACTTGGGGAGAGAAAGGGTTAGTTCATGACTTCAGAGTCCCTTAGGCTGGGCCAGATTGGAGGTGAGACAGAAATGGATCTCTGAGGCTCAGAAAAAGTGACCCAGCAGAATCCACACTGCTCCGTGCTCAAGCCACACATCTCTATCCTTTTCCACCCCAAGAGCTTCAGGTCGACGATGGGGAGGGACAGAGGTGCATTGTGGGAGCTATGCTCCTTACACTGAGATTGGCCTTTGTTTTGGAGTCACTGCTTGGAAGAAAAGTCACTTAGGCCGGGCTCGGTGGCTCAGCCTGTAATCCCGTGCTTTGGGAGGCTGAGGTGAGTAGATTGCCTGAGCCCATGGGTTCGAGACCCGCCTGGGCAACTTGGCGAGACCTCATCTCTACAATAAATCAGAAAAGTAGCCGGGTGTGGTAGTGCGCGCCTGTAGTTCCAGTTACTTGGAAGGCTGAGGTGGAAGAATCGCCAGAGCCCAGCAGGTCAAGGCTGAGGTGGCCGAGAGCGTGCCTCTGCACTCCAGTCGGGGCAACAGAGACTTCTACTCAAAAAAAAAAAAAAAAAAAAAGTCACTTAAACTGACCCTCCCAGGGGTCTTCAAAGAGGCTCCCTCTGAGGCATATTGTGTTTGGGGTTAATGTTTCAGAAGCAGTGGGTGCCTAGGTTCCACTCTGAAAGGAACACATCTGTGGGAAATCTTTAGGAGTGATGAAAGGCAGAGAATTTGGGGAAAGGTGAGGCAGGGAGCAGCCCCAGGAGGTCCAAAGATCAGGCATTCGTGTCTGCATGGGAGGGCTGCTCTGGTTCAGGAGCCAGAAGCAGATCGAGAGTTGGGAGATCCATCGCCCAAGCCTGGGTCTCCTTCTGTGTCCACCTTCACCTCCAGCTTTTTTCCCCTTCCTGGCTTGTGAGACATTTATACTCGTCTGGTCCCCAAGAGACAGAGTAGATCTGGAGACTTCATGGACAGAAGGATGGCCACACAGGAGCTTCTAGGATCAACATGACCTCTTTAGATCCCGAAGTCTGGATTCTTGTGAAAAGAGCTTCTGGCTTCTCTGCCTCGGCTACCTGTTTGCTGTTTACTGGATGAGCATTGGAACAGCACAGACCCATTTCCTTTCATATGTCCAAGAGGCTATGTATGCTGCAGGGACAATTGGGATGAAAACAGACGGATGCATAAAGAGCCAAAGGCTTTTTGCTGAAGGCTTCTTTAGGGATCCCAGACCTGTGAGCAAATATATGCTCGCAGCGTTTTCTTGGTCATGTCTTTGGTGCCAGGATGTCCGTGTGTTGTTTTGATGGGAGCTCTGTCCAGAAGTGACTACTGACTTTTCTGGGTAGACTCAGCAGGTCTGTGAGTTGACGGGCTACCACGTCGTGTCCAAATGCAGACACTGCCTCCACCAGCTTGTTTTTGCTTCCCGACTTCCTTGGGGTCTGGGTGAGTCTTTCAGTGGCTGGGCCAGACCATTGCTGTGAACAAGGCGGAGTCAGTCCCCGTGAAGGACAGTGACATGGTAGCGTTTCCATGGTGGCATGCTTCTGCTGCTTTCCTGCTTCTTGTTTTGCTCATCCTTTTTTTCTGCCCCATGTGGCTTTTTCGTTCTTTCTTTTTTTTAGGTTGATAGAGTAAGGGCCCTGTCAGGCTGTTGAGGCACCCAAGGTTGCTGGCTTTTCCTGGAGTGCTGAGGGTAACGGTGTTCAGTGTCGAGAAAGGAAAATACCTTACGCTGGAAACCCAGAACTTTCTACACACATAGCTACTTCTCTTTGCTGAGGACCACTACATACTAATTTCAGCTTTCTTTTCTTTTTTTTTTTTTGAGTTGGAGTTTCGTTCTGTTGCCCAGACTGGAGTGCGGTGGCACGCTCCCGGCCACCGCAGCCTCGACCTACTGGGCTCCAGTGATCCTTCCTCCTCAACCTTCCAAGTTCTTTTCTTTTTCTTTCTTTTCTTTCTTCCTTAACTTCTCTGTCTCACTCTATCACCCAGGCTGTGCACAATCACAGCTCACTGCAGCCTCAACCTCCTGGGCCTAGGTGATCCTCCTCCCTCAGCCTCCCAAGTAACTGAGACCACAGGTATGTACCACCACACTCAGCCAATTTTTAATTTTTTTTTTTGTAGAGATGTGGTCTCTCTATATTGTCCAGGCTGGTCTTGAACTCCTGGGCTCAAGCAATCCTCCCACCTCAGCTTTCCAAAGTTCTGGGATTACAGGCATGAGCCACCATGTCTGGCCAAATATCAGTTTTCGGATCATCTGGACCCCTCCTAGAACCATGATCTTCAAACTTTTTGAAAGAATCACACCCTGCCTCAAGTGAAAAACCATAGCTCCGATGTATGAGATTATGCAGAAGCCCTGGTTGTGGAGGTAAGAGGGTGCTCCGGCCTCTTGACCTTCTCTTTCCCTCTTTCTCCCTTGGCAGCAGTCCACTGGCCTCTCCATGAATGCTGACTCCCTGAAGACACTGAAAAACTGTGCTAGAGAGGGTGTATGTTGATGTATTTTGGTATTTATTAACAAGACCATGATGCTGTTAAAGACTACATATATGTTGTTGCTTTGACGAGAGCATTTTTGTGTACTGATGATACAGGTGAGCTGTGGCCTCTGTACTAAGCCATCTGACAGCGTTAGCTCGTGCCTAGGGAAGTAACAACTGAGGTTCTATGTGGCCACATAGATATGTGGATGGTGGCAGTGCCGGCCACCATTGCCATCACAGCCATCATGCCCCAGCTGAAAAACATAAAGGCTTGAGGAAGACTTCTTGGGAGCCACAAGTCTGCTCGGGGACCAAGCAAGAACCCGTCTCCCATCATTTCTGAATCAAGGCTCCTTGACAGTCAAAAAGCCAAAAGTCTTCCTTTTGGGTTGCCTCAGCCCTCTGTGTGTACAGTGAAGCTATTCTATTCCAGTTACCTTGAGGGTCGTTGATAACTAATGGATAACTTGGGTGACTGTTATATAACTGTTTGGGGGCTGATGCATTGCATTGACCTCCACATTTCCCCTGAGTTCTCCATGCCCATATGTGCCTGATCCCATTGCTGGTGGATGCCAGGAACAGTCCAGCAACTGTTCCAGGGCTGAGTCTTCCTCCACAAGCACAGCCAAGGAGACAGGGGCGGCAGGTGAAAGTGTGTTGTCTGAAGGCCCTGTATGTAGTGCTGACCCGCTCCTCTGGCCAGTTGATGTAACCTCTGCAGCCTCCACTTGGCAATAGCGATCATTCTCTGTGGTCACAGAAATTGGTAGTTGCAAGTCTGTTTGGTCATGTGCAAGAAAAAAGCGGGCTTAGTCTAATAAATCACATCTCATTAAATTCCAAATAGTTCTGAGAAATCAGGAAGGAGAACGCAGTATGTGCTGTTAGTTCATGGCTGAATAAATGCTAATTGGTTATTCCTTTTAAAGCACACAGAGGATTACATTAAATGTTGTTGTCTTCATCTGGAGAGAGATTTGTTTTGTTTGACAGAGCATTAGCTGTGACATCTTGGGTTCGTGCAAGCCCATGATCCTACCTGAAAATTCATAGATATAGAAATTTGCAATTTTCTTAAGATGAGTGTTAAGATAATAGGTATTAAATGTTCTTTCTAGTTTATTGGTCCTGTAACACTGCAGTAGTGCCTCTCAGGCCTGATGGAGCCTACCATGGGTCTCCTCTTTCCCTGGATGGAAACAGGCATTCTCTCTCACATCTACCCTATGAAGCTTCCCTAAAACACTGTTTTGTAAAAATTACTATATACCGTTGCTTTGACAAAGCATTTCTGTGTATCAATGATCCAGGTGAGCTACGGCTCCTGTACAAAGCCATCCGACAGCGTTAGCTTGTGCCTAGTGGGAAGTAGCAACTGAGGTCCTACGTGTGGCCACAGAGATATGTGGATGGTGGTACTGCCGGCCACCATGACCCAACTCAGAAAAACGCAAAGGCATGAGGAAGCCCTCTTCGGAGTATAAACTTCTTGGTTTATAACAAGACAGTGGTACAATGAGGGTCAATATGCAGAATCTGGCACGCCTATCTTGTGCTCAAGGGCTGACAAAGTTGGAATAATGAACTTCATTGATGACAGGTTAGTTGTTGACTCCTACGGTTTAAGTTGTCTTCAATTAGTGATAAATTTGTCATTCACTTACTCAGTAAATATCAACTGATCACATTCTCTGTGTCACAACCTGACAATGTTCTCTTGTTCTTTCCTTAAATGCTCAAGAACTATCCTGCTGGCTAATCTCCTGATGCCAGGGAGATGCTGAGCGTTAACCATGGACAGGAATAAAGCCATATGTCGGATTGAACCTACAGTCCTTAGCACTATCCTTCAACCCATGGGGCAACTGCTTCAGCCACCATTCCCTTTTGATGGTGAGATTTCAAAATAATAACTAGATATTAGAACCATAGTGAGGAGTCTAAGGACACGAGCCCTAACATAAAACAGCCTGAGCTGAAATCCTAACTCTGCTGCTAACTGCAGAGGAGGCCTTAGGCAAGACACTTCACCTCATGGTACGAAATGGGATGATAACATCACCCACCTCCTAAGGTTAGTGGGAGGATTAACTGAGCTAATCCTCAAAATAGGATGGGCCACAGGGAAAATTCTCAGCAAATGGGAACCACTATGAGGATCACAATTGTAGTCATTTTTGGATCTTGAATTCTCCTTAGTTATCATGAAAAATATAGTTGTGAAAAGTGATCATTGCATCTGAATAATGACAGTTACCTTTTGACTCACGTGATTCTTGTCTAAAAGCTTGCTGCTGAAGACGCTATCCTAGGGCATAGAATATTGCTATTCCTCCCTCTTCCATGCACGAAGGAAAGGCACAGTATTGTGATGGAGAGTCGTAATGGAAGTCAGGAGACACAGGGCTGGGTATTGTTACACATTCTTGACTATGAAACAACTTTGGGCCAATTCTTCAGTCAGTTTCAGGTCACTTTTCCACATGTACAAAATTGGATGGTTGGAAACCACAGTGCGTAGCCATGAGAGGCTCGAGACATGTGGGCATTGTGGTTTAATATATATTTTTAAGAATTTTCTGTATATGTGATGCAAGTGAACGAAAGCACATGTCCTTGTGGCCCACCAGGCTCTAAGGACTTCTTATTTTAACACGGTACAGAGCACAATCTTATCAGTTATGGAGCCCCTAATGTGTGCTAGGTTCTAAATACTTTTTTTTTTTTTTGAGATGGAGTCTCACTCTGTCGCCCGGACTGGAGTGCAGTGACATACTCTCAGCCACTGCAGCCTTGACTTGCTGGGCTCAGGTGATCCTTCCACCTCAACTTTCCAAGTAGCTGGAACTACAGGCGTGTGCTACCACATCTGGTTAATTTGTTTTTTTTTTTTTGAGTTGGAGTCTCACTCTGTCACCCAGACTGGAGTGCAGTGGCCGCTCCCGGCCACCGCAGCCTCGACCTGCTGGGTTCTGGCGATCCTTCCGCCTCAGTCTTCCAAGTAGCTGGAATTACAGGTATGCGCTACCACACTCGGCTGATTTTTTTTTTTATTTATTGTAGGGATGAGGTCTCGCTGCCCAGGCGGGTCTCGAACCTGCGGGCTCAGACAATCCACTCACCTCAGCCTCCCAAAGGTGCAGGATTACAGGCTGAGCCACCGAGCCCGACCTAAATACTTATTAATCTCATTTATTCTTCAAAGGAATTTGATAAGTAAATTGTATTATTCTCCTTCTTCAGATAAGGGATCCGAGCCTCCAAAAGTTGTAATGACAAGTTCAAGTTCACATGGTTAATGAGAAGTGGAGAAGGGATCGGAAGTGAGACTTGTTTTAGGTGTGCCCTCTGTGGTTGTCATTAGTGCTGTCTACTCTCAGGCCAGAACATTTCACTGCTGATGCAATATTCTCCAGAGGTTTCCTTTTCCCTCTGAAGGGGCAATTGGCTGCTCCATCAGCCTGCGTCCTTGAGGGGCTGTGATGAGCCACTGTGTCCTGCTGGCTGAGGTGGACCTGAAATAAACCTTGGTGGTTTCAATCATTAAGACTTGGGGGGTTCTCTGTTACTGCAGCATGGCCTGGCAGATCTCGAACCCCCAAATCTTCAGGGCCTGCATACAGATTAAGTACTTGGTGTACTTCAAACAGTTTTTGAAACAGGGAAAACCCAGAATCCAGGAAAACATAGTGTTGAATTCCAGATTCTCATCTTTTTGTTGAGAGTTTGGTAAAACAAGCAAACACACACACACACACACACACACACACACACACACACACAAATCAACAACAAAAATGGTATTTAAGGAGTTGTCCTTTAACCAAACGAATAACCCTAAGACCCAATTTCTTAGTTTTCACATATTTTCAAAGGTCTTTCTAACCTCATTTCTCTTGGTACCACATCTGTGTGGCCTGGGGGAGAGGGCAGATTCTTGGCTAGGATGTGGTTTGTGCCTACACAAGTAGATTGAATTTATTTCTGACGCATCCCATCCCTACCTGCCATCCAATTATCATGGATAAATATTTAAATGTCAGACCAGCAGTCCTAGAATGGAGCCCTGGGTATTAGGCCTTTGCGAGTCCCAGCTGATCGTTATTAATTCAATGAATGTAGTTGTAAATTGGCTAAGAATACACAATGAGAGATTACAAGGGCTCTTGTTGGTGTGGGCTCACTTCATTGAAAGATGTTTTAGACTTGCCTTGTACCAAGAAAATAGGAGATGCAATTTGTTTCAAACTAGATGCTCCTTTAGTTTCTTGTCCAAATATTAAACAAGAATAAAGCAGGTTGGAAGAGCTACCTCTGGGATGTATGGTTCTGAATGGCTTGGAGGTCTGCAGGGCCACTTTTTGAGCTAATGTGAATTGGCAGAAAAATGCTTTCACGGAGATGAATTATGTGCTCAGGGTTACCTGGGTTAGACAGTGAAGTCAGAGTAGATAAAAATGAAATGACCCATTATCAAATAATCAATGAAAAAGCTACACTCCGGCAATGTTTCTCGATCAATATACAAGTTACCTTTCAGATAGATGAATTATTCTTGTGTAGTTTAGAGCAGAACAAAGCCCACGTCCAGCCAGACTCCCTGAATGTACTATGTGAAAACAGAGAAAGAAGAGATTAACTTCTCAGCAACCAAGAAGCAGGGTGCTCTTCACAGAGCACCTCCCCAAGCAGTGCCCAGGGAGACTATTCACAAAACATCACTGGCTCAAAGACACGGCTGTTAAAGGTTAAGGGGCAGGGGCAGAAGGCTTTCTGGGGAAGAGGCATATTCATACTTCAAGGGCAGGAGCATAAGTCAGCAAGAACCTTCTGGAAGGCGAATTTCACAGTATCAGAATTTAAATTGCTGTCCTCTTTGCTCTAGAAATGCAATTTAAAAAATTTATCCTGCAGATGTAGTTACACATGTACACAAAGATGTTTGGGTGAGGATGTTTCTTGTCTGTGATGGTAAAAACATAAATACAACTTGAAAATGTCCACCAGGGCTGGGCGTGGTGGCTCACACCTATAATGCCAGCACTTCAGGAGGCCGAGGTGAGAGGATTGCTTGAGCCCATGGGTTCAAGACCAGCCTGGGCAACTTGGCAAGACCTCATCTCTACAATAAAAAAAAAAAAATTAGTCGGGCCTGATGGCACAGGCCTGTAGTTCCAGCTACTTGGAAGGCTGAGGTGGAAGTATCATCTGAGCCTAGAAGGTTGAGGTGGTGGTGGCAGTGAGCGTGCCGCTGCATGCCAACCTGGGTGACAGAGTGAGACTCAGACTCAAAAAAAAAAAAGAAAGAGAAAAAGAAAAAGAAAACATCCAACAAAAAGGGAATGGTTAAGTGAACTGTAAAGTATCAATACCGTTGAATACTATCAACCATTAAAGAGAATGAGGTGGATATGTACATGCTAACATGACTTTGGGAAGTGATTCAACCTTCCACTCTTTCCCCTTTTGACAAACAGGGAAAAGAATAGTATTTAATAAGTATCAGTTGGGTGATACACAAAATAAGTGTGTGTGTAGGTATATGTGTGTGTATATATTTTTTAATCTTCGGTAAGACAAAACTCTAGAAAAGCAAAAACCCAGTGGATGGAGACAGGAAGAGGAAGAAGGAGGAAAAGTAGCCTTTCCTTATGCTCACCACTGTGTGCATGACTGTCTGCTATACAGTGTACATAACTCTCATTTGATTCTCATAGTCGTCTGAAGGAGGTATTACCATCCCCACTTTACAGATGAGAGTGATAAGGCTCAGAAAAACTTTCCCCAGGTCACAGTTAGAGTAGCAGAACTGGGCTTCCAATCTCGGGTTAATGGTTTGTTTGTTTTATTTTGTTTTTTCTTTAATTTTAGAATCGTGGGGTACATGTGAGGACTTGTTATATAGGTGTGTGGTCTGGAGGTGAGGTTTGGGCTCTGAAGAGCCTGTGCTCCTTTCCCCTCAGTGCTGAGCATGGTACCCAAGGGTGGTTTGTGTTCCTTAGTCCTTCTACCACCTTTAACAGTGTGCAGTGCCTGTTGTTCCCATCTTCTACCGGATGTGCCCAGTGTTTAGTGCCCACTTAGCAGTGAGAACATGCGGTATTCAGTTCTTTGTTTCTATGACAGTTCACTTAGATTGATGGCCAGCTGCATCCATTTTTGCATCCATTTTTGCAAATGCCATAACTGTCTTCTTTATGTTGGCTGCATGGTAGTCCATAGTGTCTATGTACTAGGCAGTCCACCTTAGATGGGCATCTGGGTTGGTTCCATAGTTTGGCTCTTGTGAATGGTGCTGCAATAAACACATGGGTGCAACTGTCTTTTGGTGGAATGATCTGTGCTCCTTTGCTAAAGCCTGTGCTTCCTACCACCTCTTTCTATCCTGAGACAATGTCTTACTCATTCCTGATATTCCCTATCTAGCATAAGACCTGACTCCATAAGGCTTATTACATTTAATTAAATATTTGCTGGCTGAAATAATTGAGGCCACTGACACAGACCACTCCTTGCTTTAACATGTGGGAAAAATTATTGCAGTATTTCCTTTAATGTTTAAGTTTTTTTTGTATTTATCTTATCTTTATCAGTCAATAAAGCTTGGTTATGCTGCAGTGACAACTCCAAAAACCTTAGTGAGTTACTGCTCCTTTGTTATATGTACTTCATGGAGTAACTCTCACAGTACTCCATGTTTCCTTTGTTCTGGGGCCCAGGCTGAGGAAGCAGATTCTTTCTGGGACACCGTGGGTCTCAGGGAGGGGGAAGGAAGCAGGAACCATGGAATGACTCTTGAAGCTTCTGCACAGAAGTAGCACGTCACTTCTGCTCACATGTCATTGGTCACAGTGAGTCCGATGGCCAAATACACATGCAAAGGAACAGGAAGAGTACCTTACTTACAGGGAGTTTCTGCAGAGGAAGCCCAGTCAGAAAAGCCTGGAAGAAACTGTCAGGGGCCAGCCCCGAC
This sequence comes from Cephalopachus bancanus, assembly GCA_027257055.1. NCBI lineage: Eukaryota > Metazoa > Chordata > Mammalia > Primates > Tarsiidae > Cephalopachus > Cephalopachus bancanus. Next base: position 947,302 of record JAPVLO010000521.1, on the reverse strand, counting down.
TTACAAGGGAAGGGTTAGGACCCACACCGGAGAATCTGGACGGAGAGAAGAGACCACTCAAAGGCAGTTCTTCTGGGAACAGTCTGATCAGGACTGAAGCCAAATTTTATTTGGACTCCTTCCAACCTATATACCTTTTTCTATACCCTCCATCAGTGTGACAATCACTTGCTGGGGGTGTACAAATTCCTATGCAAATTACGCATCACAAGACCATCACGAGACTTGCAAGTTCCAAGCAAACAATTACAATTCCATGATGCATGACGTGTTTCACAAAACTTACATTAAATTTACAGGTATACAATTTTAATACAGATTGTTCAAAGTGTTTTTCATAATGTTCAATAAATCATTCACACTATACTTTTTGTTCCAGACCCTGATTAATACAAAAACTTTTCTAAGTTAAATCCAAGTTTACTGACTCCTAATATTTTTAATGATTAATATTATCAACCTAACACTATACTATAATCTATAAGTTTACTTAAATGACTCAGTTATTCTATTAATCTATTATGGTTCAACGTAGTGTCCTGTAATTCTATAATGATTAAAACTTATTCTTAAATTATAAAACCTTACCATGACTTAAATGAATTTCCTATGTCTAAACTTTAATTTTTCTAATGATTGACCTTTAATACTATGCTCTATCCTATTAAGCCAATACCTTATCATTAATTCTTTTATAAATCGTATAGTAACTATTGTATTTGAATAATGTAGCCAAAAGAAACAAAGCAGCAAGCATAAATTTACTCAAATATACTCTAAAATGTAACTATAAGTGTATATGTATATGTTTTATCCTAACAAGTCTACTCTAGAAATCAGATAGTAGCTATCACACTCTTGAATAAGGAAATGCATGGCCACATGGCCTCGGGCTGAGGCAAACAGAGTTTCGGTATGAAGCAAAAGCATGGCTGCCATGTTAATGGCTTTGGGCTGCAAACAGTTTCGGTATTTAATAAAACAAAAGCAAGGAAGTGCATAGCTTGTAACGAAACAAAAAGCAATCGTTCTGCCTGGCTAGGGGCAGGGCAACAAAACTATGATGGTAATTTAGTCTCTAATCCTAGCTCTAGGGGAAACTGCTTTCGGGAAACAAGAGCTGACTCACCAGTCTACCAGAAAATAGAAGTTTGAAAATATCTAGAAAGAAATACAACTTAGAATCATATAAGATAATTCTGCTGAGCAACTTTCCATCAGGCTTTACTGCCATGTATGCACACTGGTCACTAATCACACGCCAATATCATAGGTATAACTGATATCCTATGTCAGAGGCGATCTTCCAGATGGGCCTTTATAGGCCTCAGCCATGTAGCTATAGATGTTGGCTCCCAACAGGAAACAACATACCCCAACACCTTACCACAAAATAAACGGTCATCTCCTTAGAACAGGTATTGTCTTCTGCTTCTGTTTAGCTTCATATCTAAAGAGGAACTTTTACCTAATGCTTTCTTCTCTAGATAGTAAACTCAACTTAGTTCTCCTTTGATGGGAGTCAGTCTTATCCAAAATCAGAAGTTTCCAAAATGTGCTGGGGGACTCCAGGAGTCCGAGGCATTCTCAGTGGGCTTGTGAGATGAAAACTATCTTAATAGCAATACTACAAAGATGGTATTCACCGGTCTCACTCATATTCTTTCTATCTCTCTCTCTTGTTTTAGAGACAAGGACTCATTATGTTGCCCAGGTTGGTCTTGAACTCCTGGCCTCAAGCAATCCTCCTGCCTCTCCTCCCACAGTGCTGGGATTATAGGTGTGAACCTGATTCTTGCTCACATTCTGTCACTCGCTTCTCTCATAAATATACAGTGGGGTTTTCCAGAGCCTTGTGACATGTGATCTCAGAACAGGTTGGATACGGAGGCAGACATGAGGGTCTAGCCATCTTTGATGAAACTAGGCATTAAAGAGATTTGTAAAAACGTAAAAAATCTTCTTACTAATGTTTTTGTTTTGAAAAATACTGTGTTTTATGAAAATGCTGATGTCAGTTTTATTTTTTACAAGATTAACAAACACATATTTAAAATTCTTTTCAGTTTTAATTTCTAATGGCAAAAACCAATACTTATAATACATTTACACAAAAGTTCTTTCAGGTCCTTAATAACCTTTCAAGAGCATAAAGGGTTTCTGAGAATAAAATGTTTGAGAATGTCTGTCTGTCTGAAAATGATTATGGCACAGACCCTGCCCGTCTCAATGAGAATGCTAGCTAGAAAGATCATTAAACACAGTTCAAGTTTCCTTAGCTGTACTGGAGATAGCACTGAGCCCAGTGGGTTCTTATAAACACTGTTATTTTTCATAATCATCACCAGTGTTCCATATCTTGTACTTCCTAAAGGGGAGAGATGATTAGTTTGTTAAAGAAGATTGGCTGCATGAATTATTTCCAGCCTTGCAGAAGTTCGCAGTTTGATGTTGCATCAGTAATGAATAAGAAGAATGGCGGAACATAACCCTGAAAGAAAAATTCTGTTTCCTAATAGGAGGCACCAGTCATTTAACGTTGCCTTGGAACTTTATCATCATGTCTCACCAGCTTTAACACAGAGGAAATGAAAACAAGCCACACTTCCACACTGATGAATAATAATATGAAGAATGCTTTGCACAGAGCCTTTATTCAGGCTCTACGGTGCTGTTCACATACAAACTAATTAAGCCTCCTTTCACATTTGTGACCAGGTTCAGCTAGTTTTGGTTTTTTAATCTACTGCCTGCTTTTGTCTTAGCACTATGCCAGCACATCCTTCACAGAAGAGGCATCACCCTCTTTTTTTCTCTGTTGAAGAATTTTTATCAAATGACTTGGCACGGGATAGTTCTGAAGGAGCTAACTGAACACACATGCTTGTGTGTGTGTTTGGAATGCAGTGAAAGGAAGAACTTTTCTTTTTTGTGAGTCAGAATCTCACTCTGTTGCCCAGGCTGGAGTGCGGTGGCACCGTTGTAGCCCACTGCAGCCTTGACCTCCTGGGCTCAGGCAATCCTTCTGCCTCAGCCTCCCGAATAGCAGGGACTACAGGCATGCCCCACCACATCCGGCTTATTTTTTGATTTTTGTAGAGACGAGGCCTTGCTATGTTGATGAGAAAGCATCTCCAAAAAGACACAAAAAGAACTTCTTTCCAGAGGGTTATACAGAGAATTTTCCCTCTGAGGTAGGGTTGCCATACAAAATGAAGGGTGCATACAGTTCTTGGACATATTTATACCAAAAAATTCAGTCATTGTCTGTCTGAGATTCAGATTTAAGTGGCTGCCATCCTGTATTTTTGTTTGCTAAACTAGCAGTGAAAGGCCCCAGCCAGCCACGAGGAACCCGCCCCCTCCAAAGGCTAAGCCTAGGCGTGGCCCCCACCTAAAATGGCGCTCCTGCCTCAGAAGGCGCCCAGACACACTAACATGGAGGCTCGGACAAGGCTTTCTGGGTTCTTCTTCCACAACAAAGCCCACCGTTCCCGCGCCTGCGAAAGCCCCTGCCAATCCCAAAAATACCTCACCTGCTGACCAATAGGTAACCGACAGGTGGCTTTAAATTTCTATAAAACCTGCCACACCCCTGCCTCCATGCTGCAATCTGATTCTCAGGTTCTGTAGCCACTGCGCTCATCCCCATTAAATCTCTTGGCCTTAAAGGGTATTGAGTCTCACTGCGCGCCACCGTCTTTCAAGCAGCCCTACTCTTTTTTTTTTTTTGAGTTGGAGTCTCACTCAGTCGCCCAGACTGGGGTGCAGTGGCCACTCCCGGCCACCGCAGCCTCAACCTGCTGGGCTCCAGCGATCCTTCCGCCTCAGCCTTCCAAGTAGCTGGAACTGCAGGCACACGCTACCATGCCCGGCTAAGTTTTTTATTTATTGTAGAGATGCGGTCTCACCAAGTAGCCCAGGTGGGTCTCGAACCTGCAGACTCAGGCAATTCACTCACCTCAGCCTCCCAAGGCGCGGGATTACAGGCTGAGCCACTGAGCCTGGCAGCAGCCCTACTCTCGAGGGAACAGTATCGAAGCCTTCCTGCTTGCTAATGTTACTTGCTAGTCACTGTGAAAAGTGATTCCTAAACAGACTTGTACTTTACTTTCTACCCATTACAGAGTCAATCCTTTTAAGTGGGTCTAAGAAGATAAACCGGTGATGTACAACTTCGTTTCTTTCAAGCTCCTGTTGAGAGGGAAAGCTTTTGTGTAAATAGGAAGGTGAAAGAGCACTTGTTTTTCAGCCTGGGCCCCAGCACACATGAATGGGTGTTGGTGAATTCTTCCAGCTCGGCAGAGCAGAGTGGGGCATGTGAAGGATCAGGGATGACAAGTCCCTAAGTAGTGGGCTGTTTGAACTTTGCAGAGGGAGGACGCACCCCAGGCCAGGTCTGTTTCCAAAAGGTGATACTTTTAGCCACACAATTCCAGGAACTCGAAGCAGGTGATTCCTTCATTTCAGCAGTGCAGACCCAGATACAGAAAACAAATCATAAAAAGCTCTCTTGACCCGCATCCATCTTTGTCCTGCCCCACAGAGATGCACTGAGACCTCTTGCAAACCATCCATTATGGCTTCACCAGGGGGATCCTGACCTTAAGACAATAAAACAATTTTAAAAGATCAGGAAAAAGCAATCCCCCTTCTCTGTCCTCTGTCTTTGGTTGCTTGGGCAGTTGGGTCTGTTTCATCCTCAGCCTGGGTGTGAATTATGTGTGTGTTTACAAACCCAAGCTGAAACCCAGAAAGTCCTGGACAGTTGTTTGCACTGCACCCTTTAATGCGGATTACTCCTCACAGTGCACCAGGGCGATTCTGCCCCCGCCAGAAGGGCAACGCCAGGCCTAAAGTGTCTGTTACCTGCACTCTCACTCAATGATGTGCTCATCTTACAAACATCACAAAGAATACACACTAGGCGCCAGGGACTGGGTGAGAAACGATATAAATAAAGCACAGTCCATGTGCTTAAGGTGTTGAAAGCTTAGACAAATATTTGCAATTCAGTGTGATAAGTCAACAGGGGTAGCACTGGTGCAGAGACCTGTGAAGAGACAGCTCCCCTTGTGGAAGGAGGCGGCTCAGAGAAGGCTGACACAGGATCCCGAGACATCCACGGGCTTTTTCTGAGCCTACAACTCCAGGTGGGAGCGTCAGGCAAAGGCTGGGAAACAGGAAGCCGCTTCGTTTGCTGTCGAGTGAGCCGTCTCCACGGCTAAAGACGATCCGCTGGGACCCAGAAGGAAAACAGCGTCCATTCTTTCCTGCATTCATTTGTTTGTAAAGATAAATTTTACTAACACTGAGGATATGACTTCCCGTGGGGCATGTTTAGCTGCTTGGCGGGTTGCATGCTCAAAAATGCTTCACCAAAAGGGGTCGCTCGTGATCAAGCTAATTTTGCTACATTGGACGGGGTGGTTGGACTAGAGGCTTATGTCACGGCCCCCAACTTAGGCTGTAGCAGCGCCAACACAAGTCTAAATAAGATTTTTCTTTTAGTCCAGGGCATCTCAAAGTATGGTACCTGCATATAGAATGACTAAAATGCTTATCTAAAAAAAAAAAAGCAAACTCCCTGGCCTATCCTAGATGGATAGAATCACTATTTTTCAGGGAGAGGACCCAGGAACCTGCGTGTTTAACACACTCTCTGGGCAATGCCTACAGGCCTAGTCTGTTCGGGCTGCTGTAACACAATACCATAGACTGGACGGCTTAAACAACAGACATCAATTTTCTCACACTTTTGGGGCCGAAAGTCCAAGATCAAGGTTCCTGCAGGGCTCAGTTCCTGGTGAGGGCTTTCTTACTTACTGGTTTGCAGACAGCCACCTTCTCACTATGCCCTCCCAGGCTGGGGAGAGAGAGCTCTGGTGTCTCCTCCCCTTCTTATAAGGGCATCAGTTCTATCGGATCAGGGCTTCACCCCCACTCCTTAGGACTCCTTTGACCTAATCACCTCCTAGGTCTTTTCGACTTAGCTTTAAAACAGTCACATGCAGGGTGGGATTTGGGGCGTCAACATATGAATTGGGGGGTATGGGGGGACACAATTCAGTCCATGGTGCTTACATTCCCTGCAGTTGAGGACCACTGTTCTACTCTAACCAGTGAAGAAGTGGCCCCAGCTAGTGATTCCTTCTGGTGGTAGGTGCCTTTGTTCCTATGGCTAAACTGAGAAGAAGAGTCAGAGAAATGTGGGATTTCCAGCTCCCCACCTTGCCTTCCAGTCTAGCGCTGTTCCCTAAAACTGCAATGGGAGCCACACATGTGAGCCGCATCGGTAATTTAATGTGTTTTAACAGTCACATTTAACAAAAAGTGAAAAGAAACAGGTCAAATTACTTTTAATAAGTATTTAGCTTAATCCAATATATCTAAAATACTATCATTTCTACGTAAGATCAACATAGATGAATGTGAACAAGATAGTTTACATATTTTTTTGTATGAAATCATTGGAATCCTGTGTCTTGTGACACACTTTTATTTTAGCACGGGTCAGTTCAAACTTATCAGATCTCAAGTGCGCAGTGGTCACATGTAGCTACTGTGTGGACCAGCAGTGCCAGAGGATCCTGAGCCAGACCATTCCACTTTGAGGAGGTAGTCAAGGTGCACTGCATGACATGCTGTACAAACAGCATTGTTTCTAAGGAAGGCTTTATGATAATGATTAGTCCTGAAATGTTTTTGTTAACACGATTCTTCTCTAACCAGCAGCTTAAGATGTCAAGTTTGAGCAGGAACAGAAGCTGACGGCTCATCCCAGCAGTGGAGGAAATTGTCACCATTCAACATTCTGTTTACCATTTACATAAAGAAACCAGGTGCTGTCAGGACTGGCTGATGGCTGAGCCAGGCTGACTTGATGATAGTTTGCCCTTAAATTAAAACTGAGCCACATTTGATTTATCACCCTCAGCTGTCACTTCAAACCTCCACTGCACCTTTCCTAAGACCACAATAAATGTCACTTCAAAGGTTTCGGGACTGATTTCGACTGTGAAGAGCATATTCATCCTGAAACAACCTCCTTCAAACAAAACAGAGTTTGCCATCCATGTTGGGGGTGGGGAGAGGACATGGAGAAAGTTTCTCTGATTTTATGAAATAAAAAGGCCTTAGGTGATCCTGGGGCTATCTTTATCCACAGCACACAGATTTGGGATCCTCAGGACTACAGGTGTGTTATTGGGGCTGCTGAGCTTTGTCTTGGGACACACGAAAGCCCAATAGCTTCTAGTTGCTTTGGAGACAGCACATTCCTTTCTTGTTGGAGGAACTTGAGGGGTATTTGGGTGGAGAAGAGAACATTTGGTGGGGAGGGCATAAGGGGCCACCTTCATGTATTTGCGGGCTTTTAGGAAGAAGAATTAGACTTATTGTATATAGCCAACAAGGGCAGAATTAGAACACATCTTATCTCAACATAAAGAAGACATTTTTAATGAGACTGTGACAATCATTCACAAGTCACAGACCTCAGAAACATTTGTCAAGCACCTACTTTAGGTCAAGTATGATCATTTATTTTAATTAAATTTCACTTTCGTAAGGCAGCCATCATTTTTTTTTTTTTTTTGAGTTGGAGTCTCACTCAGTCGCCCAGACTGGAGTGCAGTGGCCGCTCTCGGCCACCACAGCCTTGACCTGCTGGGCTCCAGCGATCCTTTCGCCTCAGCCTTCCAAGTAGCTGGAACTACAGGCGCACGCTACCACGCCCAGCTAATTTTTTTGACTTATTGTAGAGATGAGGTCTCGCCAAGTTGTCCAGGCAGGTCTCGAACCTGCAGGCTCCCAAAGCACAGGATTACAGGCTGAGCCACCGAGCCCAGCCGGCAGCCATCATTACCTCATCTTCATAGATGATAAAATTGGGACCCAAAGAGGTTCAATGCATTCCAGAATAGAGTGCTTGGGGCGTGTGTGGGGAGGGGTGGGCCCTCCCAGTCACTGGGCAAGAGGGTGCACACTGTCTGTATGAACGGGGTTGTCAGACATCTTGACAAGTTAATAATTGCTGCTCTTTAATTATGCTGGTTTTGTGAGAAAAATTCTTGCAAATTTTGATTTTGGCATCAAAATGATCTGGCTAAAGAGATAGTATGTAGACTGAGTAATGGTTTTCAAACTCTCTTTTAAGAAAATAAATTCTGGCTGGGCTCGGTGGCCTAGCCTGCAATCCCAGCACTTTGGGAGGCCGAGGCGAGTGGATTGCTTGCGTCTGAGGGTTCGAGACCCGCCTGGGCAACTTGGCGAGACCTCGTCTCCACAATAAATAAAAAACTAGCTGGGTGTGTTAGCGCATGCTTGTAGTTCTGGCTACCTGGAAGGCTAAGGTGGAAGGATCGCTGGAGCCCAGCAGATCGAGGCTGCAGTGGCCGGAAGCGTGCCATGGAGTGAGACTTCAACTCAAAAAAAAAAAAAAGAAAATAAATTCTTTTCCTTCCCCCACATGGAAGATTTAGCAGCAGGAGCTAGGCCCCACTGCCACCCCCAGTCCGTCTGTTCTGAGGTGTGATGAGGCTCTGCTGTTGGCTGGTCTCGTCCTCTGGTGAGTAAATAGCACTCTAGAGGAATCACAGGTAAGCGCTCTAAGAAATGAAGGGAAAAAGAATCTGTAAAGCAAAAGCAAGACCTTATGAAAAAAACAGGCGGGTTTGAATAAAGTATTGTACATATGAATAGTAATTAAAATCAGTGAGCTAGGCTATATATAGCTTGCTTTAGTCTGTTTGTGCCGCTATAATGAAATACCTGCGACTAAACTTATAAAGAACATAAAAACATTTCTCACAACTCTGGAGGCTGGGAGTCCAAGGTCAAGGTATTTAACAAGGACCCTATCTTCATTTCCAAGATGGCGCCTCATGGCTGCATCCTTTGGATGGGAGAAATGCTGTGTCCTCGCATGGCAGAAGGATGGAAGGCAAGAGAGGCAAACTCTCTCTAAACCCTCTTTATTCAGGACGTGAATCCATTCATGAGGACAGAGCCATCTTGACCTAATCACTTCCCAAAGGCCTCACCTCTTTTTTTTTTTTTTGAGTTGGAGTCTCTGTTGCCCAGACTGGAGTGCAGTGGCCGCTCCCGGCCACCGCAGCCTCAACCCACTGGGCTCCGGCAATCCTTCCGCCTCAGCCTTCCAAGTAGCTGGAACTACAAGCGTGCGCTACCACGCCCGGCTAATTTTTGATTTATTGTAGAGGTGAGGTCTTGCCAAGTTGCCCAGGTGGGTCTCAAACCTGCGGGCTCAGGCAATCCACTCACCTCAGCCTCCCAAAGGCATGGAATTACAGGCTGAGCCACCGAGCCCAGCTGGCCTCACCTCTTAATACCACCACAACGGGAAGGGGACACATTTAAACCATAGAAATGGTCTAGACCAGGGATCAGCAAGCTATAGCCCGTGGGCCAGCTTCCTGATTTTGTAAATAAGGTTTTATTGGAACACAGCCCACTTGTTAGTGTGTTATCTTAGGCTGCTATTATGCTACAATAGAAAAGTGAACAGTTGCCACAGAAACCATGTGACCACAAACCCTAAAGTATTTACTACATTTGATGACCCTTGGTCTAGACTTAATTTGAGAGAGAATTAGTGATTTGGAAGATCAAGCTGAAGAGATCACCAAGGGCACAGCACCAAAAAGTAGACAGATGGAATATGGGATGGGAGGTTGAGACACGAAGTGCAGAGCAAGAGCCCAGCATCTGGGCTCCTCCTCTTCCACCTGGACACCTTTCTCCACCATGCAGCTCAGCCACTGGTGGTTAGGCAGGCCTTGTGATTGAGTTCTGACCAGCAGGAAAGAATTCTCCACCTGCCTGGAAGACCTCTTCTACAGTCTCTCACTCCTTCTCTTCCTTCACAACAAGGTGGCCGTTCTTCTGGGTTCCTGAGTTATCAAAGCTCGCTCCCCTGTGCTGAGTTGCCTCTGTCCATGATATGAGCTAAAAATAAACCACTGCTAAGCTGCCGGTGTCTTGAGGTTGTTTCCTATGGTAGTCAGCCCCCCGTCTTAGATGCATGTAATGGAAGTTTCAGGAGGAAAGAATATCAACTAGTGCTTCTCAAACTTAATTAATTAATTTATTTTTTGTGTCAGGGTCTCACTCTGTTGCCTAGGCTGGAGTGCAGTGGCATGATCATGAGTTCACTACAGCCTTGACCTCCTGGGCTCAGGTGATTCTTCTGCCTCAGCTTCCTGAGTAGCTGGGACTACAGGTGCCTGCCACCATACTTGGGTAATTTTTTATAGAGATGAGGTCTCGCTATGTCACTCATGCTGGTCTTGAACTCTTGGCCTCAAGCAATCCTCCTACTTTGGCCTCCCCAAAATGCTAGGATTATAGATGTGAGCCACCACACTTAGCCTGCTTTTAAAACTTGAATGTGCATATGATTTACCTGGGCATCTGATGCCTGATGATTCTGATTCATAGTTCTGGGGAGGTGCTGGATATTTTGTATTTTTAAAGCTCCTGGTCCACAGACCACATTTTGAGTAGGAAAGATATAGAGCGGGGGAGAGGAAACATTCAAAGACAGAATGGCAGAGAATTTCCTGGGGTCTTCAAAATGCCAGAGTCTACTCTTTATCTATTTCCTTCTGTGAAATTCCATGTAAGTGGACACTCACCTTCAACCACTGGGAAACCAGTGAATATGTTCCAGAAGAAGGGGGACTTTGATGACCATCTAGGTCACTCACATTCACACACACAGGGTTGCTTATGGGAGCCGATGCACGAGGAGTTTGCTGGATCTTTTCCCTTGTGCATGATTGTCTTTGCAGAGACACCTGTCCAAGTGCGACACATGACCGTGTCTTCAGTGCCTACTTCATTCAGGCCCAGGTTTAGGGGCTCTGGACCTCCCTAGGCTCTGTGACCTTTGAGAAGAGAACAACTAGAAGGCTTGGGTCTGTCCTGGTGTGGGCTGTCCCTGAGAGTCTCAGCCTAGATGAACGTGGATTTATTCTAGAACGGAACTGGAACTACTGGAACTTGGTGGGAACCTGCTGCTGACAGAGTGAAGGGCTGCCTTGGTCAGCAAAGCTGTGCCCTCCCAGGCTCTTCTCCAGAGGTGGTGTCCCTCTGCTCCAGGGCCGTGGTGACAGCAACCGAGGGCCAAGGAGGCATCGGCCTTGTGGCTGAAACCTGAAGAGCGCTCCGCTTTCCTGAGCAGATTTTATGCCCCAGACAGGAAGCCGAATGTAAATGTCATTTGCTTTACGTGCTGGATTAGAAAAGAGGCAAGTTGTGTGTCCTGTACAGTGAAACTTGAATATCACAGATGAGGTTGTGCATGGTGGCTTATGCCTGTGTTCCCAGCACTTTGGGAGGATTGCTTGAGGCCAGGAGTTTGAGACTAACCTGGGCAACATAGCAAGGCTACATCTTTAGAAAAAAACATTGAATTTCACAGATGAGAGAGACGCATTAAAAAACCTTTATGAGCTATTGCCTTGCAAGACTCTGGTGTGCCTATGTGCTCTTTGAGCTATGGCTGTCGCCATGCTTCCTGGCTTTGGCCCCCGCCCCCACCTTGGGGAGGCGAATCTTCTCTCTCCCTTCTTTTTCTCTCTCTAATTTACTTTTAAATAAACTACATTTTAAATCTACTTCTGTGCAACTCTTTGCATCTTCCATGTGGCATTGGATCGCACCCCAGACGGCCACATGTGGGAAATGATCTCTTTTAAAGAAATCCTATCTTCGCCTCAAACAAAACAAAAACAAAAACCTTTTACAAAGTTGTAACAGGTTTTTATTTAAACCAATACTTCCCATTCTCACAAATGACAGTGTACCATGGCAGAGTCTACATTTTCTTCTCCGTGTGTATTTAAACCTTTTGCTAGCCTACACAGTTTGTGCATCCATAATCAGTCTTTTTGTTAAAATATATCTTGCAGCGTCCATGAAAGAATATATTCAGAATTCAGCTCTAAAATGAATATTGGTGTTACTTTTGTCCTTCCAGTAAGATATATTGTGACTAGAGCTACTTATTATTTCTTGGGGCAGGGGGTGGAGTCTGATATCTGTATGTGATATAAACGTATCATTAAATATTAACGGCTAATATTATCAGGTCTAGTTGCTGTGTGACAAGCATTGTTGTAAGAGCTTTATGGGTCTTTAATACTTTGATCCTAATATTATCTCCCATAATGTATCTACTGTCATTACTCCCTCTTTCTAGAAGAGGTACCTGAAGCTCAGAGTGGTTCTGTAACTTGTCCAGTTGAGCAAGTAGTATAAGTGGCAGAGTCGGGATTTGAACCTAGCAATCTAACCCCAAAGACCATATGTATAATGGTTATACTGTCTCTTATCATAGCATAGCATAATTTTTCTCCTGCCTTTCCAGAAAACAAACACACTGGGAGGGCCCTATTGAAGCCTAGACTTCAACTATCCAAATAGTGGCCCATGTGGCTATCTGGTACAGTAAGTCTCCTACATAAGAGCCTTCAAGTTACAAACGTTAACAGTGCACACTTGCGTTTTTTTAATGTATTATTTGTCTCCACCAGGTGTCAGTATATCCTGTTAACTACGTATGGTATTATATAACCGATTGTATTTATTGGTGCCTAGGCTAACTTTGCTGGACTTATAACAAATGGACATATGAACAAAACTCATTCATATTAGGGGAACCAAACTCGTTTGTATGTTGGGGACTTCCTGTACTTGAAATGTGCCTAGACCACCTTGAGAGGTGCTATGCAAGTAAAATACATACGGGATTTTGAAGGCAGTATGAGAAAAACCATGCCAAATACTGTTCTCATGTTTCATCTTAATTAAATACTGTAATGATAATATTTTAGATTTATTGGGATCAATAAAATATATTCTTATAATTAATTTCACTCCTTTCTTTTCACTTTTCAAAAATGTAGCTTCTGGAAAATTTCACAATTCTACATGTGGCTTGTTTTCGTGGCTAGCATTTCCATTGGGTGGCAGTGGCCTTGACAGTTTGCTCATTCATTTGTTCACCCATTCATTCAGCATGTGCTGGCATGCGATAAAGGTTGAACTCTGAGGAGATAGCAGTCAGTCAGGCAGATTTGGCCCCTGTTGTCAAGTAGCTCAGTATTCTAGGAAGGTGGGTAGGAAGGGAGGTCTTAGAGACCATAAAACATATTATTTAAGTCATTCATCAGTTAACACCATTATTAAGTATTAAAAGGGAGAGGGGAGTAGCCAGGAGAGATGACACGAAGGGCACCTAACCCTTGGAACATTCAGTAAATATTACTTGTTCAATACATATTTGTCGAGTGAACAAATGAATCTAGGGGATTGAAGGAGCTTTCCTGAGGAAATAACTTTCAGACAGAACTCTGGTGCATGAGGAGAGAGTCTGGGAAACACTGGCACCTGCTACTGCGATCACAGGCCCCACGTGCCAGCTTTGGTCTCTGTTCTCTTTATATCAAGGACAATTGTCTCTGGCCGGTTTCAACTGAGACACCAGGCCCAGGTTGGTGGGATGGGCAGAAGCACGGGAGCTGTGTTTCTGGATACGGAGAGGGGCAGTCCCCAGGCATAGGTGGCATCTCAGGGAGACAGACAGGAGGGACGGGAGGCAAGCTACCCTCCCGTCCCTCCTCCAGCGTCACGCAGCACCCGGGCCTCGGTTTCCCTGCAAGGAGGCCTGCTGGCCCTTCCTCTCCCTTTCCTCATGCCCCTGCTGGGTTTGCCTCTGCAGCATTTCCCTTTATTGCATAGTCTCTTCCACAGGTTTTTCTTTTGTTGTTTCTGCCCCGTGTAAATGAGATCTCCAGTAGAAAGAATGGCTTTGGAATCTTTTTTGACCCTGGAGTACAGAACGTTCTGGTTCCCTTCCCCGAGCACTTTTCATTTCTGTGGCAGGTTGCAATTGAGTGCTTATTCTTGTCAATAGCAGTTGGGCAGGGGAGGACGTGAGAGGGGCTGACCCTGTGGAGCTGGGTGGCCGGAGCTTGCTGCCTGTAACCATCCTGGAGTGAGAGCGAGCCGGGAGCAGGGGCTGGGCTTGGGGATGGCCTGGGCTGCTGTGGACAGCCTGGAAGGGAGGTCGGGCACCCACGCTTGGGCTGCTGTGCAAACCCTGGGGAGCCGATCTTGGATTGGTCTTCTTGGGGTTCTTGCAGACCTGATCCCAGGTTGCCACGTTACTCAGCGAGCTGGAAAAACAATAAAGCCAACCTAACCCAGCTGGGGGTGATTTTTTTGGGGCTTTAGAGCTTGTATGTTTCACCTGGATTTTATATTGGACTTAAACACAGAGGTTTTTCCCAGGGTGAGTAACTTCTGGTAGGGAAATTAGGCACCATGCCCTGAACATGCTGGACGCCTAACAAATATTTGTGAAATCAGTGAATAAGAATTTTCAGTAAGGAGTACCATGTTTAGTTAACTTGCCACATGTGTTACCCGGTCGGGACATCCAGCCAGCAAAGCATTGCAACGTGGCTTGATAAACACGGTACAGTTTTGTTCCAAGATTGTCCTAAGAGTCCGACTGGGTCTCAGCTGGCCTGGTCACCTCTGAAGCCACTTTCTGCTCTAAGATTCTGGGATTCTCTTAAATGTCCCTGACAGGGATAGGTTCCTGGCCTGGAGGGGATGGTGTATTCAAGGCTTTGTGTCTATTGGTGGTGACTGGCACTTCTTTCTAACAGGATGCCTCAACCCCAGCCCTGTGGCATGTGGGGCTAGAGAATTCTTTGCAGCAGGGACTGTCCTGTGCACTGTAGGAGGCCAAGCAGCATCTCTCTCCTCTGCCCCTTGGATGTCAGTGGAAGCTTTCTTCTCCTACAAGTGGTGTGACACAGAGACGCTTCCAGATGTTGCCCAGTGCCCATGAGAGCGGGGGTGGGGGAGAGCCAAATCGCCCATCTGAGAATCGTTGGTCCTTAGGAACAGAGGGAGACAGCTGTGCAGATGATATGGACGTGTGTATGTGTGGAGTGTATATGTATGTTTATGCAGACAACGGTAGGTGTGCGCCACACAAAGGCCGTTTCCGCTGGACTAGGTCGCGGGGCATGTAGTGTTTGTGTCAGATCTTCCCCCAGATTCTCTGCTTAGCACACTTCAAAACTGCCTGCTGTCTCAGTAAGGTGGGCATCGGGGGCAAGGAGGGCTCCCCAGCCCAGCAAGGCTCTGGGGGTGGCTAAAGGCACAAGGACGATGTCTGGCCCTCTCTGTCGTCTCTCTGTCCATACCTCCCTCCTCTGTGCCTGGTGTAGACAGCAGTTCTAGACCCTGAATGTCCACTAAAAACATTAGTTGGGTGGCTTTTATGACAATGACGTGCCTAGCTTAATTCCCATTTAATTGGTGGCAGTTGGCACCTGAGCATTTTTCTAAAGCTTCTCAGGCAAATGGCCTGTGCCGCGGGGGCTGAGACCCCCTGGTGTGGCAGAGCATGGCTTTGTAGTGGGACAGCCCTGGCTTCAGTCTCAGCTGGTCAGACTTCCTTGAGTTTACCTGTTGATGTAACTGGGAACAATGATGGCTGCTCCCCCCTGTGGTGATAAGTAAGGGAGGCGCTATTTGAAGGAAGGCTTTGTTGTGCGGTGCATAACCAGGGCTCATTAAGTCCCCTCTCCTTCCAGGTTTTCCCTTGGCCATGCCTTTCCCTCCCTGCCTCTTCCTCACTCCTCTTTTCTCTCTGGGTCTGAGCAGAGACGCAGGGCCTCTGTGGCATCTCCTTGTGGCTGGTGTGGGGTTGCCTCTCCACTCCGTGGGCCACTGCCGTTCCCCGCACCTGGAAAGAACCCGTTTCTATACACTTCAGAGGCGCTCGGCCACGGCGAGGGCTCAGTTGGACCCCCCACACATCCCTAGTAAAGGCGGCCCACAGGGCCAGCAGTGTGTGCCAGGGCAACCCAAAAAATACGTTCTTGGACAGAGGTGTGTCTCCATGTGGCCTGCTTTTTCTTTTCTTTTTTTGAGTTGAAGTCTCACTCTTGACGCCCAGGCTGGAGGGCACGATCATGGCTCAACCTCGACCTGCTGGGCTCAGGTGATCCTCCTGTGTCAGCCTCCTGAGTAGCAGGGACTACAGGTGCATGCCACACCAGGCTAATGTTTTGATTTTTGCAGAGATGAGGTCTCGCTACGTTGGCCCAGCTGGTCTCGAATTCCGGGACTGAAGCAATCCCCGCACCTTGGCTTTCTAAAGTGCTGGGATTACAGACATGAGCCATCATGTACCCATGCTCTTTTTTTTTTTTTTTTTTGAATTAGGGTGAGTGAGGCAGAGGCTCTGCACTTAGTAGGTCATAGCAGTCACCTGAAGGGGACATGAAAAGAAACTATTTGTTCTGTTACTCATTTATCCTTTTATGTTCCTTTTAAATGGGCCCCCGGCAGATGCAGGTCCCCTGGAACTGAAACCACCACCTTGGCTGTGTTGGATTAGAGGTTGATAAAGACCCTTGAGAAGAATGGGCTTGTGTGACATGTGGGCTCTCCCAGGGGTTCCCGGACAGACATGATGTTTTTCGGGGGTTGGGGGGAGGTCGGGGGGACTGGCCCCCGGGAACATCAGGCCTGTGCAGGAGGTTAAACCACCCCCACTGCTTTGTCAAGCAGAGATTAGTAATCATGGATGTGTTAGCATGGAGACGAAGTCACCCTGTAAGTAAGTGCAAATGGTCCAACTTCACCAAATTATGTCCCTAATTTCTCTCTTCCCTTGGAATGTAGTGTTTGTAAATGGCATGACATGAATGTTCTCCCATGGTTTACTGCAAAAAGGCAATCCTGGGCAGTGATTTTTTTAATGAGAAGTCATGGGTAGATTCTTTGATTTGGCTTAAGAAACCCATTACAGACATTTTATTCGAGCATTTTATTTACGTCCCCTTGGAGGGATGATTTTGCCTCCAAGGGGACATTTGACAATGCTGGGAAACTCTGGGTTGTCACAACGAGTGGGGAGGATGTGACTGGTGTCTGGGGAGCAGAGGCCAGTGATGCTGCTACACATCCCGTCATGCATGGGAGAGCTCCCCCCAGCACAGAAGTATCCGGTCCAATGTGTCAATGCTGAGGTTGAGGGATCCTGTGTTAGTGGGTGTCTAGTGTTGGCATTAGGATGTGAATTCTAGATGGTTCTGTCCAACTAAACCACAGCTCTCACCTGCTCAACAACTCGCTTAGCTCGGGGATAGTAATGATTAGATCTGGGCACACTTTCCCGCATGTTTCTAACTCCATGTCACTGATGCCTACTCCATGTGAGCCCAGAGCTGGGCCCTTACAGACCTGATCTCACTGAATGTGTCAGGACAACGGTCCCGAATAACGTAGAAGAAATAGTGGCTTGGATAAGTGAAATTGCCTGGCCGAGGCCACCTGGCTAGTAAGCAGAGGAGTTTAGGTTTGCACGCAGGTCTCTTCCCCACAGAGTGGGGTTGCCTGTTACCAACATAACCGAGGGGAAAGCAGTGGCTGGGTGACTGGATTCCTTCATTCAGCTTTGAGGCAGGCTTTGTCCCAGAGTGGGTCTTTCCTTCTTTCGGGTAATCTGTGGTTGGATCCGATCTTCACATTTGTAACTTTTTTTTTTTGAGACAGGGTCTTACTCTGTCCCCCAGGCTGGAGTACAGTGGTTTGATCACAGTTCCCTGCAGCCTCAGCCTCCTGGGGTCAAGTGATCCTTCTGCCATGGCCTTCCAAAGTGTTGGGATTACAGATGTGAGCCAGGCTGCCTGGCCTGGGCTAACTTAAAAAAAAATCGCTATGTTACCCGGGCTGGTCTTGAACTCCTGGCCTCAAGCAGTTCTCCTGCCTCTACCTCCCAAAGTGCTGGGATTATAGGCATAAGCCACCACATCCAGACACTTTTGTAACTTTTTCACTCTACCTCGATTCATTTTTTATGAACAGGAATTTTGACCCGTACCCTTTCAGAAATACCAGCAGTATAATTTCACACCATGGGCAGGGTAACTGCTTGAGTTTCTCAAATCACAGGCCAGCTAAGGAAGGTGGGTGGCAGCTCCTTGCTGTCCCTGTGTACCTCCAGATGTCCCTCACCAGCCAGATGATGCTGTCCCATCCACATCAGCTGTGAGGGGATGGATTCTCAGGGGTCTTCCAGGCTGCCCATGAGTGGTGTCTCCGAAGACTCCTGTCTCTCACATGGCCATCGTGACTCTGAGGCACTCTCTGAACAGCCATGGAGAGGTCCCATAGAACACTGGTTGGCCAGACCAGACGCTTGATTCTAAGACAGGTGCTCACAAATGGGCATGTCACTCTGCTTCTTGGGTCCGGGTTTCTGCAGTGAGCAGGTGTACCCTTCACTTTTCTATAATTCTGTGACTCAAGACCAAGAGAAGCTTGAGTTCCAGTAAAAATCAGAATGAATGGGAAAAGTCCAAAGAGGTTTTTATTTGCCAAATCAGAAGGAAAGCAGAGCCAGGTGTGGTGGCTCATGCCTGTAATCCCAGCACTTTGGGAGGCCAAGGTGGGAGGATTGCTTGAACTCAGCCTGGGCAATATAGTGAGACCTCATCTCTACAAAAACAAACAAACAAACAAACAAACAAACAAACAAACAAACAAACAACTTGAGTCCAGGAGTTTGAGAGTTTGAGACTGCAATGAGCTGGCATCATGCCACTGCACTTCAGTCTGGGTGACAGCCAGTGCATGATCCTGACTAAAAAGAAAAAAGGAAAAAAAGAGAAAAAGAAGAGGAAGAAGAAAAAAAAGGAGGCAGAATCTTCAGACCAGATCAGGGCGCCAGTGGTTAGATTTTAGAACACTTTGGTGACCACTGCACTTTCCACTTCTGTTATTTTATTTTCTCTTTAGTCACTAGCAGTAAAACTCTGAAAGTGGCGTGTGAAGAAGAAGGAGGGACGCTGAGTCTGGGACCCTCAAAATATCATCCCTTAGGTCTGATTTCGTGCCAGCCGCCCGAGAGTATCTCTCTTTCAGGGAGGGCCATCTTCTCTCCCATTCTTCCAGCTAAAATCCCTGAGTAAATGCTCAGTGCCTCTCTCTTCCAGATACACTTTGGGCAGCCTTCCCCCTTCCATCCTCCGTGTTGCCTTCCTAGATAGGGTGAATCTGCCCCTGCTCACAGCCCCTGTCGCACAGGCTAGCATGGTGAGGCCCCATGCAGCCTGAGTCCTGCTGACAGTTTGAGGGGCTGCTCCGCACTGATGGGGGAGGTCCTTATCCACAGACTGGCCAGTGAGCAGGGTCCATCAGACTCCTTCTCCAGGGAATATTTGAGTCAGAGTCCCAGGAAGTTGCTGGTGGGCATGAAACACTAAGGGAAAAGGTTCTGGCTGGATGTTTTAACTCACATCTATAATCCTGGTCCTTTGTGAGGCCAAGGCAGGAGGATAGCTTGAAGCCAGGAGTTCAAGACCAGCCTGGGCAACACAGAAATACTTCATGTCTACAAAAAATAAAAAGAATTGGCCGGGTGTGGTGGCAGATGCCTATAGTCCCAGCGACTTGGGAGGCTGATGTAGGAAGATGGCTTGAGCCCAGGAGTTCAAGGCTGCAGTAAGCTATGATCACGTCGTTGCTCTCAAGCTGAGAAGAAAGAGGAAGAAGCCGGGCTCTGGGGGCAGGTGATCCCATAGCCCCTGGGAGAAGAAAAGATTGACTGTAGTGCCCAGTTCCAAATGGCATTTGACTTGCCATCAATGGAGTACACAGGTCCTCTTGGATTTTACAGGGAAGCCACAGTGTCTCTGGGCTGAGGTCTACATGCCTTGGGGCTAGAGGAACCTGAGGTGGAAGACTGCTTCTCCTGTGATCCGAGAGACCAAAATAGACTCCACTTTATCAATTAAAAGTGACCCTAAGTTTAAGGAAACAAAGTTATCCACCCATTGAGGGTTCAGGGCCCGGCTGACATGGCACTTTCTAAATTCCTATGGCTACAAGAAGAACCACACTCCTGCTAGACCCCCAACCATGGGATCGATCACGCAAATGATCAAACTCTGACCCACAACCCAGACCACCACAAGGCTGGCTGGACAGAGGACGGCCTCGCAAACACTCTTTCCTGGTTAGTGGCTACAGACCTTAAGCCAGTCTCTGCAGCTTCAGAGGCTGCACCAAACTGTCTTGTGTCCTACCGTTCACCTTTTGACGTAAAGAGCCTAATTCCACCTCACTTTAAGGCTAAGCCCCGCCCTGAAGTGAACATGGGATGCATGTGCATATGTGTTTACCCACTGTGTATGTGCTCAGTTCCCCTCTTAAGTATGTATGGCTTTTTCCCAGAACCTGCTCTCCTTGGCTGATGTCACCCGATTAGAAAGGCTTCTTCCCTGGCAATACTTTGTCTCCGTGATTGGCTTTCTGTGCAGCAAGCAAGGGGACCTTGACTAACCCCTGGCATTTCTGTGACAGAAAGAAAAGTCCACGACGATAAAAATAGCATACATGCAGCATCTTCTGTGTGCCCAGCAACCGCAGTTGACACTGCTGCTTCCTTACCAGCAGCTGGTCCATGCCATCCCATCTTCTCTCTAGGAAGGTATTCTAGGAAGGTGACTCTACCCCAGTACAGTACTATACTCCAGCGCTAGAAGGTGGGTGGTTCCTTGGTTTAATCCAGTCATACCGCCTGGATGCCTGTTGCCAGGTTTGTTTATCATGAGAATGTAAAGTAAACCTGCAATGAGATTTAAGGGGGCTTCTCAGAAAGGCTTTCCTCCTTGGTAGAAGCAGTCTCTCAGGGGCGAAGCAGCTCTTGGGCTCTCTGGCTGGTGGTTGTTGCATGAAGTCATAAAAATAGCATATATGCAGCACCTTAAAAACTGGAGCCTCTTCTGACATCCTGTATTCACTGGGGAAGACACACTGAATAATGGAGAGTATATTGGCTGGGTGCAGGGACTCATGTCTGTAATCCCAGCACTTTGGGAGGCCGAGGTGGGAGGACCCCCCACTTGAGACCAGGAGTTCAAGACCAGCCCGGGCAACACAGCAAGACCTCGTCTCTACAAAACTCAGCAAAATTAATTGGGGGTGGTGGCCTGTACCGGTAGTCCCAGCTACTCAGGAAGCTGAGGTGGGAGGATTGCTCGAGCCCAGGAAGGTGAGGCTATGATGGGCCATAATTGTGCCGCTGCACTCCGGCTTGGGTGACAGAGACCCCGAAAAAAAAAAAAAGAAAAGAAAAGAAAAGAAAAGAAAAAAGGAATGATGGAGAGTGTCTGAGTCCTCAGTGACATGAATAAAAACTGCTCAACAGTCTTGGAATTTCTTGTTTGATGTGAAAATAAATTCCATATATATAATAAAAAATTAAAAATATTATATTACTGTATTATATAGTAATGTGGTATATTATGGTATATATTACTATATTATAAGTATTTAATATATATATTTTTTCCTTGACTTAAATACTAACAAGAGATAGAACTCCTCTTGCAGATGTTTTTAGAACCAGGATTTCTTTTTCTACTTTTTTTAATATGTGGGGTACATTTCAGGGTTAGGTATACATATGTTCATTATGCAGGTGCCCTTGTTGATGAGGTGTGCCTCCCTCCCCTGGCAGTTTCCCACTACTGTCAATCCCTTTTTATAGTATTATGATAGCTGTTCAAGGTCCGCTTAGAGGTGAGAACATGTGATACTTGGTTCTTTGTTTCTGTGATAGATCACTCAGTATTATAGCCTCTAAGTCCATCCAAGTTGCTGCAAAGTTCATAATTTTGTCCTTCTTTATGGCTGTGTAATATTCCATCATGTATATGTACCACATTTTCTTTAGTCAGTCCTCTTTCGAGTGGTAGCACGGATGGTTCCATGCTTTTGCTATTGTAAATAATGGTGAAATAAATATGCATGTGCGGGTATCTTTTTCACAGAGTGATTTGAGTTCTTCCAGGTATATGGGAGGTTGAGTTTTAGATCTTTTAGGAATCGCCACACTGTTTTCCACAGAGGCTGCACTAGTTTATGCTCCCACCAACAGTGTAGAAGTGTTCCCTTTTCCCCACATCTTCTCCACCGTTTGTTGTTTTTTGAGTTATTGATCATGGCCGTCCTGACTGGAGTTAGGTGGTATCTCAGTGTAGTTTTAATCTGCATTTCTTTGGAGACTAGTAGACTGAGCATTTTTTCATGTCTGTTGGCTGCTCATGTGTCTTTTTTTAAGGTGTCCAACTCAAAAAAAAAAGGCCGGGCACGGTGGCTCAGCCTGTAATTCTAGCACTTTGGGAGGCTGAGGTAAGTGGATTGCCTGAGCCCGTGGGTTCGAGACCTACCCGGGCAACTTGGTGAGACCTCGTCTCTACAATAAATCAAAAATTAGCCGGGCGTGGTAGCGCGTGCCTGTAGTTCCAGCTACTTGGAAGGCTGAGGCGGAAGGATCGCCGGAGCCCAGCAGGTTGACGCTGCGATGACCGGGAGCATGCCATTGCACTCCAGTCTGGGCAACAGAGTGAGACTCCAACTCAAAAACAAAAACCAAGAAGTGTCTATTCATATCTTTTGCCCACTTTGTAATGGGGCAGTTTTTTTTTCTTTTCGGCACACTGAGTTCCTTTTTATACTAGATGTTTGGCCTTTGTCAGATAAACAGTTGGCAAATATTTTTTTCCAGTCAGTCCATGGGCTGCCTCCCTGTTCTCTTGATGGTTTCTTTGGCTTTGCAGAAGCTTGTCAGTTCCATAAGGGTGTCCCCAGCATTTTCTAAGATTCTTATAGTTTGAGGTTTTACGTTTAGATCTTTGATCTATTTAGAGTTGATTTTTGTGTATGGGGATAGGTAGAGGAATTGTTTTTTTGGTTTTTTTTTTTTGAGTTGGAGTCTCACTCTGCCACCCAGACTGGAGTGCAGTGGCTGCTCCCGGCCACCACAGCCACGACCTGCTGGGCTCCGGCAATCCTTCTGCCTCAGCCTTCCGAGTAGCCGGAATTACAGGAATTGTTTTAGTCTTCTGCATGTGGTCAGCCAGTTTTCCCAGTACCATTTAATGAATAGGTTCTCCTCTCCCAAGTGGTCCATGGTGGAGGCTTTGTTGAAGGTGAGTTGGCTGAGAAATTGAGGTTTTGCTTCTGGAAGCTCTATCCTGTTCCATTGGTATATATGCCTGTTCTTATGCCAATACCAGGATGTTTTGATTATTGTAGCTTTATGAAAAAGGTTTGAAGTCTGGGAGCTGATGCCTCCCACTTTGTTTTTTTTGGGTTTTTTTTTTTTTTTTTTTGCTTAGGATTGTTCTGGCTATTTGTGGTCATTTAAGTTTCCATATGAATTCCGATGTTTTCATTTCCAGGTCTGAGACGAATGCTGCTGGTAATTTGATGGGTATTGTGTTAAATCCGTAGATTGCCTTGGGTAGGATGGACATGTAACGATGTTGATTCTTCCAAACCTTGAGCATGGATTATTTTTCCACTTGTTTGTGTCATCTTTGATTTATTTGAGCAGTGCTTTGTAGTTATCATTGTAAAGGTTAAAAACATATTTTTTAATGATACTTTTATCTGAGTCTTTTGTTATTTATTTATTTTTTTTTGAGTTGGAGTCTCACTCTGTCATCCAGACTGGAGGGCAGTGGCCGCTCCCGGCCACCACAGCCTGACCTGCTGGGCTCCGGCAATCCTTCCACCTCAGCTTTCCAAGTAGCTGGAACTACAGGTGTGCACTACACGCCCGGCTCATTTTGATTTATTGTAGAGATGAGGTCTCACCAAGTTGCCCAGGCAGGTCTCGAACCCGCGGGCTCAGGCAATTCACTCACCTCAGCCTCCCAAAGGCACGGGATTACAGGCTGAGCCACGGAGCTGGCTGGTCTTTTGTTATTTAAGCTGAAAGCATCCTAATGAATATAGTGCTAAATGCTTCAAGTAGATCAGAAGTGTCAAACTTTTGGCTTCCCTGGACTGCATCAAGGAAAGAGAAATTGTCTTGGGTCACACATAAATTATATAATATAATTAGTGTATATATGTATATATATTATATATACTAAGACTTCTTTTATTTTTTATATTTTATTATACAGTTTAGAAAAATTAGAATATAAAATTAATGGGAAATTTGACCTTGTTTTTGTAAAATTATCTGTGACTGGTTTAATGGAAGTGGTCACAATTCTTAGTGAGTTCTCAAGGTGCTTGTCAGAAATGTTTGTTCCAATTTTATTCTTCAGGTGCTTTCTAACTGAAAATAGCAGCTCATAAATTTATTTGCTGCCAGAAAGTGACGTCACGAATAAGGTGTGATTGTGGACTTCTGCAATAGAACTATGCATGGGGTCACGAAGAAGACAAACGCTAAAAAACACATGACATTGAAAGCTGTGGTGGGGCTGCATGACTAGCTGTCCTGGGCTGCATGTGGCCTGCGAGCTGTGGGTTAGACATGTCTGGTGTAGATCATCTCACTTGACCCTGACCGTGTTATATTGATGAGAATTCAATAACTTTCCTCAAATCATACAAGCAGCAAATAGGGCCTCAGACCAAGACACCTGTCTTTAAAGTACCAGCTGTCAACCATTATGACCCAGAATCTTACCTCTACCTAAACTCTTAAGTCAGTCTCTTTGTAACCGACACAGGCTTGGCCATGCGTCACTTGGCCACTGAAATAAACATGACAAGATGTGTGAATGGAAAATGACTTTATTCCAAAAACCAGCAGGTAGGGACATGCCATGTCGCAAAGAAACCATTTTAGATTTCTAGGCTGAGTGCAAGGGTTTAAAAAGGGGAAACATGCAGGTGTGACACAGGGTGTGTCTTGATGGCTTATTTTGGGTGGTGGTCCTTCTGGAGGTCTGGTTGGTGTGATCTCAGCTGCAATCAGGTTATGGATCAACTATCTAGAACTCCCCTCAAGTGGGAGGGTCCCACAGTCAGGCTGCTTTAAGATTAGCCCCTGGGATTTCTAAGCATACATACAGTCAGATACGCATGCCTGGTGCAAAGAAGTTTCTAAAACATTTCCAGAAAGAAAACATGTTTCAAGAAAAAGAGGAAAACCTTTAAAATACACTTTAAGGCTGAGCCACCATTTGGTTATACCTTTTTTTTTTTTTTTTGAGTTGTAGTCTCACTCCGTCACCAAGACTGTATTGCAGTGGCCGCTCTGGGCCACCGCAGCCTCGACCTGCTGTGCTCCAGCGATCCTTCCGCCTCAGCCTTCCAAGTAGCCGCAACTACAGGCGTGCGCCACCATGCTCGGCTAATTTTTGATTTATTGTAGAGATGAGGTCTCGCCAAGTTGCCCAGGCGTGTCTCGAACCCGCGGGCTCAGGCAATCGACTCACCTCGGCCTCCCAAAGCGCGGGATTATAGGCTGAGCCACCGAGCCCGGCCGGTTATACCTTAACTTTGCTGGAGTTCAATATTCTCACTGTGAAGAAAGGGACTGTTCTGGGTGGCCTCAAATGTCCTTTTCTACTCTAAACTTTTTTTTTTTTGAGTTAGAGTTGCACTCCATTGCCCAGGCTGGAGTGCAGTGTCACGTTCACCGCCACCCCAGCATCAACCTGCTGGGCTCCGGCGATCCTTCCACCTTAGTCTTCCAAGTAACCTGAACTATAGGTGCACACCTCTGTGCCCGGCTCTTTTATTTATTTATTTATTTATTATAGAGACGAGGTCTCATTAAGTTGTCCAGGCTGGTCTCGAACCCGCGGGCTCAGGTAATCCACTCGCCTTGGTCTCCCAAAGTGCTGGGATTACAGGCTGAGCTACTGAGCCCGGCTACTCTAAACTTCTTTTTTTTTTCTTTTGAGTTGGAGTCTCACTCTGTCACCCAGACTGGAGTGCAGTGGGCCGCTCCCGGCCACCGCAGCCTCGACCTGCTGGGCTCCGGCGATCCTTCCGCCTCAGCCTTCCACGTAGCTGGAACTACAGGTGTGCGCTACCACGCCCGGCTCATTTTTTAAATTTACTGTAGAGATGAGGTCTTGCCAAGTTGCCCAGGCGGGTCTTGAACCCACGGGCTCAGGCAATCCACTCACCTCAGCCTCCCAAAGGCGCGGGATTACAGGCTGAGCCACCAAGCCCGGCTAAACTTCTAAGAATAAAATTCCAGTTCTAAAATTGTTGGTCGCCATAGGGGACCAAGTTTAGGCACCATTGTGCAAGACTCGCAATCTATTTCGACAACTCCTTGAATTCAGATAATACAACTCTGTGTAACATAAGCAGAAAAAACAAATTTGTTGTAACATATCAAGTAAATCACAGGGAAAGTCATGCTTCTTGAGAGCAAAAAGCCCTCCATACAGGTATATATTGTGGAATGATAAAATCGGAGTAATTAGCAAATCCATCACTTCAAAAACTTATCCTTCCTTTGTGGTGAGAACATTTACAATTCTCTATTTTAGCCATTTGGAAATATTCAGTGCATGATTATTGACTGTCGTTGTCCCCTTGCCTTGCAATAGAACACCAGAACGTATTCTCCCTGTCCAGCTGGAACTTTGTACTCGTTGACCAATAGCTTTTATTTCTGTGTCGACTCCGGGTCCCAGCCTCTGGGAACCACCACTTTACTCTCCGTTTCTATGATTTTGACTTTTTTAGATTCCACATATAAGTGAATGCAGCATTTATCTCTCTCTGACTGGCTTACTTCACTTAGCATATTTTTCCCATGTTCATCCCTGTTGTCGCAAATGACTGAATTCCCCGGTTTTTTTGTTGCTGTTGTTGTTTTTTAGGCTGTGTCGTATTCCATTGCACATGTATGCCACATTTTAAAATTCCATTCATCCATCGATGGACACTCAAGTTGATTCCATAACTTGACTATTGTGAATAATGCTACAATGGACACTGGGGTGCAGACAGCCCTCTGGTAGGCTGATTTCATTTCCCAAAGGAAGAACTTTTAATCATGCCTTGATCTTGTTTTGTCTTCTGAAACTGGAGGGTAATTCTTTTTCATTTGCATGACTTGCCTTAAGATAACAGAAGCTATACTCCTAAGCCAGTGTTTCCCAAAGTATCTTCTGAAAATGCACCTCTCCAGAGGACAAATGTCACAATGCCTATTCATACATTAAGGGCTCTGAGAAGCCCTGCAACAAATTGTCCCTAAAACTAACTGAGGAATGTGACCATCTTTTCATATCCCTGGTACAGATTTTGATTTGCTTGCTCTCTTTTCAGCACGGTTCTTGGCCGTGAAAAGAGCTGTTTTGTGTTCACCAAAATAAAATTAGTCACTTTTTTCTCTACTTAAAAACTCCCTTTTCCACCTCTTCCTGTTAGGGTTTTCAGAAGCGCATTTCCCACTGTCTGCACAATCGGAAGGACAGAGAAGGGAGGGAGAGGAGCAAGCCTTCTCTGGACTGGATCCCTCTTCATGCCCCTCACCTAGAAAGCTGCTCAGGCTCGCAAATACCAGCTGCTCCCATCCAGCCGCTAGCGATCAATGGGGAACTCCACAGAGCGCTAACTTGCTGCTCGTTTTCCCACTGCCCTTGGAGAGTGGTGTTCCTGCTGTTGAGAGCATAAGAAATTAAAACCAGAATCTTCTCTTCGACCCCTTCCCAGCCCTCCTAAACACTGGAGCCGAGACGAAGATCTGTTCTGTTTGTAAAATGAGTGAGTCGCCGGGTTCCTCACCCAAGCTGTGGGGGTGGGGGCTGGGGAGGGGAGGGAAAGGTCAGCACCACGATTTGAATGACAATGGCTCCTCCTCCTCATTTTTCCACCCTGATAAAAGGCCTGGACCAGGGCGCCCCTTTCCAGGCTAACCCTGTAATTAGGTGTGAGGGACAAGGCTTGGAGAAGCACAGAGCCACAGGGTCTCGGGGGTGTTGGAGGTCACCGAGCCCAGGCTTTCCATTTTACACATGGAGCAGCTGCAGCCCAGAGAGTTTAAATGCTTTGACCCAAGCCACAAAGCAGAGAGAGTTTCTTCCTCCTCCTCTAAAGATACCCTTGTCTTTGTTTTCCTTTCTGCTCTTTTGAGTATGGGGGGGAGGGTTATGAGGAGGAGGGAGGGAATCTGGCTTCACAAATGTGATTTTTCCCTTTTCCCCACTTGCAGCCAAGACATATATTGCTGAGCTTAAGGTCTCTTTCATTCATTCAATAAATATTTCTCAAGTGCTCACTGGGTGTTGGGCATTGTGCCAGGACAGTCTTTCACTGCGTCTATTAAGCAAACATGACTGACTTTCCTCTGAAGCTGGTAGAATGAAGGCCCAGGATACTTGCTGGATGCACAGAAAATAACATTTTGTATATTCTGGTTCCTGGCACCAGGTACGCTGGCCCATCACCAGAGAGCCCCAGTGGTGTTTCCAGCCCTTTCGTGTCTCTTGAACCAAGACAGATTTAGGGGGTACATGTGCATGTTTGCTACATGGTATATTGTTTACCGGTGAGGACTGGGTTTCCAGTGCACCCTTCACCTGAAAAGTAATTACCCATCACTTATCAGTAATACCCGATAAGTAATTTTCCAACTTCACCCCCTCATCCTCCCTCCTTTTGTAGTCCCCAATATCTGGAAATTTCTCAAAGACTAAAAATAGAACTATCATTGGACAACCCTAATACTGGACACGTCTCTTTTAGAATAATTATATATTTCTGAGCTGTGAGATTCAGGGGCTGCGATTAAATCATCGCTCACTGTAGCCTCAAACTTTTGGGTTCAAGTGATCCTCCCACCTTGGCCTCCTGAGTAACTGGGGTTATCGGCATGCATACTCCTCCATGCCTGGTTGATGCTTAAGTTTTTGGTAGAGATGGGGTCTCACTATGTTGCCCCGACTGGTCTTGAACTCCTGGGCTCAAGCAACCCTCCTGCCTCTGCCTCCCAAATAACTGGGATTACAGGTGTGAGCCACCATGCTCAGCTGAAAAGTTGATTTTTAACTGGGCATGAAGGCTTATCTCAAGTTAGGGTAAAGTAATATTTGCAAAAAAAGAGGATGGGCAGGTGATGTGAGTTAATTGGAAGAGTGCAGTGCTGTAGGAACTGGTAAGGACTAGGGAAAGGCCCTATGACCGGGGACAGCCATTATGTACTTTCACTCGTGGTCATATAGGCAATTGCTGCTAGAACGTCTCATTTTTTAAAAAACCTGGCTTTCAGACTTTTAATTGAAATTCTCTATGCGCAAAACGTTGGCAAATACATTTTTTTTTTTTTTGAGTTGGAGTCTCACTCTGTCACCCAGACTGGAGTGCAATGGCCGCTCCTGGCCACCGTAGCCTCACCTGCTGGGCTCAGGCCATTTTTTGGTCTCAACCTTCCAGGTAGCTGGAACTACAGGTGTGCGCTACCACGCCCGGCTTATTTTTGATTTATTGTAGAAATGATGTCTCAACAAGATGCCTGGGTGGGTCTTGAACCCTCAGGCTCGTGCAATCCACTCTCCTTGGCCTCCCAAAGTGCTGGGATTACAGGCTGAGCCACCGAGCCCGGCTGCTAATTAAAAAAATTTAAAGCACTATGTTGGCCTGTTAAACACTGAGAAACAAACTCACCCGTCCACAGCCAAAGGACGGACACAGAGATGTGGAGTGCAGCAGAAGCGAGACTTTAATGGTGGTTTTGCAAGATCAGGTGTCTGGTAGGCAGGCACAGAAAGGCTACAACAAGCAATCTGTTCCCTGGTGTGCAAGTCCCTCCCCCATTTCCTCACTGGCTGAGTACAATCTTCCTTGATGTTGCCTAAGTTTTATTATTCCCTTATAAGGCATTCTTTGTCCCCTTCCTTCTTTTCTTCCATTCTTTATCCCCTTCCTTCTTTTCTCTCATGGCCACCCCAGCATTGACCTGCTGGGCTCCAGCGATTTTTCCAGTTCAGCTTTCCAAGTAAGTGTAACCCTAGGCATGTGCTACCACGCCTGGCTAATTTTTTATTTATTGTAGAGATGAGCTCTCGCTAAGTTGCCCAGGCTGGTCTCGAACCCGCGCCCTTCCCTCTTTTCTAGCCCATGAAAAAGGCCCGCCAAATGTCTTCAGGAGGGGGAAGAACCAAGAAGTAGAAAGAACAAAGGGCTGATGGCCAGCCACCATTTTAAGAAGTCAGGGTGGTGCTCCTGGGTTTTGTTTTTCAGGGACTTTCCAGAAAAGTATACTTTCTGGGGTTGCCTATCTGCAAGCGAATTAAGCAACTTTTGTTAAGCAATCCTTTGAAAATGAACCATTTAGGCTATTTTTCTTGGGCGCGTGCACACGCACCATCTATGAGATGACCTGCAAAAGATACAAGGCAGGAAATTAGATCCTTCTCCTGAGCAACATTGCTTCTTATGGTTTTAACTTGAAAAGAAACAGAACATGGGCAGGGAGACATTGGGCGTTTATGAAATGTTTTGGGGCAAAACAGTTCTGAAAAAATAATGCAAACTGGGTGCAGTGGCTCACACCTCTAATCCCAGCACTTTGGGAAGCCAGGCGAGACGATTGCTTGAGCCCAGGAGTTCGATGTTGCTTAGGCAACATAGTGAGGCCTCATCTCTACCCCCAAAATTAGCCAGGCACAGTCGTTGAGCTATTCAGGAGGCTTAGGAGGGAGGATCACCTGAGCCCAGGAGGTAGAGGCTGCAGTAAGCTGTAATTGTAACACTGCACTCCAGCCTGGGCATCTGAGTAAGACCCTGACACACACACACACACACACACACACACACACACACACACACACACACACACACACACACACCCTTCTAGCTTTACTTATTTAGTCACTGTAGAGATGATGTCCTCTTGCATGAGTGCCAATCTCTAGGGTAGCAGGAAATGATTAAACCAAGTCGTGATGAGCTTCCAGTAAAAGAGCAAAGAACTGTCCATGTCTGCTCCACAGACTGTTTGAGGGCTTGGGGTGTTCTTCCTATTTTATAGAGGGTGAAGCAGAGATTCTCCAAGGTTCCTTTAGAAACTGACCAGAAGTCCCACAGAAATCTGGTCTTGGATTGAGACACGTGCTAATGTCTGTGCTTGCATTCCGGCAAAACTACTAGAGCTGAAGAGAAATAATCATGACTAGTATTAACTGGTTAAGATGGCAAAGCTGGCGAGATTTAGGTTAGACATAAGAGAGTATTTAGAGATTAGAAGAACTAAACAATAGAGAAAGGCTTTAAAAAAAAACCCTGGAATTTCTAAAAGAAAGAATGAACAGCTCTCTTCCTGATATGCTCTGCAAGCATTCTGCTCAGAAGGGGGTACAAAGGAGGCTGCCTCTGGTCCTTGTCCATCCTGTGATTTCTTCTCGAGTTTAGCAAACAAAGCCCCCCCCCATTTACTAACTCACCAAAGTGATTTACCAGCTGCCTCTTCCCCCAGGAGGTAAACAGGCAATAAAACAAATGAAATTCCTATTCTTTATAACTTGGCCCCCATAAATCACCACTCACCCAGAGTGAGCATTTATCTCTAAGGCATCACAAAGTATTTAAAATGCTGTCTCCTTTATTTTAAACAAAACAGAAGCAGTAAGCAAACAATCCAAAGATGATGTGTCTTAGGGGAAGGACAATTCTTCAAGCAGGAGCTGTGGAATTTCAGAAAATGGAATACTTGGGGCGTGTGTGTGTGTGTGTGTGTGTGTGTGTGTGTGTGTGTGTGTGTGTGTGTGTTGGGGAGAGTGAAGATTCTTAGGGGCTTCTCAGTTTCTTCCATCCTACTCCACGCCTTTCCTAGGACGGGATCACTTTTGGAACTTGAGGTTCTCACAGGGCATATGATAGATAAGATCATATGGGCTATTACCGTGGGATATTTGGTTACTTATAAAGCCTATCTTGAACTAAAAGCTTATTGTGCCCAAATAAGGGGCTTTTGTGTGATGCTGGTGAACGGGGGTGCTAGCCTGTCACCATGACAACAAGCATTTGCATTAAGAGCAGGCTCCTCCTGCCTCAACACAGCCACGTGGCCGGGAGGGATCCCTTCGTAGCCCTGGCAATCTTTTCCAAGCCTGATTGTTAACATCTTCCGAACATAACCGTTAACCGTGTTCTGTAACAGGTAATTACCTACTGTAGTTAGCACTTTCTATCCCTTAGTGCTCTGTGAAATCCAGAGTGCAAGTCCTACTCCAAGTGTTACTTCACCTAGCCAATAAAATAAAGCAATCTGACTTCTTGAAATCTGAGTAAGTTTGCATTTGACAGAAAAATATTGTGTTGACCCTGGTGTCATATGTCTCTGTCACCCTGTTCTCTTGGGCTAATCTTTGCCCCATCGTTAAATACCTACTGCAGGCAGCTTGCTCAATGTAGTGTGCTCCCTGTCCTGTTCTTGAATCCCTGGCCTCAAGTGATCCTCCTGCCTTGGCCTCCCAAAGTGCTGAGATTACAGGCATGAGCCACTGTGCCTGGCCTCTTCTGTCAGCATCTCCTCTTTCTCCCATGATGTTCACACACTTATTAAACTTCTAATGTCAATTTGTGCTTCAGATTTACTGCACTCCTAACAATAAATATTAGGACATATAGAATTTTTTTTTCTTTTTATGGTTTATCCTGTGGATGTCTCCTTATCATTCCAACTAAGACATTGTTCCCTGAGACCCCTCCAAGGCTTGTTCCATGCCAGAAAGTTTATGTTTCTTTCTTGGCTCTTATATAAGGGAAAACCTTCTTTTCCAAGTTCCTTAACCTCATTTTATCTTGGAGGGGTCCACACAAAAGTTCAGGGGAGCTAGAGGAAATAGATGTTAAAAAGTGCAGGAGAGAAAAAAAGAAAACTCTAAACTAATGCCATATAGAGATAAATCTTTTTTATTTTTCCAATCAACTTTCTCAGATTGAATTGCAGACACTTCTTTTTTTTATTTGGTGTCTCACTCTGTGGCCCAGGCCGGATTGCAGTGGCACGATCACAGCTCACCACAGCCTTGGCCTCCTGGGCTCAAGCAATCCTCCTGCCTTCGCCTCCTAAGTAACTGGGACTATGGGTGTGTGCCACCATGCCTGGCTATTTTTTTTTCTGTAAAGACAGGATCTTGCTATGTTGCCCAGGCTGGCCTTGAACTCCTGGGCTCAAGCAATCCTCCTGCCTCAGTCTCCCAAAGCTGGTATTATAGGTGTGAGCTGTCATGCTGGGCCTGAGGTGAATCTTACCAGCATCTTCCCAAGGAAATGATGAAAGCATTGCAGTATATTATCCTGTCATTGTACACATAGGATGCAGAATGACTACATGATAAAGAATGCCCAGGTGTTGTAAGTGTTACCTGGCTGGGGTACCTGGATTCTGAAGGCAGAGTAGCTGTGATACCTAGGCTATCTCTCATGGGACTGAGGTGTGGGCATGAGTGGGAGAATGGGAGCCACACATGTCTACTACTTGCCCTGATCGTCTTTCCTTGCCAATAGAATTTGACCAAAAAGAGCTTCTAGAGCTATACAGGTGCCATATTTTCTGAACTCCAAATTGGGATCCTTGGCAAAGCCATCATGCTTGTGATGATGATAGAGTCAGTGTCTCCAAACTCATGAAGGAGTTTGATCAACCTGCTGGATGAGGGGTGTGGGGTGTCTTGGAGAGGGCTGTTTCATGCTGAATACACTTATGAGGGAAACCCCCAAAACCTGGCATTATCTTTTGGAGGGCAGGCCCTTGTAGTACAGGCTTCCCGGCCAGGTGAGTGTTCTAGAAACCCGTTGGCCTCAGTACACCAGCTAGCAGTGTTGTGACAGGCGGTGTTTGGCTTCAGTGACTTTCTTTTGGAGATTCTTCTAATGTGTTTGCCCATTTCACGATGGGGGATTTATGAGTGCATCTGCCCACACCTCACTGAGTGTTCAGCAATTTTTGACCAAAACGGCATGACTTCTGTACCCTACCCTTCCTATTCACCCAGTTTTACCAAAGCAACTTTTTGTTTTGTTTCCTCAGATGAAAAAAGCCCTCAAAGGGAATCATTTTGCCAATGTGAAAGAGGTGAAACAAAAACCAGCAGAAGTACTAAAAGACACTAACATTGGCGAGTTCAAAAACTGTTTTGAGCAGTGGAAAAAGCAGCTCCATAGGTGTATTGCATCAAACAGAGAGGACTTTGTGGGTGACTGAAGTTTAAACATATGAGAATAAATACACAATTTTTAAGAAATAAATTTAGTTTCTTTGGTCCCCCCTTATTTTTATGTATAAAGCATCTATATGTACAGGTAAGTCGTGTATATATGCTATGTCTATAGAGTTTTTTCTATGAGTCACTCTGGTTTTAAAATAGCAGCTGGCTGGGCCGCCTCTATTTCTCCAATTTTCCTTTGGCCCCAGATGCCTGATTCCTACAGCATTTCAGCTCTTCTTTCTCCACCCACCCCACAAAAAGCCCAGAATAGGGGCTAGTCCCCTATTTGTGCTGAACTTGAGGTCAAACTTTTGAACTCTCTTGTGATTCAGAAACCAATCAACTGCTATGAGTGCCCAATAGTGAACAGAATAATTTATTTCTACCAATCGAGCATTGTTTTATTTAATATGCTCACACTTTTCTAATGGTAGGTATAAAACCGTCATGTGTATTGGAGAAACATATTGGACTCTGCTAACGTGTGTGTGTGTGTGTGTGTGTGTGTGTGTGTGTGTGTGTACATGTGAATAAGTGTAAACTTCTGTAATTAACAAGGAAAGGTCCTCTGTGCTGACGTGTTGAGACCGGGGGATGCAGAGATCCCATCCGTCCCTATTTCTGAAGGCTTAAGGCAGAGAAAATTCTTGATGTGCAGAATATAACTGCCCCCATGGAAAGTGGGCAAGGCACTGTGGAGTTAAGGTACCCCGTTCTTAGACACGGTGGGGTATTTTGAGAACCTCCTTGTCATAACCGATTCGACACAATTTTCAGGGATGAATCCCATGTGCTGGGGCGGGGAGACAGCAGCTGGCTGTCTGGCTGGTCCATCATTCTACATTCATTTGACTTTATTTATTTATTTTCTGGTTAGCGCCCCAGTGATGATGAGCTCATTTAGAATCTCTCTGCCTACCACATGTCAGTTCAGAAATATTCCAATGCAATGTGGCATTTGCTATATGGTGTGGGGTCCAGGCTGGCCAGTGGGATCCAATCAATGTAGGTATGCTTTGTTCATTAACAAAATTATTAAACAGATGCTGTGGCCTCAGCCAGTCAGAAGGCAGCTTCGTCATGAGAAAACAGTTCAGTGCCTCTGGGATGAACTGATCCAGTGCTCAATTCGTCTCAGCTGCACAATAGTTGTGCTGTGTACGCCAATCAGTGTGTCGGGGTCCACAGAGGCACTGTCACAGAGCTGCCCTGATAGCCATCGGATAAACCGATCACATCTGCATTAATCACAGTGCCCAGTGCAAGTGCTGTCAGTGCCCCTGAATATTACCAGGAGAATCACTTGCTTTGGTCTGGAAAAATAAATGCATTTCTATCATCGATGGAAGTTATTACCTGGTGACACTGTCCTAGTACTTTTGTAATGCCTTTTAATTAATTAACATTAAGGAATAAATTCTGACCACAGCCATGTGGGTATGCTCTTCAGGAAGCAGGTAGAAGAGAGACTGAGTTTTTCTATCCCTTACACAGAGTAATATACAGACTCCTTTCAACGACCTGCAGGTGTCTACACTTTGACTTCCGTCCACTGTCTGGTCAGTCCTGACCCCTCTCCCTTTGTGCGCTATCCTCCCCTGATGCTGGCCTTCATTCCTGCCTTAGGACTTTGCACTGGACAGTCTCTGCCAGGAAGGCTTTGCCCCCCAGATATTTGGAGGACTGGCTCTCTCTTGTCACTTACGTCCCAGCTTAAATGCCATCTCCCCATGAAAACCTTCCCTGATCATCACACGAGAAGCCCCCATTCTCTCACTCTATAGTATATCATTCTGGCTTATTTCCTTCTTAGCATTTGTTGCCCCTGAAAATCTCTAGCTGGTAATGTCTGTGGTATGACAATTAATGTCACAAGCTCATCGTAGAAGTAGTGCTACCTATCTCTATTGGTAATGTCTGTGGTATGACAATTAATGTCACAAGCTCATCGTAGAAGCAGTGCTACCTACCTCATGGCTGAATACCACTACGATCACGTTTGAGGTACTCCTCTTGGGAAGCCACCCACTGAGGCTGGTGCCTAGTCCACCGGTCAAAGCTATTCTGGAACTGTTTTTCTGGAATGGCCATCAGAGCTGTTATCATATTACCCTTGGTGTTCTGATTATCATCAAAATTTCTTCCTTTCAATATTTCCTTTATCTTTGGGTAAAGAAAAAAGTCACTGGGGGCCAGATCAGGTGAGTAGGGAGGGTGTTCCAGTTTAGTTATTTGTTTACTGGTTAAAAACTCCCTCACAGACGGTGCTGTGTGAGCTGGTGCATTGTCGTGATGCAAGAGTTTCTTTGGAACCATTTTGGCATACACCATTCTCGTGCTAAGATTTTCAGTTAAGATTTTCCTATTTCTCTGCTGATGTCTGTTTGGTCTGCTAGGCTTCTTACAGTCAGTCGATGATTTTGATGCACAGTTTGACAAATTTTTGTCATGTTCTTGTCAGTTCTGCTCGTTACTGGCCGTCCTGACCTCTCCTCATCAGTGATGCTTTCTCTCCCCTAAGAAAAAAGTTAAATCCATTTGTACACTACCATTTTCTTCATGGCACGATCCCCATAAACCTGAACTAACATGTCCCCGATAACACTTCCGCTCTTGCCAAACTTAACAAGAAATTTAATGTTTGTTCATTGTTCTGATTCGAGCTCTGACATTCTCATGATGGCATACAGAAGTATGCAGCAACGATAACGAGAGCCATTCCACAAGATAGTGCCACACGTCAACATGAACACAGCTGTGAGGCACTGATAAACCAGGGCTAGGAAACCTCACCGAGTTGTTTGTATAGTGCTGCCAGTGTAAGCGCACAATGGCAAGTTCATGAACTTAACTGTCAGACTTTGTGTCGCCAATGAGTTTGTCACTGTATCCCCGGCGGCAGGCCTGGAATCTGGCACACAGTGATCGCTTCCTTGTGGCGTGCCTGGATTTCTCTGGCTCCTGTATCTGCTTTTGGATGAGTCAGTGGGCATACGGTTCAGAGGGAAGAACACTCTGCCAGGGGGCTTGGAGGCTTCTAGTCTGGACTCTGCCCCTAACTTATAGGCCAGCATCGGGCAAGTCACTCAACTGGTTTGTGCTCGCTGACCACGTCCACACTCGGCTCGAAGACAGCGTTTCCAAACATGGGGTTTTGTTGAGAGGAGAGCAAGTTGGGTCATAGGCATTTTCTGTCTTAATTATCAGCCTTTTAACCTTGAGGAGGATGGGAATAGGTCATGCAAGTTCATCCCAGGAGGAGATGGTCAGGAGGTACCTAGGAAAGGACTGGGGTGCAAATTGCTGGACAACCTCCGTGCTGTTTGGCAGCGATCAGTCCAGGTTCCCCTCCGGGAGACTGGTTGTCACTCTTTTGTGACCGGTGGCCCAATGAATATTTACAGGCCAGTAAAATCAGATTGCTAGTCAATGAAAAACTAACACTCACCCTAGAATAGTTTCTGCCTAGCTCCCCAAGGTCCAGTTTCTCTCACAGAGCTTGTGGAGGGAGTTCAGCAAAGCTGCAGGGAGAAACTGAGCTGTGAGAAGCCAGAGGAAGGTCCTCATGCTCCCCTTCCCATGGGGGCAGAAGACTGCTCTTTTTATCCTGTCATGATAATGACCCCCACCCCCCATTTTACCCAATGTCTTCAGGTTCAGGAAGCCTAGAAAGCAGACTCACAAGGTGGGGTGGCCACATCACTGCCGGCTCCAAAAGGCACTGCTCCTTCTTGTGTGTAAAAAGACCCAAGTAGTTTGAAAAGTGGCAAAAAACAAATGTCAGAGTGCTTGCACGAGAGTGGAGATATTATTACTCTCTAGGGCAGAGACTGAATGCTGACTTTTGAAGAACAAAAAATGGGGTTGTTAAATAAAAACAAGAACCGGAAAATGACCCCCACATGCATTCTTCAGAGAACAGAAACTGTGATTGTTGGAGCAGCAGTTTTGTCTCAATAGATGTGAGGGGAACAGATCCAGTTTTCTGATGTCATCACTTGTTTCCTGCACAGTCAGCCCATGACCTGCCCTGCCACGTGCATACACCAAGTGGAGTGCTTTTGTTCCCCCCGCCGGAGAAGAAAACATGAAGCTTTCTATGGAAAGAAAACTCTTTGCTGCCAATGAAGAATTTTCCTGTGTTCTACACAAAAAATACAGTTATTTTGCGTCTAGTGTATTATTTTGTTATAATACACTTATTGAAAGCTGTTTTGGTTTTTTAAAATAGATTACTTCGTACACATGTATTAGGTTTCTAGTTATAATAAGCCTATCACTTGTAGCAGACCAATGACCCTGCCAGGAGCACATAAGAAATCGGGATAAGGTACAAAATAAATACTTTGAAAGCATCAGAAAGATGCCAAACCAGCTAGAACTTCAAAGGCCAGATTCTGGAAAGAAGCCAGCTTTATTTAAATAAACCATTTTTTTTACATGCTACTCTTTCCTTGGGA
The DNA here is from genome assembly GCA_027257055.1 of Cephalopachus bancanus. Classification (NCBI taxonomy): domain Eukaryota; kingdom Metazoa; phylum Chordata; class Mammalia; order Primates; family Tarsiidae; genus Cephalopachus; species Cephalopachus bancanus. The sequence goes on along the minus strand of JAPVLO010000521.1, from coordinate 908,793 downwards.
CGATATTTAGGCTTGGGACAAGATGCTGAGAATTTGGGCAGCAAATAGACTTCTAAAAGTCAGAGAAGACTTTTGAGCTGAAAGCAATCCTATGTACCTAGAGAGACAAATATTAGAGTACAAATTTGCAAGGCAACCAGAAGTAAGGGTCCAAAACCCTAAAGAGACATGGATCCAATACACTGGTTTTCCCTTCAAGGCATTTACTGATTAATATCCTGATTATCTGATTAATACTGAGGCAAAAAAGGGCAACCAGAAATCTGATGAAACAGAATGAAATCATGGACAGTGTTGGGGAGACACAAATTTGAGTTCAGGGTCCATCAAGAAAGAGTAACTTTAGGGAACATCCTAGATTCCCAGGTGGGACCCCTGGATCCTGGCTGAGCTGAGGTGATGTGCCGCTATAGTGCTGTGAGAATACAGTGCACCTTCTTTGAAGGGCTACAGTGTAGCACCTCTTCAACTTTTCAGGTACAGGATTCAGCATTCAATCAAAAAATTACCAATTACACCAAAAAAACCACAAAAACCAAAAATGAACTCTGGAAAAAAGAGATCAAGAAATAACACCAATAAAGGAATATTCACACATTAATTTTAAAATAACTGTGATAAATTATTCAAAAGAATAGATGACAAAATGAAAAATTTCATTGGGAATAAAAATTTATATTAAAAAGCAAGTGAAAATTCTGGAATTTAAAGAAGAAAACACTGCAATTGAAATTTAGAACTGTGTAGATAGGTTTAACAGCAAATAAAACACAGGTAAAGAGAGTATTAGCTAGCTGTATTAGGTGAGTAGAAATAGCCATACCGGAGCATGCAGAAAAAAAGATGGAGAATATTCTTTTTTTTTTGAGTTGGAGTCTCACTCTGCCGCCAAGACTGGAGTGCAGTAGCACACTCCTGGTTACCTTAGCCTTGACCTGCCAGGCTCCGGCGATCCTTCTGCCCCAGCCTTTCAAGTAGCCAGAACTATAGGCGCGCACTACCACACCCGGCTAATTTTTGATTTCTTGTAGAGATGAGGTCTCGCCAAGTTGCCCAGGCGGGTCTCGAACCCACGGGCTTAGGCAATTCACTCACCTCAGCCTCCCAAAGGCGCGGGATTACAGGCTGAGCCACCGAGCCCGGGGGTAGAAGATATTTGAAGAGATAATGATCAACAATTTTCCAAAACTGATGAGTACAAAAACCATAAGTACAAAAATTCACTGTGAATCCAAAGCAGGATAAAAATCTGTCTATGAAAAACATGCTTAGGCACAGTATAATAAAACTGATGAAAATCAAAGACAAAGAAAACAATCTAAAGGTAGTCAGAGAAAACAAAACAAAACAAAACATTATGTTACCTCTAAAGGAACAACAATAAGACAGTTAGCTCACTTCTCAACAGAAACAATGAGGCCCAGAAAGCAATCTCATGACATCTATAAAGTGCTGAAAGAAAATAATTGCCAAGTTAGACTTTTACATTAAAATAATTTTTCAAAAGTTTAGGTCAGAAACAGACATGCTGGGCAAATAGGAAACTATATATCAATATCATAAAGATAGTTAACACATTTTAAAGCATGGGCAAAAAACATAAACCAATATTTCACAGAAGAAATGCAAATGGTATGGACTCAACCTATAAAAAGGAAAAGAAAGCAAAGGGTCAAACTAAAACTATTCTAGGTTCCTGAGTACATTTTTACAATTCATTAGAACTTTTGGATGGATGAAGTAATAAACTATACTAGTCTTGAATAACGAAGTCAGGAAGGCAGAGTTTTATCTTTTCATTTCACAGAACATGTTTGGACACATCTGCTTTACAGGGAGGAAATACAGAAGGAAAGAGGTTAATTCATTTGCCCAAATTTATGAAGGAAGAAGATGTCATGGAACTCATATTTTACTGACGCTGTAGTCTTGACCACTTATCCCCTCGACACTTCAACTAATGTTAGGAAAAGGCCATTTGACATTGGTCCCTGTCTTCATGGGATTTACATTCTAATGGCAGGAAACAGACGTCAAGCAAATAATAAGTATTTTGAAGAAAAATAAAGCAGGGAAGAGAATAGAAAGGCACGAAGTTACCTTTTTGGATAGACAGATTAGGGGCCTCCTCTGAGAGGAGGTGGTGTCTGAGCAGTGACCTACCTAGAGTGAGAGAGGAAGCTATGCACACATGGGGAGAAGAATATTCTAGGCTCCGAGTATGACTGGGGCAGAAAGGATGAAGGGGAGAGAGCAAGGCTGGGACAAATCGTTTTATTATGCTATGGTGAGGACTTCACATTTTGCTTTCGGTGTTGAGCATTCGTGGGAAGACTTTGAGCAGAGAAGTAACAGGATCTGACCTAAGTTTTAAGATGATGACTCTGATTGTGATGTGGATGATAAAGGGAGCTGAGGGTGGCTTCAGGTTTGCACTTTAGAGCGTATTAGTTGAGTCCAGGCAGGAAATATAGTGGTTTGGACTAGGGTGATGGCGGTGAGTTAGCGAGAAAAGGCTGTATTTGGAATATGCATTTTATCATTTTTCATATTTATTTATTTTTCAAAAGCTTTAGAGGGTACAAATAGTTCTTGCTTATGTGGCTGCATTGTATAGTGGTGAAGAAGTCTGGGCTTTGAGTGCACACACCACTCCACCTGTGCACATTGTGCCTGATAGGTAATTTTTTTTGTCCCTTCGCCCCTGCCTGCCCTCCCCCATCTTCATCTCCAGTGTCCATTATAGCATTCCTTATGCCTCTGAAGATCCTTGGTTGAGTTCCCACTTAACAGTGAGAATATGTAGTGCTTGCTTTTTCTGTTCCTGCATGAGCTGACTTAGGATGACTTTCTTCAATTCCATCCAAGAAGCTACAGAAGACATGATTTCATTCTTTTTAAAGGCTGGATAATTGGAATATATATTTTAGATAAGGCCAACAGGGTGGGAAAGGATATTAGTAAGCCATTAAGGGAGAAGCTGTGTGGAGGTTCTTCAAAAAACTAAAACCAGAATTGCCATATGATCCTGCAATCCCATTTCTGGGGAGATGTCCAAAAAATTTAAAATCAGTATAGTAAGGAGATATCTGCAGTCCCCTGTTTATTGCAGCACTAGTCACAATAGCCACAATATGGAATCATCTCAAGTGTCCACTAACAGATGAATGGTTAAGGAAAATGTGGCATATATTCAATGGGATAAGTTCAGCCTTAAAAAAGAAGAAAATCCTGTCATTTGTGACAACATGGATGAACCTTGGGGACATTATGTTAAGTGGAAGAAGCCAGGCACAGAAAGACAGATAGCACATGATCCTACTTCTCCGTGGAATCTCAATCGAATGCGCTCATAGCAGCAGAGAGTAGAATGATGGTTGCCGGAGACGGAGGGGTGCGTGGAGGAGGGGGATGCTGCTCAAAGCACACAGAGGGTCAGTTAGACAGGAGGAATGCATTTTCTGGCCTTTATTGCGTTGCGTGGTAACTACAGTTAACAGTAACATATTCTATATTTCAAAGTCACTAAGAGAGCACACTTCCAATTTTCTCACCACAAAAGTATTTAGGGGGATGGGTATGTTAATTAGCTGCTTTAACCATCCCACATGGATGCATATCATGTCATCGCTTTGTGCCCCGTAAATATACACAGTTATAGTTCATCAATTTGCAATACAAACAAAATAAAACAAAGCCCACAAGACTGATGGATTGCTTGCATGGAATGTGGAAAGGAGCCAGTGATGGTTCTTAAGTCCTTAGGAGCTGTAGGGTGGAGGAGACGTCCTGTATTTCCAACACACTGGGACACTCACTGTTAGAAGCAAGCATGGTGGGAGAGTAAGCTGGGACACCTCACATGAGCTGGGAAAGGCTCCCGGCTCTATCTCATTGTCCTTTTGGCTGTGTCTGATCCTGTCTTTCTGACTTTGTGAGATTCTTTTTGTTTTGTTTTTGTTCTGCCTTAGGAGTCCCCTTCTGGTCCTGGCCCATGGAGACTAAGACTAGTCCAGACATTTACCAGACTGACCACTCTAGGGCTCCCTGATCTCCAGGACTGGGTTGTGGCCCCTTGCAGTCAGCTCTGCACAGTCACCTGTGGAACCTGCAGTGGGAAGTTAACTGTCAGGGGTGGAGTTATAGTAACTCTCCAAGGAAGACAGCTTCTTCCTCTCACTGGAACTGCAGGATGACATGCTCAGGGATGAGTCCAGCTACTCTGAAGATTCTCAACAGGTCTGTGGGTTAAACCAGCCAAGGTTCACCCATGTGCCAGGGGTGGTGGCTCACACCTGTAATCCCAGGACTTCGGGAGGCCAAGATGGGAGAATTGCTTGAGGTCAGGAGCTCAAGAACAGCCCAGGTGGTAGTGAGCCCCTGTCTCAATAATAAAAATAAAAATAATAATTGGGTGTGGTGGCATGTGCCTGTAGTCCCAGTTGCTCTGAGGCTAAGGCAGGAGGATCACTTGAGCCCAGGAGTTTGAGACTGCAGTGAACTGTGATCATGGCATTGCACTGCAGCCTGAGTGACAGAGGGAGATCCTCTCTTTGGAAAAAAAAAAAAAAAAAGGTTCACTTGTGGTGCCAGGAATAGGGTAAGTATTCCCCAGTACATATAGCAGAGGTAGATATTTGAATTAAAATTAACTTTTCTTTCCAAGAGGTAGGGAAAATGTATGCTGAAAGGTCCAAACAGAAAATACCCACTCTGTGAGGGGAGAAAAGCAGCCTGCATATGTGGTTCGTGAACAATGACCCACCCAAGGACAATTATTGGGAGAACATGACATAGACAATCTATTCTAAGCTCATCTATAGATAAACATTGCCAATGACACACACTTAAGTTGACCCCATCCTGCCTTAGGCATTATGAGGGAACGATCATGAGTGCATCTTAGTCAGAGCTCATCCTACCAAGGAGCAGAAGTTCTCAAGAATGATGCTCTTATTGACCCTTTTTCAGCCGTCTTAGAAACTGGACATACCTCTCTCAGCTTGGAGGTAGTACCAGCCCAACTTCTGGCTTAGAGAAGAGGAGTTTAGAGATGGAAGATGGACTGGTCTCACCAAACACCACATTCCAGGTCACCCTATGCTGGAGCTGAACGTGATTCAGTCCATTTCTTCAATTAAATGAAGAGAGAAAAGGACTTGTGTAGAGTTCTAGATACACAATTACACATACATTTGAAGGCTTACTTGAGCTCTCTGTGCATAGTACATAGCTATTTGTGCTCATAATTTGCTATTTCTGCTGGGTCTATGTCTGGAGGAAGGGAAACTAGGCTCTTTTTCAAAGATTATCTATCTATCTATCTATCCAATCTATCTATGTTAATAATAGAAATGTGGTCTCACTACGTTATCCAAGCTGGTCTTGAACTTATGGTCTCAAGCAATCCTCCTACCTCTGTCTCCCAATGTACTGGGATTACAGGTATGAGTTACTGTGCTTGGCCTGAAACTAGACTCTAAGGGTAGACATCCTTTGTTTCTGTCTATCATTCATTGATTGGAAAAATAGTCATTTATCTATCACATATCTGGAGTTTTTGTCAGCTGAGAAAATAGCAGCGAACAACACAGACATGAATCTGGCCATCAGGACCTAGAGGGAAGACAGAAAAATATCAAATAAGTAGCTAAATAAATTATTTAGAAATTGTGATAAGGGTGGTATAAACTAGTGAAAAACAGGAAAGAAGATTAAGGAAGGTAAAAAGGTAAAAAGGTCAAGGAAGAATTCTCAAAAGAATAGGGTAATTCAAATAATTTAACTCAAGACAATCGGAGAAAATTTCAACAGGTCTAGTTCATTGCCAGCTCATGAGGACAACTCAGGCTTGGACATCTGAGGTAAACCTAGAGCTATTCTTCTTGTCTCACACCCCTCAGTTAAAGGTGCCCTAAGTTGCTGGGAGCTTCACCACCTTTGCATGACTCAATGAATGGAGACCACAACCAGCAACAACCCGAGAGTCGGTTAAACCCCACACTGGTGGTCTGGAGAGACGGAGCACCAGTGCATTCAAGTGTCACGAAATTTAGCCATGTGTGTTCCCAAACAGAATCATCAATGCAGAACTTGGAACCCAAAAGTCTTGAGGGCCTTTTAATCAGTTCTTTGCTCCAGGAAAGAAGTCTGGAAGCTTAATGCTTGACAAAACTTCCAAAATAATAAATAACTTGGAGAGTTTGGGATCATCAGAGCCCCCCTCCTGCCTCCAACCTGGTGATAATATGTATTTATTCATGTTTCTTTTGCTGGCTTCAACTCTTAGCTCCCTAAGAAGAGGATTTCTGATTCATTTATGCCTCCCAGAGACCCAGAACAGCATTGCCTTATGTATAGCAGTTATACCATGACTGTTTATTCAATCCATGAATCTGGTTGTGGAGGCCAGAGCAACTCCATTTTGGTTGCTCACCTGCCATGTTGGCTTCTCATTAACCCTAGTTTCAGCAGGACCTCTAAGATTTCCAGTTTACTTATTGTTCCTGTGTAAGAGCACACACCATAACTCCTGCCCTTAGGTCAAACAACCTTGATGTTATTATACTTCAACTGTTCTCCATATCCCTTCTGAATCACCCCTTCCCTAGGTATAAACCCTATGTCTGGGGTCCACCATCTTGTCTTGGCTGAGGCACGGACTTGGCTTCTGTTCCTAAGTCACTATTAAAAGTTTCTTTCTAAGAAACTGAGTATGTTAGCCTCCTCCTTCGGCCTCTCGGCTTCCTCGGACTTTGGTGGTTCATTTGCATAGACCTGCTCCCTGCAAAACACTGGCAGTTCGCAGAGCATATATGGTCATGAGTGGGAACATTTTCAACTGGGGTGTTCTGGAAAGACTTGGCTCCTGGTCTTCCTGCCAAGCTCCCATTGGGGAAGACAGACAATCCAATGTCAAGCTCAAGCTAGACTGGAAACTCACATTGCAGTGAGGTCCCGGAGGCCTTTGCCTGAGCCAGGTGGAAGACAGAATGGGGGCTTCCTGGGTCCGCTCCTGCATACTCAGTGGCAGCAGTCTGGACATCTCACCAGCTTCACCCACCCAGAATGCCACGATGCTATCCCACACTTTGCATTCAATGGGAGACCCTCTTTTCCCTGGCTTTTCATTTTTCCCCTTTGAGTCAAAGGGAAAGTCATTCCAAATGAAGAACATACTTTATGACTTTTCCCGAATGGACGACAAGGAGCCCATAGCCCTCAATTTTACTCTAAATCAATTCTTTTCCTAGTATGAAAAACAAACAAAAGTAACTTCCCAGGGAGGTGAATGCCAGAGGGGAATCGGAAGGGCTCTTGGGGGCACTTTCGATGTTCAGGAGTTGATCTTTTCCGAAGGTAAAGAGTACTTACCTTGCTGGTTTCTGAGCAGTTTGTGGGGGTCTATATGCCAGGCTTTAACAGAACACCATTGTGTGGCTGAGTGCCCTGTGCTTTGCGTGTAGGGTGGATCTATGTTGGTATGTGGTATGCAACCACGTACGGGCAGATGCCTGCTGTTTGGAAAGAATTGCAGGGCAATTAAAAGACTTTTTGAGAGTTGGCAGTATTGTTAATTCCTTTGCCATTTTATGTGAGCGGGAGGATTAATTAGTATTGGCATTGTAGAGTTATATCTCAATGCATATGTTTTGGGTTAGATATTTCTTTTTACTAGATTAGTCAGACCTGCTCCCAACTGTGAACACTGCCTCTTGGGATTCATTTGTGCCTGCCTGAATGCTTCTTGTTTGCTGAAGTGTGTTATCCAGGGACGACAGCAGAACCATGTCAGTGAGGCTGACCCTGTCCTTACTTCACAATATTACTTTTGAGGAAGAAGTCAGAAGAAAAATGGGTAGGGATTTAGCATACAAGGGCAGACTCGGTCACACAATTTCTTTTGTTTTTGTTAATTTCCACAAATGACTTTTTAAGTCTTCTTTTCCCAATTGCATTTCCTTGTTATTTCTTTGTTTTTAACACTTTTAGAGTAGAAAAAAAAGAGAGCACTTTTTGCAGTGGGGGCATCTTTTAATGAAGCTCAAAATAGCCCTCCAGAGCCATGTATCCAGACCTCTTCTGTGTTCAAATAGGAGCCTGTGAGGGCCCTGGTTCTTTCTTCTCTCAATTAAGTCATAATTAGTAGAATAGTTTTTCTCACATACTTGAGTGACCTTGGAAATATAGGATATTCCAGAAATAGATATATTCATGATTCTCTTTCATATTATTCATGGTAATGAATGTGGTTTGCTTTATTCTTTTCTTAGCACTGGGCCTTGCCTATGGGGGTGTATGGTTAATGTTTGTTGAATGAATAAATGTTTGGCCATCATCTGGGGCAGGAGTTTTCCATTTAGCTTCTATGAGATATACATAGATGAATTGTTCACAGAGTTATTTTAGGCTCCATCACCCTAAGTTGTGATTCCATAGTCAGAGGAAGGTCCAAGAATCTGTATTTTTAACGAATGCCTGGATGGATTTGGATGCCTGTGTCCTTTGCACATCACCCACTGGGAGACAAAGACTGCTCTAGGAAATATGACTTTTTGGAGCTTTAGAGGAAAAGTTTCTCCAAACCAGTGTGGCTCCTTCCCATTTCCGTCAGGAGTTGATCTTTTCCAAAGGTAAACAGTACTCACCTTGCTGGTTTCTGAGCAATTTGTGGGGTCTGTGTGCCAGGCTTCAACAGAACACCATTGTGTGGCTGAGTGCCCCGTGCTTTGCATGTAAGGTGGATCTACACACAAATATTCCTAGAGCAGTCTTTGTCTCCCAGTGTGTGAGACACACACTGTCACTGCCCACCCCCCATCCCCCCACGACTCCCTCCCTCCTGCATGGTGCCTCGGCCACATCTCCCGGAGCCATTTCCAACACCTTCCCCTTTATGACCACTATGCAGACCCTTAACTTCAGGGTCTGTCTCAATTGCTTTGGATCAGATTCCTGCTGTTTCTTCGGAAGTACCTGAGAACAGCAAGGCCGGATGAGACCCCTGGATCTCTCTCTGGATCTGTCCTCATCTTCTGAGTGACCAGGGTGCCGGCTTGGGTGGCCTTGCTAGGCACCTGTGCCGTGTCACAGACGTGGAGTGAGGTCAGTTGCGTGAGCCGGAGTTTACAAATGAGGTGACAAATGTCAACTTCTTAGCGCAGTGCAGGGTGCATAACATGTGACTAGGACGTTGCAGATGTTTTTCCCTCAGTGGGTGATAAATTCCCGAGGGCTAAGACTGTGTATGGTTCCAAGGATTTCCTGAACAAAACTAGACATGTGATAGTTAATTTTATGTATCAACTTGAGTGAGCTACTGGGCGCCCAGATATGGTTTAAACATTATTCTGACTGTGTCTGTGAGGGTGTTTCTAGAAGGGACTAGCATTTGAATGGTAGGCTGAGTCAAAGGGTGGGCCTCATCTGCTCCATGGAGGACCTACATAGAACAACATGGCTGAGGAAGGAAGGATTCATCTCTCTGTGTGCTTGAGCTGGCACTTCACAGCCTTTCCCTGTCCTCAGTCTGGAACGTGTACCATCGGCCCTCTGTTTCTCAGGCCTTTGAACTCAGTCTAGAACTGTATCAGTGGTTATCCTGCTTACAGATGACAGGATGTCTAAATAGTAGAATGGAGCGCTTACTGGTGATATGGGTTTGCAAACCAGAGAAAGCCAGTCTCTGGCATTTGCCGAAAAGGTTTTCTCTCTGAAGAAGAGAAGGACAGGTTTGGCTTCATGCCCAAAGAGTCTGCTTCACACAGTAGAGACACACATAGCCCACAGGTTTGGGGGAAGAGCCATACATATCTATGAGGGGAACTGAGCACATACATAGTGGGTAAACATATATGCACATGCATCCCATGTTCACTTCAGGGTGGGGCTTAGCCTTAAAGTGAGGTGGAATTAGGCTCTTTACGTCAAAAGGTGAACGGTAGGACACAAGACAGTTTGATGCAGCCTCTGAAGCTGCAGAGACTGGCTTAAGGTCTGTAGCCACTTCAGGCAAGCCTCCACGGACACTAACCAGGAAAGAGTGTTTGCGAGGTCGTCCTCTGTCCAGCCAGCCTTGTGGTGGTCTGGGTTGTGGGTCACAGTTTGATCATTTGCCTGATCGCTCCCATGGTTGGGGGGTCTAGCAGGAGTGTGGTTTTTCTTGTAGTCGTAGGAATTTAGAAAGAGCCATATCAGCCAGGCCCTGAACCCTCAACGGGTGGGTTACTTTGTTTCCTTAACTTTAGGGTCTATCTCAGTTGCTAAAAGGGTATCTAGTAGGGTCTCTTAGACATATATCTTGTTGGTTCAGTTTCTCTGGAGAACACTGACTAATACAAGACCTCCGAAGAGCTGGAGCTGACATTCTCCTGAAAGGTAGATATCAGCCTAACACCCTGGTAGAAGAAACTAAGTAGCAAATAAAATAACTCTATAGCAAAACTCCAGGGATGCATCAAGTGGGCAGTTGTTAGCAGCAGTCAGCGAGGGGGTGCTGACAAAGCAGCACAGGAAATAACTATTTGCAGGGCCTTTGGGGTAGACTCAGCATAGGAAATAACGATTTGCAGGGCCTTTGGGGTAGACTGATCTTAACTGATTACACCTGCGACGACCCTCTTCCCAAACAAGGCCACATTCTGAGGTAAGGAAGGCTAGAACTTCAAGATGTGAGTTTTTAGGGGACACGATTCAACCGGTAACAGCAGTCGCCCGTGTCTGCCATGTGAGCTAACACAGCTGCGCTGCTCTTACCATGACAATCTCAGCTACCCCGCTTTTTTGTTTACATGTATTGTTTAATTCTTTAAAGAGAACTCGGATTCTTTAAATGTTAGATGATGATAATGATAACAATAATAAAAAGCAACTGGAAAAGGGTAAGGTCCAGAAACTTCAGAGAACATAAAAAATTAAAAATATCGTTATTGTCATCGTCATCATCACAATCAATCCATCCACCTATTTCCTTGCTATAATAGAAGTAAAAAAATCCCACAGCCACTCAAATGGCAAATAATATTAAAACCCTCAGACAGAAATCTAAGAAGCAATAACACTGTGTAGTTACTAAACTCTATACTCATGAGAATCGTTAAGTAACTCTAATCATTTATGAAATTTAGTCTAGTGGAGTCATAAAATTGATTTTTCAAATATTTATATTCATTATTTAAACACTTGTTCCCAGACTTGGTCATACAGAACACATGGAAAAGTCAGTTTATTCATTTCAGACATTTTAGGACTATGTATATATCAAAATTTATAAATATTTAAAATACATTTCAGAACTATAAATGTTGTTATGTAACATTCTTTTCTTAAAGTGACTCAATCTCTTTATTACAATGGAAAGCTCACTTCCAAGAAGACAAGAGTGTGACAGTTTCTATCTAAAACCTTAACTTTTTTTTTTATTAAGAGGCATCAAATGGAGACTGTAAAGAGCCCTGAGATAGGATTATTGTTAAGTTTTGTAATGATTTTTCATTCCTTATTGTGCTTCTCTGAAGCTTTTTGTGGGGTGTTCATAGTTTGTGGGACAGACAGGCGCCAACCTGTGTTGGAGTTTGCAGGAGGCAAAGGACACACCAAGCCTGTGGGCCAGGGCTGACCTGGTAAGAGGAGATGCAAGGTGGATTCGGAGGAGGCTAGCTTCACCGAGTTGTGTTCTCTGAGCGTGATGCCCCATGGCACGGGTTTCGAAGGAGCCAGCACTTCGGCCAAAGCCCCTGTTCTGCTCTTCCCTGAGCATGGTCGTTCTCTTTCTCCAAGGATATTATGCAAATGAAATCTCTGGCAAAGCTGTCCTACACAACGGACATGTCAGGGGCACCACTTCTGTGTCTGGGCCACTGAAAGAGGTTTCTAGGCCGAGAAGGGGGCTGGGCCTTGAAAAAGATATTTTTCTCAAGCCCTTACTCAGCGAGAGGAGACTGGTTGAAATTGTTTTCATGGGAAACTGGCTGAAACTCGTACCCAGAGCCCTCTACTGAGCGGCAGAGTCTGCAAGATTTGTACTGAGCTTGCCTTTTCCCAGTGGCCCTGGCCTTGATGAATTTAAATCTTACTAGTTGCTTTATTCACACCTCCCTCTATTCACACCTCCCTCTATTCTTCACACTCCCTCATCTGCTCCACCAGCCACACAGACATAGGAACACCCATCGGAGTGATGCTATGGTTTTTTTTACAGATGAAATTCACATAACATACAAGTTTTAAGTTTGCAGTTCGGTGGCATTTATACATTCACAATGTTGTGCAACCATCACCTCTCTCTACTTCCAGCACATTTTCATCACCCCAGACACAAACCCCATGCCAGTAAGCAGTCGCCCTCCACAATCTGCCACCCACCCAGCTCCTGGCAACCACTAATCTGGTTTCTGTCTCTGTGCTTTTACCTGTTCTGTATAGTTCATTCAAATGGAATCACATAATATATAGTCCTTTTTGTGTGGCTTCTTTGATTTAATCTTAATTTTTTTGTAAAGAAATGGGGTCTTATTATGTTGCTCAGGCTGGTCTAGGATGTCTGGCCTCAAGATATCCTCCTGCCTTGGCTTCCCAAAGTTCTAGGATTACAGGTGTGAGTCACCATACCTGGCAATTTAATTAATTTAATTTTTTTTTGGTTACACTTACCATGATTTTTTTCAAGATTTATCTGTATTGTATTTATCTGTATTGTAGCATGTGTTCATATTTCCTTCCTTTTTTTGGATGAATAATATTCCATTGCATGGATATGCCATGTTTTGTTTTTCTTTTTCTTTTTTTGAGTTGGAGTCTCACTCTGTCACCCAGACTGGAGTGCAGCGGCTGCTCCCGGGCACCGCAGCCTCGACCTGCTGGGCTCTGGCGATCCTTCCGCCTCAGCCTTCCAAGTAGCTGGAACTACAGGTGCGCGCTACCACGCCTGGCTAATTTTTTGATTTATTGTAGAGATGAGGTCTCGCCAAGTTGTCCAGGCGGGTCTCGAACCCGTGGGCTCAGGCAATCCTACTCACCTCAGCCTCCCAAGGCGTGGGATTACAGCCTGAGCCACCGAGCCCGACATGTTTTGTTTTTACATTCATCTATTGATGGATGTTTGGGTTCATTGCTATTGCTATGTGTTTTTTTTTGTTAATTTAAATTTTTTAGGGCTGTTTTCTTTGTTTTCTGGGCAGAGCAACATAGGTTTACATCACTGAGTTTCAAGACTCCAGGGAGGCTTGAAAAGGTGGCATGCACAGTGTGTAGACTCTGGGGGGTGATGGCTTCAACTCTTGAGAAAGTGTTTGCCTCTCCCTTTCTTAAAGAACTTCCTGGCTTCTGGGCTACCTGCTTGAGACTGCTAGGCCTTCCCACAATGGTCTCTGTCTTGGATCAGGAGCACAGCCGATGCACCTCCAGGGGAGGGGCCTGTCATGTCTCCCTTGCGTGTTGACTCGACATCTCTCTTGCTGGCTGCCTTTCCATACCCACAGGCTCGCCTTTTGCTCATTTTTGTGCTCTCTGATTCCTCTGAAGACTCAGGACTTCCCATACTCCAAGCACAGAAGCAGGTCTTGGAGGCTATGATAGAAATCTAGCACGTGGCTAGCTCTTTCTGGTATTTAAGCTTCTCTCACTTGAAAGTGGGGCCCATGAGAGGTTAAAGCTGCCTTGTAATTTTGGAAATGCCAAGTGCTAGAAACATTATATACTAAAGGGAAGGCCTAGGTGGGTGGTATTTTACAAACCTCAGCTATTGGGCTGCCCATAGCTAGTGGCAATAGCAAACTGCCACCCAGGTGGGCTTTGAAGGACTGGCCATAATTTTCACGAGCTGTTCCAGAACAATGTCACTGGGATTCTTGGTGCCGTTATAGTGCACAGCTGCCTAAGAATTCTCCTTGGTTGGTTATATCAAGAGTGTCCCTCCAGTCCGAGGGCTAACACTTGTGTGGGCTTACTTTCCATGTCAAGGCAGCTTAGGGTTGCCCAGAAGTGACTCTACATTTGTAAAACCCCCAATTTACTGACACGGTTAAGTAATAGCTCTTTATTTATTTTATTATTTTTAGTTTAATTTTTTTTTTTTTTTTTTGGTAGAGACAAAAATGTTGCCCAGGCTGTTCTTGAACTCCTGGCCTCAAGCAATCCTCCCGTCTTGGCCTCCCAAAGTGCTGGGACTACAGGCAGGAGCCACATTGTCCTGCCAGGTGATAGCTCTGTAATGTATAGCATGTTTTTCTCCCATGAAGTTCAGTCGAGCCCCGTGACATATGGGAAAACCCCTTCCAGCGGCATAGCATCTTGAGGGGGCATTGCTGGGCCCTGGCCTTGTTGCCTGGGTCACTAATCTCTCCTTTAGTTTGTACTTTTAGATGGCAAGAGTCAGAGGATCATAATGTGAAGCAAAAGATTTTAGCTCCATTCTAGAGAGAAGAAAAATGTACCCTAGCCCTCCTCACTAAAGCATGCCTAATGAGCTAGAAACAAAAACCCATAAAATTTTCCTTTCACCATGAGTCTCAATTCACCAGTTTATTCAGGCTTTTCCTGAAGCTGGCCTGACTGACAGGGTCATGTGTGGCGGAAGGACCTCACGGACTGCCATGGGTGACATGCGAGCCACTGTGTTGCAGGACAACGCTCGTTAGGTCAGAGCTGTGGACGGGGAGGAATTTTTTTTCCACTCCATGACGTGGAGCAGTTTGAAGAGAAAAGGAACCCAGGGCAACCTTCCCACTCCCAAACTGCACTGCACTGCAGGCAGGCGCCAGCTCAGCCTCCTCCCCTCCCTTCTGCCCATCCTCCTTATCAGCACCGCGGGATCTGCTTAGAACAAAACCAAGCAGAACCCCTCTCCTCCCACCTTCCTCCACGTCGTCATCGCCAGAGCACCTTCCAGAAAGAGCTTGAGGGCCAGCTCTGAGGATACCAGGGCATGACGCCTTCTAGAGCATTCCACCCTGTGACCTGCCTCGTGACCTGCTGTGGAAGGAATTTTGGGCCTTGCGCCAATAGGCTGATGCCACAAAGGTTAACAAGTGCTGAAAACAGGGTGGGGGACCCTGCCAAGCAGCAAAAGGAAGTACGATTTGGGACTGCTTCTGCCTGATTAAACGGGCTGCTCGAGTCACGGAAATTCTGCACCCATGCGGGGGCTCCCTCCGCACCTGCCCTTTCTTGCCCTGGGCCTGACTCACGTGAACCATCAGCCCAGTGTTGTCCAGCAAGCTCCCACCCTCATGGGCTGTTCTGGTCAATGCGATCCATGAGGGGAGCTTCTCTGTGAAATGGGACCCTTAGGTGCAGCCAGGAAGGCCACGGGGGAGGTGGGTGGGACCCAGCCCCGGGGAGCCCCCCTGCTGCCCGCTCCAGGCTGTCCGCTGGGTGTGTGACCCAGGCCAACTAGATTTATCCTCCCTGCAGTGCTGTAAAGTAGGAAGGATTGCTTTCTAGGTGAGGAAACGTGGTCTCAGAGACGTTATTTGTTTTGCTCCATGCTGTTCTTGAGCAATTTGACAGACTTAGCAAAAGTGCTTATGCTTCTCAGGGAAAACTATAAAAACTTAATGGAAAGAGGGAGAATGAAGGCAAGGCATGGAAGGAGCAGGCGTCCCCCTGAAATGCACACCACACGGGGGGCTGTTAGAGGTGGTCGTAAATCTGGCTCAGGGTTTCCTAGAAGCTAGAACAGAAGGAATTCACCGTGTGGTTAGAAAAGTGAAGCAACGGACACAGGGAGTAGAGGAGCCAGGAGTTGAACCCGGGTTTGACTGATGCCAAAGCTCATTCATTCATTCATCTGTAAGGTGGGCTGTGATTCTGAATGGAGGCTAAGACCTGACTCACAAGAAGGCCAAGGAAGAAAGCTGAGTACCAAGCCCTGCCACACAGCGAGGAGAGCCACCAATGTGCCGCCAATTTGGACCAGACACTCCGTGCCAGGATAATTGAGAGGCAGCAAGACGGGGCCTGCCCCCGCCCCCGGTCCCTGCCCAGCACCCCCCTCAGCCTCCACAAGTCTTCCTAGCACCCAGGTCACATGTTTAGTGAAAGGCCGCTCTCTCACCAGGGGAGAGGGATGCTTTCCTTTCTTCGATGCTGTCTGGAAAGACTGGGTACCAGTGGAAGGGGCAGCCAGCTGGCTGGAGGTTTGCTGAGCTGCAGACAGTACAGCCTCCCCCTGTGCAGTCACCAAAATTCAGCACAATGAGTCAGTTCTTGCACAGGCCACCCTGGGCCCCCTGGAGGTGAGGGGACATGAACGTAAAGACTGGCGCCCACACTGGCCTAGAGAGTTCTGAAGATAGAAAGCCCGATGGAGCCGCTGGTACCGGGAGGACTCGATGGGATTGTGGGGCAATGTCCCTAGGAAGAGGAGGGGCAGCTCCCATTCTACCGTATTCTCCACGGCCCTTGGAGGGTAGCAAAATCTCTCTTATCTTCTTCTTGGTTCATTCTAGAAGAGTTGCTTGGACAGGTGAAATCAAAAGCCAAACACACGTACACATACAACTTAGATACATACACATCTCTCTTTAACTTAGAGACTTTGAACAAGTTGCTGAAATCTATACAGTTCTCTGTTTTTTATCTATAAAATGGGCACAGGGCCCCCTCCTCATCACCCTAGACTTTGTAAGGTTTCAGTGAGACTGGTATAGTGTGTGTCTCACAGGTGTGACTCATACGGGTCGCCTGAGCATGCTTTGGGAACACGTTTCACGTGATCATTCTTTCATTACTTTTTCTTAGAGTCTGTTCAGTCCTGAGGAATCTCCAGGATTGTGAATTGCAGTCCTGTCTCTTTAGGTCTATTGCATTAAACTCTGGAGTTTTTTCTTTTCTTTTCTTTCTTTTTCCTTTCCTTTCCTTTCCTTTTCTTCCTTCCTTCCTTCCTTCCTTCCTTCCTTCCTTCCTTCCTTCCTTCCTTCCTTCTCTCTCTCTCTCTCTCTTTCTTTCTTTCAAGACAGAATCTCACTCTATAACCCAGGCTGGAATGCAGTGGTGTAATCTTTTTATTTATTTATAATATCTTTCTTCTTCTTCTTCTTCTTCTTCTTCTTCTTCTCCTTCTCCTTCTCCTTCTCCTTCTCCTTCTCCTTCTCCTTCTCCTTCTCCTTCTCCTTCTCCTTCTCCTTCTCCTTCTCCTTCTCCTTCTCCTTCTCCTTCTCCTTCTCCTTCTCCTTCTCCTTCTCCTTCTCCTTCTCCTTCTCCTTCTCCTTCTCCTTCTCCTTCTCCTTTTAAATAGATGGGGGTCTCATTATGTTGCCCAAGTTGATCTTGAACTCTTGGCCTCAAGTGATTCTCCCAAAGTGCTGGGATTACAGGTACAAGCTACCGTGCCCGGCAGTGGTGCAATCTTAGTTCACTGCAGCCTCAACCTTCTGAGCTCAAGTGATCCTCCTGCCTCAGCCTCCCAATCTGGGACTATAGGCATGAGCCACAATACCTGGCTAATTTTTG
Source organism: Cephalopachus bancanus (assembly GCA_027257055.1). Classification (NCBI taxonomy): domain Eukaryota; kingdom Metazoa; phylum Chordata; class Mammalia; order Primates; family Tarsiidae; genus Cephalopachus; species Cephalopachus bancanus. The sequence continues at coordinate 891,342 of JAPVLO010000521.1, read as the reverse complement.
TATTTTTTGTGAAGAAGAGGTCTCACTGTGTTTCCCAAGCTGTTCTCAAACTTCTGGTCACAAGCTTTCCTCTCACCTCAGTCACTCAAAGTGATGGGATTATAGGCATGAGCCACCACAGTTAACGCTTTAAGAGAATTTTAAAAACACAGATTTTTGAGCCTGCTCAAGATGCTTTGGACTCAGCTTGCTTGGACAATCTTCCCATGTGATTCTACACTTCTACCTCGGGCTACACTTGAAAACCCAAAGTGCAGTGTCAATGTTACCTACCCCTTGTTCAAACAGCCCTGGCTGCTTCTATAAATTGTGTGGAATTTCCATGAGGTTATTAACTTTGACTGAAAGGCAGAGTTATTTTATTTTATTTATTATAAAGATGTGGGGTACAATTCAGGGTTAGCTATACAAACACTGATTATGCAGTTACCCTTGTTGATGAGGTATGCCTTTCCCTCCCCTAGCAGTTTCCCTCAACTGCCAATCCCATCCCCCTCCCCTGTCAGTTTCCCACTACTGCCAATCCCTTTCTTATGATAATTATGATAATTGTTCAAGGTCCACTTATGAGTGAAAACATATGGTACTCTGTTCTTTGTTTCTGTAATAGATCACTGAGAGTGATCAACTCTCAATCCATCCAAGTTGCTGTGAAGTCCATATGTTTGTCCTTTATGGCTGCATAATATTCCATTGTGTAGATGTACCACATTTTTAAAATCCAGCCCAGCTTCGATGGGCAACAAGGTAGAGTGATTTTAAGAGGCAGGTACAGAGAGCCACATTAACTGCTAACGCTCCAGCTCAGATGGCTCTACTGGATCAGCCACCAACCTCACAGGTCCCTGCAGGAGCAGGACCCAGTGGAGATGCCCTTGGATGAGCGAGAGGGTGAGGAGGATTCTAAGCCCAGAATTCTGCCTAGGAGACCCAGAACACTACCCTGAGAAACCAGGGAGCAGCCAGCAAGAGGGGACATCTTAAGGAAGGGCGAAGGGAAAATAGGAGAGGAAGTCAGTCTTCCTCATTTAATAAATAGCTGCATCATCAATAATTTTTTCACTTTTTATTGCGAAATGATTTCAGACTTACAAAAAACAATCTAAATATAGTACAAAGATTTCCTTATATAAATATTCAACTTCTCAGGAAGCAATGCAATGATCAAAACCAGGAAATTAGCATGGATGTGAAACAATTTATTAATCTACAGATTAATTCTGCAAACAAATTTAATTTTAAATTAAATTATTCAAATTTGCTCAATTAGCACATGAAGGTCCCTTTCCTCGTGCAGAATCCAATCCAGGACCCCATATTACATTGAGTTGCCTTATTTCCTCAGCCTCCTTTCATCTGAAACAGTTCCTCGTCTGTCTTTGTTTTTTGTGACTGACCACTTTTGAAGTCGGTCTGTTTTGTAAAACGTCCCCCGGTCTGGGTCTGTCTGACATCTCCTCACGATTCTACTCAGGTTATTCGCTTTTGGCAGGAACACCGCAAGAGAAGATGTTGCTCCCTTCTCAGGGCTTACAAGAGGTGGCACCACATTGAGCGTTTGCAGTTCTAGAGAAGCACCTCCGAAGGACGCATCCCTGACAACCCACGCCAGGCTAAAGAAGAGGCAGCCAGACAGGGCCCGCCCCGCCCAGCAGTCCCTCCTCCTCAACCCCATTCTGGCAATGATGCGGACAAGATGTCCCACTTTGTAAAACATTTCAGCGGGGGTATTCTGAGCCAAATGGGAGTGGAGTGACCTTAAGCCCCTGACACTGTCCCGAGAGGTCTTGAAGGTGTGCCTGCAGTGTTGCATTGCCAGTTTGGTTATGCACATTTTTGGAAGACAGAAGTTACAGAATATCATAAATCGATATACGTGAGTTTACGTTGGTTTGGCCCTGGAAGGCGGGACTTCTCCAAGTGGGGCTGGCAGGTTATAGGTAGATCCAAAGATTCAAAGGTGACTGGCAATTAAATAGCAAGAGTCAGTCTCTTACGGAAGGAATTTTGAAATCAGCATAGGAAATGGGTGGCTTGAGTATTGAGGATGGAGTCAAGTTTCTTGATGTGTAGATGAACCCTCATGGGGAGCAGATTTCAGAGAGAAAAGGTGGTGAGCGTCTTTAAAGGTGCCTGGGTGTCCCCAAGAGAGTGTCTTACAGGGTCGTAAAATACTTTGATTTTCCTTCTTTATCTGCGATGTGATATTATACCAGAGTCACGTTGGAAAGTAAACCACATGATATAGGGTTAATAAACACAGCCGAGCTTGGTGGCTCAGCCTGTAATCCCAGCACCTTGGGAGACCTAGGTGAGTGGAGTACCGGAGCTCACAGGTTTGAGACCAGCCCGGACAACTTGGCAAGACCTTGTCTCTACAATAAATAAAAATTAGCCAGGCATGGTAGCACATGCCTGTGGTTCTGGCTACTTGGAATGCTGAGGCGGAAGGGTCGCTGGAGCCCAGCAGGTCGACGCTGGGGTGGCGGTGAGCCTGCCACTGCACCGCAACCTGGATGACAGAGTGAAACTTCAACTCAAAAAAAAAAAAATAAATAAAAATAAAGAAGCGGCCATTGTCGGGCTCGGTGGCTCAGCCTGTAATCCCACGCTTTGGGAGGCCGAGGTGAGTGAATTGCCTGATCCCGCAGGTTCGAGACCCGCCTGGGAAACGTGGCAAGACCTCATCTCTACAATAAGTCAAAAACTAGCCCGGCGTGGTAGCGTGCGCCTGTAGTTCTGGTTACTTGGAAGGCTGAGGCGGAGGAATCGCTGGAGCCCAGCAGAGCGAGGCTGCAGTGGCCGGATGTGTGTCACTGCACTCCAGTCTGGGCGACAGAGTGAGACTTCAACTCAGAAAAAAAAAAGCGGCCATTGCCAGACCATCGCCACCACTGCCATGGCCATTGCCTTGCTAAGCTGTGGTGTGGCCATGTGCTCTTTGAGCTATGGCCAGGCCAAGTTTTTTTAAGCTTTGGCCCCCTTGCCTACCTTGGGGAGGTGAATCTCCTCTCTCTCTCTCTCTCACTTGCTTTTTAAATAAACTATATTTTCTAATCTAAAAAAATAAAAAATAAAAATAAAAAAACACAGGCCCCCCAGTTAGGAATTTGGCAAGCTGAAGAAAAAAAGTTCAGAGTTTAGTCCTCAATTAACCGTTCTTAGCAGTAACAAAGAAGAGGTGAAACTGCATCCTGAACCTTCTCCCTGTGGACTCCTTTTAGGCGCTTCTGCCCAAGCACCAGCACCATCTCTTAACCTGAGTCCAGGCTTTCCTTCCACATGCTTCCTCCACTAAGCTTGTCCACCTAGAATATGAGGACGTCTCTTAAGGAGGCAAATTACTTTGGGAGAGATTTGTACAGTCTCTCATGAAAACACGTCCAAAAAGTAGTGGAAAATGTGGTTACTGCCTCTAGTTAAGCACAATTTTTTTTGGAAAGAAAACTGGATGTAATAAAAACTGTTGAATGTGGTTGAAGAAACAAAGACATTTATGCATCTGTGTGTTGCGAGATTTGCCAGTAAGAAAAAAAACCATTAAATAAACCACAGAAAATATAGTTAGTGCAAAATTAGCTCCTGTTTCAAGGGGGTAGGAGTGAAATACTTCAAAACAGTATATATAGAGAGGAAGCTGAGTGGGTGAGTGGGGTTGTGAATGAGAGAATGAGAGCCAGGCTGTTTTTTGCCTGCCCTGCATGGTTGGAGGTCACATAATTTTAGAAGGACACCTTTCTAGAATGACAGTGTCCAGAAAATAACTCCTTTGCTTTGTGTGGGTCTTTTTGGAATAGATTAAGAGTTCAACATAGGAAAAGTATCAAGACCATCAAAGATGAACTCAAATTTTGTACTTGTTTGTTCATTTGATGCTGTTGACTGAAAAAGAGAAAAAAGTAAGCAGAAAAAGGGAGGGCTTTCTTCTTCGACTTTAATGCCAATGACCTTATTTTTAGAGAAAATCATATTTGCTCAATTTAAAAGAGTAAAACAAAAGAGGAAAGGACAAAACGCACAAAAAAAAGGAAGAAAAAAAATTCCTGGATCAAACCCTTGTAGCATTTTTGGCATCTTTGAAGATCTCTTTTTATCCATCTACCCACACAGAGATTTTCTGTCTTATGCTGAGACACTACACATGCTGGTTTGTATCTTGTTCCCTTTTTAGTTCTTTTTTTTTTTTTGCTTAAGAGTAACAAATGCTTATTGTTAAAAAAATTTAAACATTTTAGATCATATGTTTCATCCAAATATATGATGCAGAATATGAAAGTTTCCCCTAGTGATAATCCATTGAAATAGTTTGATGTATTCTACTTGTTTTTCTCTATACTGGCTTGGAACTTAATGTTTTCACGTATTGTGTCTTAGACCAAATACCTTTCCATCGGGTGGTGGTGGGGTCCCTTGGTCTTTTTGGCATTCAGAATTGGTTCACAATATTCCTTTGTCACCTGCCTGTTAATCGTTTCTCTCATTTCTTAACTTGTTCAATATCTGAGGGGCATCTGTCTCCATGGACTACTCCATCCCTCTTCGAAATTCCCCTGCTGTGACTCCATGACACTGTCTGCCATCTACCAAAGCCATCTCTCCTCTATCTGGGCACACACTCTCCACCACTCTCCTCAGTCCAAGAGCTCCTTCTGGTGTCCCGATCCCTTGTCCGGTGTCCACTCTGGTTACTCGACTTGTTTCTCACACGTGGCTCTTTCCCCGCTTTCTGGCTTGGTTCTTTCATCCCCTCTATGGTCTTCTCCCAGGATAACCTCCTGCAACTTTAGGTCCTGCACGCAGCCCTAAAAGGGGATCTGCCTCTCCCCATTCCCTGGGGCTGCCATAACAAACTACCACAAACTGGGTGGCTTAAAACAAGAGAAATTTGCTCTCTCACAGTTCTGGAGGATGGAAATCGAAAATAAAGGTGTTGGCAGGTCCACGCTCTCTCTCTGAAGGCTCTGGGGAAAGATCATCCTTCCTTGCCTGATGTTCTAGCTTCTGGCAGTTCCTGGTGCTCCTGGCATGTCTTAGCTTGTAGATGCATCACTCCAGTTTCTGCCTCTGACTTCCCATGGCCATCTCCCCTGTGTGTGTGTCTGTGTCTTTGAGTCTTCATGTGGCACTCTCCTCTCTGTGTGCCCGTGCCCAAATTTCCTTCTTGGAAGAACTCTGGTCACTGAAGTAGGGTCCACGGTAATTCTGAATCACCTCACCTTAACTTGACTAATTTACTATAAAAAGCCCATTTCCAAATAAGGGTTCATGCTGAGGTTCCAGGTAAACATGCATTTTGGAGGGATGCTATTCATCCCACTGCTGCAGAGATACCCTACCACCCTCCTTTGAGACATTTTCTGTGTTCATGTTCCACTGATGTCTCTGGCTCAATATGTCAAAAAGTAATCTCATGATTGTACCAGTTCTCTAAACAGAACTTGCTCCTTCTGAAGGGATTAACGGAGTCCCCTTCCTTCTAGGAACTTCAGCTGGAAATCTTGGCATTACCTTTATTTCTCTTCCTCCCAGCTATCATTTGCCCTCTGACTCCTACATCAACCACCTTCACATCCAGCCCATCTCATCATCATCACAGCCACAATCTTGGTGCAGAGCTTTGACTCAGATGCCTTACAGATACCAGAGAAGTTGTGCAAATGATTGAAGGGGGCAGTGGCACAGTGGGGAGGGACAAGGGCTCTGGTGGGCTGAGAAGCTGGTCTCCTCTGAAAGCCTTCCAATCCAGTCCTGCCACCTCCTCCCCACTCTGCTGGAGCTCTCAGGCTTCTTGCATGCAACCCAGATTCTACCCCTCATTGTCTCTAGCCTGGAGGAAAGTGCCAGCGCAGGGATGAAGTTTTAGTATCTAGTTTTAGCTAAATAATCTCTAGTAAGATGGGCAAAGGGCTTACACGTTGTGGTAAGGGCTGAAGGAGAGTAGTAAAGCCCAAACAACCAAAAAGGAGCTAAGTGGACACCTTTGCTAAGTGGACACCTTGTTGAAGCCCTGTGTCAGCTGCTTTATGAGGTGATGACAGTGACAATCTAAGGACCCCTGACAAGATCCTTGGCTAAACAAATTCAAAGTTTTCAAGAAAACTCTTTGAAATGTAAATGTTAAGCACAAGTTTTGCTAGTTGAATTGTCATTAGCAAGACATTTAAAGATTATCATCTCACCCTTTGTGATTTCTATTTTCCTGTGTCTTTCATAAGACCTAGAGTGCGACACACTCATGCAGTAGGTCAGGTATATAGTTTCTAAGTAAATTCTGTGTAGACCTCTGTCAGGGGTATGGATCTGAGATTTTTCTTGATGAGTAGAGTGTGTGGCCACGGGCTGGGAGAGCGGTTGTCCACAGAGCCGGGTTCTCGTTCTCAGCACTCAGGCAAGGCCATTGGCTGCCCCCAACCTTCTTTTCAACGTTGTTTCCCCCACATTTCTCTCCGTGAGCTGCACCTGTGCCTCCTGTGTCCTGCCATGGTTTGACTGTATCCCCCAAAAAGTGTATGTTGGAAACTCAATCCCTGATGCAACAGAGTTGGGGGTGGGGTCTAATAAGAGATGACTAAACCATGAGGCCAGACTGCTTGGGCCAGTCTCACTCATTGTGTCCTCTACTGGCTGTTTCTTTCCTTTTCATCAAGTTTATGGCCATTTTGCAGGGACTCACTTGCTACATCTTACAGGAGTGTTGTTAAGCTTATCTCCCCTCCTGGGAGTCCTTTCCACCAATCTCTCTGAGACCTCTAAGAGGGGGAGACAGCTTTCTTAAGAGGAAACATAATTTGTAGAATTAATTCCACCCCCATGGAGGACAGCAACATTTACGTTAATTATGCTGAGTGATTTAACCTGGTGTCTGAAACCTCCCATCTCTCATATTCCTCTCTACTGCTGCTACTCCCCAAAACAAAGGGACACCTTGACCTAAAAGAAATATCAGCTGTCGTTCTGGAATGCAAAAACTGCTTGTAATAATAAAGGGAATTATTATATCCTTCCTCTTTGCCTTTTTAAAATCAATAGTATTAATAACAGGCCAGGCTCAGTGGCTCAGCCTATCATCCCAGCACTTTCGGAAGCCGAGGCGAGAGGTTTGCCTGAGCCCGGGGGTTCAAGACCAGCCTGGGCAACTTGGTGAGACCTCATCTCTACGATAAATCACAAAAAAACTAGCCAGGCGTGGTGTGTGTCTGTAGTTCCAGCTACTTGGAAGGCTGAGACGGAAGAATAGCCTGAGCTCAGCAGGTTGAGGTCGTGGTGGCTGTGAGTGTGCCACTGCACTCCAGCCTGGGTGACAAGAGTGAGACTCCAACTAAAAAAAAAAAATAGTGTTAACAACAAAAAAATTTATTGTTAACCAGAGCACTTAGTTTACATATATGTGGGTATAGAAAACCCTGGAAGAGATATAGCATAAAATATAAACAGTAACAATCTCTGGGTGAAGGGTATATTAATTATCGAATCCTGTGTAACCAATTATCTTAAAATTTAGCAGCTTAAAACAACAAACACAGGCTGTAATCCCAGCGCTTTGGGAGGCCGAGGTGAGTGGATTGCCTGAGCCCGCAGGTTCGAGACCCGCTCAGGCAACTTTGCGAGACCTCATCCCTACAATAAATCAAAAATTAGCCGGGCGTGGTAGCGTGCACCTGTGGTTTCTGGTACTTGGAAGGCTGAGGCGGAAGGATCGCCGGAGTCCTGCAGGTCGAGGCTGCGGTGGCTGGGAGCGGCCACTGTACTCCAGTCTGGGCGACACAGTGAGACTCCAACTCAAAAAAAAAAAAAAACAGAAAAAACCAAACATGTATTATTTCAGTTTCTGTGGGCCAGGAATCTGAGTGTGGCTTAGGTGGGTGTCCTTTGTCTCAGGGTCTCTCACGGGGCTGCAGTCAAGGTGGTACTGGGTGTCAATTAGCTCAAGGTTCACCTGGGGAGGAGTTTGTGTGGCCCAAGTGCCGGCTGTTGGCAGTTGGCAGATGACAAGAGACATTAGTTCCTTGTCACGTGGGCCTCTCAATAGGGTTACTCCCAACATGGCCGTTTGTTCTGAGTGTGTGTGTGTGTGTGTGTGTGAGTGTATGAGAGAGAGAGAGAGAGAGAGAGAGAGAGAGAGAGAGAGAGAGATCGATCGATCAGTCTTTTTGTAGTCTAGTCTATGTTGGGAGGGTCCCAGAGACCTACTCCCAGGTTTGATGATTGGCTAGAACTCAGGACTCAACACATAATCATACTCATAGCTGTATTTATTACTGAGACGGGATAGAGAAAAATCAGTAAAGGAAAAAGGCGTATGAGGCGAAGTCTGGAGGAAACAAGCTTCTAAGCGTCCTCTTCCAGTGAGGTCACATAGGACAGACTTAGTTTCCGTAGCAGTGAGTTGTCACACCTGTGAAATGCTGTCTACCACATGACCTCATTGAAGACTCAATTCCCAGGGTTTTCATTGAGGGTTGGTCACATGGGCCCCCTATGTCTAGCATGTATCAAAATTCTAGACTTCTAGAACGAAGGCTGATGTCCTTTCTAACCATAGTGTTTGCACAGACAGCTTAGGCACAGTGAGTCCTTCTTATCAGGGAATGGTGGGAAACTTTTCTCATGAAATCCGAGGGCCAACCTTGCAAGCAAGCCTGTTGAAAGATAGCAGTCTCAGGCCTGCTATGTTAACTCTTCTCTGCACTTGGAAATGACACTCATGGCTTTTTCTGCGTTCTGTTCATTAGAAGTGAGTCACTCGATCCTGTCCACGGACAAGGGAAAGACGAGCTCAAGGATTTGCCTGCATGGGGACGTGCCATTGGGGGCTGTCTTAGAGACCTCCTGCCACGTGGGGTGAGTTTGCTTTTTCTCATTTGCATTTTTTATTTTTCTCACTAATGATATATAGTACCTTTATACTAAGAAAAAGCTATTAAAACCATAATTAAGTATATATACAGCTTTAGTGGAAGAAGACTGAGGTTTTTGTAGGAATCATCTAAACTCATAGGTGTGGATTTTTATGGTATAATAACTCTTGTGGAGATGGTGAAGTTACCTGTGAGGAAACGTTGAAATGTTTGCAGTTTTGAGAATAAATCCTGGGTTAAAAAAAAATTAGTGTTTTAGAAGCAGCAACAGCAGCAGTAGGGGAGCTGAAGTCGACAATGATTTGTTTGTGAAATGGCAGGATGTGGAGGCCAGGGGAAACCCACCAGCCTCCAGGAAGCTGTAGACCAAGGCAAATATTATGCCTTGAGATGTTTGTCAAGAAACCCCGCAGCTCACTGTTAAATGCATCTCCGTGTGGGTGCAGCTGTGGGGGCAGGTTGAGGGGGGCACTTCTCTCCTGAGCTGGGGAGGTGTGTGGGTGGCATTTTTACTGATACTCTGGAGGGAGAGATGAGATTTGGAAGGGAAGGAGAAGGCGTTTTCCCCCTCTCTGCTTCTCAGTTCCAGACTTCAGAGAGGAAAGGGGCCTGGTCTGGGAGAGGAAGATGAACCTATCAGAATGACGGATGCCCACTAAACTTCAGAGGTGGGCCAATGGCATGGGGACCCAGAGGTCCTCCTGCAGTCAGGCATCAGAAACACAGGCCCTTGCTTAGTGACAGGGAGATAGAGATAGAGATAGAAAGATAAAGAGAGAATGCATTCAGAAGACTTTCTCTAGCATCCAGGACCCCTCAAATCTGCTTCATCTTTCTCACCCACAGTCATTACAGACTTTCCATATGCTATTGTTATTTTGTTATGTTCATTTGTTGTCTGTTTTTCTTTACCACAGAAGAGGGCAGGAATTTTGTCTATTTTGTGTCTGGCATATAATAGGCACTCAATAAATGTCCCCTCTCCTCTCTTCCCTCTCCCCTCTCTGGCATATAATAGGCACTCAATAAATGTCCCCTCTCCTCTCTTCCCTCTCCCCTCTCTGGCATATAATAGGCACTCAATAAATGTCCCCTCTCCTCTCTTCCCTCTCCTCTCTCTGGCATATAATAGGCACTCAATAAATGTCACAAAATTGAATTTAAAAAACATTATGCCAGCACTTCACATTCATAGTCTTGCTCTGTATAGTCTTATTGGTATTTAAATAAAACTGCATTCTGTTTGCCTTTTGACTTAGTGGATTTCATCTGTAGAACTCCATGAACTTTAAAACAGATTTGTCAATATTATGCTCAATGAAAGGAGTCAAACACAATAGGCCACATATTACAGAATTCCATTTATATGAAATGCCCAGAGCATGCAGATCCCATAGAGACAGAAAGTAGATTAGTGGTTGCCAGGGGCTGCAGGGAGTGACTGCTAATGGGTATGAGTTTCTTTTTTGGGGTAATGAAAATGTCCTAGAATTATATAGTGGTAATGGTCGCACAACTTTGTGAATATACTAAAACCCATTGTGGAGAAGAAAAAGCAATATACTTTCCTCATCCATTGCAATCCTCATGGCTGGCGCCTCTATGACAAAGGACAGGGCAACAAGAGAAAAAGCATAACACGTTTATTTCACCAAAGTTTTATGTGACATGGGTGCTTTCAGAAACAAAGATTTCAAGACTCAGGGAAAACTGTTCATATTAATGCTTAGGTTTGATGGAGAGTGGCAGACCCTGGCAACCAGTAAGATATTTTCTGTCTCTATGGACTTGCAAGTGTATTTGGTCAAAAAGAGGATATGGCCTATTGGTAATGACACAGAGGGAACTCAGGAAGGTCTGTTCCTTTGGATTCGTTTTGAGGTCTCTTCATCTTCATTTGGTGCCTCTGGTTGTGTCGGGACACCCGTCGTGTGAGGGTCTTATGATCCACTTTCAAGGGATGTAGGCCAGAGCATTCTTTTATCACTGGCTCTCACATAGCAAGGTGGGAGAAAGGCTGAGAATGACCCCCTCACTCTCTTGCTTTTGTGATTTTCTCAACTTCCAAGGCGCCATATTTTGGGTTAGCGCATCTTGAACCCTGACACCACTAAACTGTATACTTTAATAAGGTGAATGTTATGGTATGTGAATTATATCTCAATAAAGATGCTATTTTAAAAAAACTCACAGATTTGTCATTTATTGCTCATAAATTAAATCCACTAATTTACTAATTCACTGCCCTGGAGACTTTAATTGAAGTCAGCACAGGGTAACAGCTAAGACCTCCACTAATTATTGGGGCCAATAAAGTACAATCTTCTCACTCCCAACTCAAGCCAATTGCTAAGAATTCAAACCTCATTCATTTCTTTACATGTCCAGAGGGTTCTAGAGGACTGATTTCCTCAGTAAAATGAGGTTTGGTGACCTGGTGATGTGATGCAAATAGTGTAGACATTGGGGTCAGGCACACCCAGATTTGTCTCCAGACCCCTTACCACCGAGTGGCCTTAGGCAAGTTGCCTGGAGCTTTATTACCCCCTTGGAAAAATGGGAATACTAATGCCCAAGAAGTAGGGCTATATGGGAGGTCAACCACATTAGCCCATGTACAATGCCTGCCACTCTGCTTGACAGCTGGACCTTAGAAGACGTGCAAAACACCCAGGTCAGTGGAAAAGCAAGTCATTAGAATCTGATTCCTGATGTAGGATCTATTTCCTGACATCTAAAGCAACGTACCACCTCTTGAAGCCTGTTTCTCTGTGGCAGTTCAGCATTGGTGTGTCCATTATTTGCCATGAAAAGTCATTTTTTCTCATCAAATCCTATCCCACAGGGCAGGTCCCCACTCTAGAGATGGGTGCTTTGCCCCTGTCCTTTCTGAGAAGAAAAACGCATCCAGACAGTTTTCCTTCATGGCTTCCTGTTGGCCGGGCAGTTCTGCAGCCTACCCCTCCACACAACAGTGTGCTGGTAAACGTCTAACAGTCAGTTCACTGCGACATGTTTTAAAATGCGCTGATTCGTAGTGTGTGCCAACTTTCATGGTGTAAATACTCCCACCATGGCTAATTTCAAGCTACCGATGTGGTATCACGAATCTTGGAGCTGGGAAGAGATACATGCAGTCAGTTCTTTCAAGATGTGCAGACGGGCGCCTTTGTGAGATAATTAAGCCATCACTGCTTAGCAGAGCTGGTAGGCAGATCCTAGACATAACTGCTTAGGAAGGAAGAGTTTCCCTCGCGTGCGTTTTCACAGCAGGACACCTCTGATGGGAAGCTAGGATTGGGAGTCTGCATGGGGCTTTATTAGAGAGCAGGGGAAGAGGTGGTTCAGAGGCTAGAGTAAGCATATGTTGGAGATGTATTTTTGGACCATGTGTGAAGTTGGGTTGGAGACAGTTTACTCAGCCATTCAGAAAACATTAGACACTATTACCTGGAGGAAATGAGTGCATGCATATTTGACAAGGTCAGAGACACATAACTAATGTCTGAAGATGGCACGATCCTTGCTAAGGAGGAAGGCAAAGATGTCTTGTAAGTTGGCAGCCTTATAAACAGAAGCGATGCAAACCCAGGCAAAGGAAGTCCTGCCTCCTCTGGCGGGCTGACCCCTTCCCTTCTGGGTGACAGGTTACAGATGGGAGCAAAAGCAAGTCTCCATCTAGGGGATTAGGGGAGTAATCTTGAATGCTGGGGCTGTTTAAAGCTTGCAGGGTGGGATGTGGGGTGGAGGTATGCTCTTGTTTGCTAAGAGAATAATGGTTGGGCTCCTAATCTTCTAGTCAAGGACAGTGGGTCAGTGAGAGCACTCTAGCCACAGGAACAAAGAAACTCCAGGGATTTCATGCAAACATTGTACCTCTTCCTCACACAGCAGTCAAATGCAGGAGTTTCTTCTGTTTGGTGGAAAGTGGGGAAGCGCTACTTCAGTCCAGGCTGACAAAGACTTTGTTGTCTGAGGCACATGATGTCCAATGTTTTCCTGCCACGGATACCCAGCCAGCACACAGTGAATGAATAAGGGGCAGGGGCATTTGCATTTTTACCTCCATTTCATTCACATTCCTTGATGGGCTCCCTTTTGTTATTTTATTATTTTTGAGTCAGGGTCTCACTCTGTTGCCCACGCTGGAGTACAGTGGCACGGTCACAGCTCACCATAGCCTCTACCTGATCCTTCCACATCAGCGTCCCTAGGAGCTGGGACCACAGGCACGTGCCACCATGCTGGGATAATTTTCCTTCTTCCTTCCACCCTTTCTTCCTTTCTTTTCTCCCTCCTGTTCTCCCTCTTTCTTTCCTTCTTTCCTCCTTCCTTCATTTTCTTCCTCCCTTTCTCGCTCTTCCTCTCTCCCTCCCGCCCTTCCTCTCTCTCTCTCTCTCTCTTTCCTTCAGGATCTTGCCGTGTTGCCCAGGCTGGTCTCAGACTCAAGCAATTATCCTGCCTGGGCCTCCCAAAGTGCTGGGATTATAAGTGAGCCTCTGTGTTCAGCTGGGCTCCATTTTGTAAGGGGAGCCATTCTCGAATTGCGATGAGCAGTTATGTGAGCATTTATGAAAAGTTCTGTGACTCTTAGATGACCAAGTAGGCCCCCTGGCTGGGCAGCCATTTCCCAAGACCAACTCGACATTTTGGAGGGGAACAAAATCTTTGGTGGGCAGGAAGGTCTGTCTGCCACAGATAGGAACAATTTTGTGGTCAAAGTGTGCTAACCAACAGTTTTCTTTTGTTATGGGTATATTTACTTACTAGAATTAGCACTGACCAAATTGGACAAGTTAGCATTTTATCTCATAGGTTTCCTTTAGAGGAAACTTTATGTTAGTCCAGAAAGCATGGTATGGTGCTAAACTGACAGGGCATGGTGAATTACATGGGGTCTCTTCCAAGCTGGACAGCCTTGAGGGTGTGGCTTCTCAGCACGAGGAAGCTATTAACTAAAGGTCCCCTACCCTTTCTTTTGTAATAGCTTCTCTGATTCTTAGTTCCCTAGACTTTTGTTAAATCCACTAATTTACTAATTCACTGCCCTGGAGATTTTAATTGAAGTCAGCACGAGTAATAGCTGAGACCTCCAGTAATTATTGGGGCCAATAAAGTACAATCTTCTCACTCCCAACTCAAGCCATTTGCTATGAATTCAAACCTCATTCATTTCTTCTCATGTCCAGAGAGTTCTAGAAGATTGATTTCCTCAGAATCAAGCCTGGACGATAAGGAACGGTAGATGAACATGATGAAAACGGGCTCTTTGGTCAGAAGAGACCTCTGTTCTTTCGTGCTCTGTTTGTTCTCCTTGTATCGAGAAGCAGACAGTTAATTCAGCATGTGGCAATCAACATTGACTTCAGGTGTATCCCAGGCGAGGGCTGGCACTGACGGCAACAGACAGTGGGTGAGAGAAGCCATGGCTGTGACTTGTCTGCATAGGTGCCACACCCAGGAGCGTGAGTTGTCAGCTGTCCCCGGATGTTCACAGCTCTGGGTTCAAATGTGAAGGTTGGCAACTTGTGACACTCAGGATCTTCTGATGATATTCCAGAAACCATCTGGCGAACTTTCATATTTGTGCCTCAAGACTAAGGCTTCTGGACTCCCCCAGAGGTCATGGGTTGGTGCCACCAACTGTCACCAGGCGGCTTAGCTGGTGGCTGCTAAAAACATTGCAGGTTTCTATGTTGAAACCCCTCTCTCCATCTCACTGTCTATTGTCTTTCTATGACTTATTTTTTTCTTTCATTGTTGTTCTTGATGTTTTACCTTTGAGAACTGAGTGGGAACATAACCCTTAGATGAAGAACCAGGTCCCAGATGTTGAGGTCTTCTAGAGTTAGCACTGACCAGAGGTGTCTGATTGCTGAGATGGGGAGATGCTTCAGAGCTGGTTTTCTTCTCCATGGCTGGGTTGAGAAATTGGATGGCTTCCACAGGGGTCTAGAAATGTGGATTTGCCTGCAGGGACTCCAAGTAGCCTGATCTTTTGAGGTCTTCACGTTGAACAAATGGATTTTCTGCCCTAGTCAGTGTGATACAAATCCAGATTCTTATGCAGACAGACAAGACCAAAACATTCAGTCATGTTTATTTTCTCTGAGTGACAATTAGTCTACCTTTCAGTATTTCCCTTGCTAGAAAAATTGAATGTGGAAAAATCCAAGTGATCATTCCAGTATGGCAAATAGATATCATTTTACATGTGATTACTAATAGATTGTGCCTGTCTGGAGCATTATGCTGAGAATTCTGATACTACAACTACTTTCAGTATGAAAAACTATCATAATTGATTAGCAATGTCTGCCAGGAGTGCAGGAGTCAGGCGCAGTGATACGTTTATCCCATCTATTCACTCATCCGTTCACCAAATATTAAGTGTCTGCTGTATGCCAGACACTCTTTTAAGGCTGTGGCATAGTCTTAGTTGCTGAGGTTTTATCCTAGATACAAGGCAAGGCTCTGAGAATTGACTCTATTTGTTATTCAAGACTGACCTCTCAATTTACAGGCCTAGATAGGTCAAATACTTCATCCAAGGCCACACATTTAGTTCATAAGAGTCAACAAGAACACAGGACCTTGACTTCCTTGTTGTCCACCTTGTGACTCTTTCACCATCATCTGTGGAGCTGTTTATAAGCAATTTTAATTCTACAGCTATAGTTGCAGAAAAACTCTGGACCTGCTTCCATATTTTTTAAGATCAAGAGTTGACCCCCAACTTGGGCTGTAGCCTGGGAGTAAGGGGATGTTTCTTTTTTCTTGCAATTGTCTGTGCAGAATCACCCACCATTTTAAAAAAGATAACAATTCTTTAAAATGCCTGTGGAAAATTCCTCTTTGCTGGCAAAGACCAATGTGGCATTTAGCTCAATCAGGATATTATCCAAAGGCCCCTATAGGGGTTATAAAGTGCTTGAGGGGGTGGGAGCTTCATGGATCGAGGTATCAAGTGGTAGTTGGGTGAATTTTTCCATGGCCTAATTCCAAGAAATTTTTCCCTGATATGGTCTGTTGTTCAAAGTAAGCCTGTTACCGCCCAGGGCTTTTGAAGGTAGCTATGTCTAGATGGGTGGGTAGAGAGGCACCTCAGAGGAGAGGTTATTTTTTTCATTAGGATCCAGTTTATTCCACGAGTTCCTGAGCTCACTTTCCCTCCGTGCACTTGGGGGAAGGGTGTGTGCCTCCCTGCTGTGCTTTTCATGTGAACTTCAAAGGGTTGCAAAGCAGCCGGCCACTCTATCCCTTTTCCTGCCTGGCCTCCATGGAAAACTGGTGAGAGCTGACCTCCTCCCAGTGTCCAAAGTCTCTACTGAGAGAGCTTTGTGGGTCCTGGGTTAAGATTCCAGGGAGGGCAGAATTCAGGTCACAAGGGGGGAGGGCTTTGTTTCGTACACATGAATCTTTCTTTTAAAGAAACCATACAGAGGCTGATTTATGTAATCACATCTATTTAAGGAATTTTGAAAGGATTTCTGGGACATTTAAAGAAAGCTGAAATAGATGCTCTAAAGTACCTCTTTCCATGAGGCGTTGTTCTAAGAAGTCTGTTACTTGTCATTAGATGCAGTGGAACTGTTGGGGCCTGGTTCAAATCCCCTTGGTCCGCCCTGGGCATCACTCATACCCCCTGTTCGGGCTTTGTGGCTCCCTGGGCTCTAGGCCTGGGTGCATTCTCTGGTGGTGCTTCCTGGGAATCCCTGGCGTGCCAGGAAACCAGTGACCCAAGAGCCCTGCTCAATCAACAGGGACAGAAGTTGCTGGGTGAATCCGGCCTTTCTCAGTATGAACAACGATCATGATTGATTAGCAATGTCTGCATGGGTGCAGGAGTCAGGAGCAGTGACACATTGATCACATTCATTTGTTCACTCAATCACCAAATATTGAGTGCAATATTTATATCCTCCAGATTCCTCACCCCACTGTGATCCATTCTGAGGTTCCACATGACCTCTAAGTTCCACATGACCTCTAAAAGGGTCTCAGTAGAACCAGGGCTCTGCTCTCTGCAGCGGTCCATTTCTAATCGTTTATGCCCCTTAATCGGCTTGCCTCCCATCTCTTTCTCAAGTTCCAGCTCAGTCATTGTGCATTCTGGTCACTTCCACATGAATACTTGCACCCAAATCCTGATCTCAGGGGCGGTTCATAGAGGAACCTAAATGGAAACCTGACAAACCTCTGTGTCTCCCCTGCAGGGCTGAGCTGCCAAGAGCTTCCAGAGGCCCATAGCCTTCTCCTCTCTTCTCTGTTGAGGTACATAGATGGTCACCCTGTAGTGGGAAAAATAGAGAGACTGTGACACCGAGGCTATTATAGGAAGTGGCAATTTTATTACGCTGGCTAGCACAGCGGGCTCAAGGGACTAATGCATTCAAACTGAGCGCTTCAGATCAGGAGAAGTGGGGTCTTATACCCTTGTTTAGGTAAGGGAGGGGGGTCGTGTTGAGTGATTACATATTTCCTTTGGAATCTTACAAGGTTGTACTCAGCAAAATCAGATTTTTCAAAGAACAAATGGTTTCCAGGAACTGCAGGGTTGTAAACTGTCAACTTCAGAAGGGAGGTTTAGATAAGTCTGTGAATTAGTTACTCTTCTGCATTTCCATGAAATGGCCAGTCTCTGGCCACTTGGCCTTTCTTAAACAAAACCTGCCTGTCGCCTGGTGGGTCTTTAAAGTTGCAACTTGCCTTTCAAAAGGAAATACCTTTAACTGCTACCAACCCTCCTTCCTGCCGCTGGCCTAGTGGGAGACATTTTGCCATCCCAGGTGACTGCCATGAGACCAACTGCTGATCCCGGAGCAGCTACATATATTTCTGCGTTTATTCACTCAACCATACAGGAAATATATTTGAGCATTTGCCGCATCCTGCCACAACCCAGCTGGAAGGGTCATCTTTTCCGGGGCAGAACGAAGTCAGAGCCACAATGTGATGGAGATAGCAATGTGATGGGCTGACCCAGAGAAAGTGTACGATGACTATCCGCAGCACCTGCCTTGGTAGAGTACAGGGCAAGAGCAGGCCTCAAGGGCCACAGAACAACTCCCACCAGGCCAGGGGAATGCCAGCTGCAGATCAGTAATGAAGAACGTCCACATGGTCTGGATGGGAGGTTAGCAGTAGCTGGCTGGTTTGGGAAGGCGAGAAGTTGGCAGTGTGCACCCTCTTGGGGAGGGGTGTGGACAGAGGGACAGTATAAAAGAGAGATAATCTGTGGTCTAGAGGTCCCTTGTTCTTGTGAAAATCAGTGTTCTTTCCCTGTAGGTAGCCAGAAGAACCAGCTCCTAGGAAACGCCAAGGAGCCCGAAGGCACAGTGGCTTTTTCAGCCTGGTGTGTGGAATGCCAAAGGGGTCATAGGCTTGTTCCCACACGGAACTGTGGTCACAACCAAAGCAGACTGGCCTTCCTCCTCTTCTTGTCATGTCTGAGGCTGAGTGGTGAGACTTACCAGACACCTCTGTCTGCAGAAACTGCGCCTCATCCCCAGCCCGGGCTGGAGCACTAAGCCACGTGTCTGTAGAGTATCACGTTGACCTTTGGCCCCTGCTGCTTGTGATGAGTGTAGGGCTAGACTTGGTCATGTGGTGCTGGCAGGGACAGAAGGAACAAGGAAAGGAGAGAGAAAAGAGCCCTTCTGAAAGGAGTCGGCTTTTTTTTGAGGCAGGGTCTCACTCTGCTACCCAGGCTGGAGTGCAGTGGCACCATCATGGCTCCCCACAGCCTCGACCTCTTGGGCTCAGGCAATCCTCCTGCCTCAGCCTGTTGAGTAGCTGGGACTGCAGGCGTATGCCGCCATGCTTGGCTAACTTTCTGACCTTTTGTAGAGACAAGGTCTCACTGTGTTGCCCAGGTTGGCCTTGAACTCCTAGGCTTAAGTGATCCTCCAACTTGGGCCTCCCACGGTGCTGGGATTATAAACATGAGCTACCAAGCTAGTCAGGAGTAGTTACTATTTGGGACGCGTCACCTCTGTGGCCTCATCCCATCCGCTTTGCCATGCACTTCTGTCTTCTGCACTTGCCCACAGCATCCCCTGGGCATGTCCCTTCCGTGTTCTGGGCTCCTCTTTGTTCTTTCAGGACCCAGCTAAGCTGGAAAAGACTGAGCACTGGGAGGTGCCCCAGGGTGACGGGCTGACATGCTGACAGAGATAATAGCTAGTGCTGGTGTGCGCCCACCCTGTGTGCTCTATTAAGGATTGCACAGGGATTACTGTGCTAATACCCTCAACCATCCCAAGAATTAGGCGCCATAATCAGTCCTGCTTTTAAGACAAGAAACCAAGGCACAGAGAGGTTAAGTAACTTTCCCAAGAAGACACAACCAGTAAGGAGCTGTGAACCAGTATGTTTTCAACAAATGTTTATTCAACACTTACTTTGGGCCAGACACTTATCCTGGGTGAACAAGATAGGCTCCCCCTCTAGCAGGTAAGGCCAGGTAAAAATCCAAGAGGCAAACCTTTTAACAAACTTGCTGGTCATGGTTAGTGCCATGCAGAGAATTAAAATAGACTGGTGTGTTGAAGACACTAGGCGGTTATTTTAACCTGGGGGTCAAAGAAGGAAGCCTTCTTGGAAGAGGTGGCATTGACGCTGCAGTCTTAAGGACAAGAAGCCAGCCTCTGAAGATGATGAGGGAGAGAATTTCTGCAAGCTGTGGGTGTGGACAAAACAGTCAAGGCAAGAACAGAGAGGAGAGAAGGACCCCATGGGAGGAGGGACAGGCAGGGGGTCCTTCCAGAATCTCTCAGTTAACATTCTTCATTTAAATGATCAGGGTCTTCCAAAAATCAAGGGGTCCCTGTGGCTCCTCTAGAGAGATTAGGGGCCAGGGGGCCTTCCCACCTTGCACTGTCAGCCTTGTGAGTAGGGCTCATGGGTAACAATGTGGCTAGGGCCAGGGCTCTCAGGGTGGGAGGTGGTGCCCACCCAACCTGCTCCATACCTTGGCACTCTGACCTCACTGGGAAGCCAGGTGGTGCCGGGGGTGGGAGCCACCCCGAGGTGTGGTGGGCGGGCTTTGTGTCAGGCCTACACTTTCTCTACTCCCTGTGGGATAAGGCCCTGGCAGTCAGCTCTGGGCCGGGTGCCAGTGCCTCTCACTGAAAAACAGTGGGGCTGATTGCAATGATGTTTTGCAAAGGAAACAAGGGAGAGAACGTGAAGTGCTCTGAGATTACAGCTCACAGCGTTTCAGGCCCAGGCTAGTTCCAGTAGTGAAGGTTCAAACTCCTCCCTGAGAGTGTTTCCAGGAAACCCCATGGTGTGAAACTATAGTGCCAGATGTTCTAGTAAAAGAAAAACCTCCCAGAACAAATGCTAACAATAACAAAGAGGTAAATTAATCCTGTAGATAGGGGCGTGGGGGAGAGGAGAGAGATTGGGAGTGGGAGAGAGAAAGAGAAATAGAGAGAGAGAGAGTGAGAGAGAGAGAGAGAGAGAGAGAGAGAGAGAGAGCGCGTGCGCCAAGATTGGAACTGGCAGGCATCTGGGTGGTTCTGCACTAATCCCATATGCCACATGCCTTGTTTCTTTTCATCCTCTAACCCTTCTCCTTTCTGTGATTTATGGGATCATTTATGGGATCTGTGATTTATGGGATCAGCCCTTCTGCATCACTGAGATACTGGTCACGAGGAGACTAACAGCTTGAGAAAGGAGATTTGCAGCCACCCACAAGCAACACGTTTCACACATTGAAAGAGAGACTTCTGACAGTGTGTATACCCCACACGGCCCAGGCAAAGCTCACTGTCTCAGTCTCAGTCTTGAGCTATAACTCAGTGCTGTGGAGTGTGGGGTGTGTGCCACGTTGTCAGCAATATCCCAGGGTATTCAGATGGGGTGGCAGTCCCGAAAGAGACAGAAGGGGTGCGTGAGCTGTTTTGAAGAACAAATGCCTGAGAAAAGGTGAGAGGCACATGAGGGTGGAGGGGCTACAAAGAGATCAACCAAACATCATCTACCCTGAGTGCTTTAAAAAGCAGATCAGGAAATTGCCACGTTAACACCAGTGTAAGCTTTGATTTTTCTTTATGCTTTCATCTCAAGATGTTCTGATAAAATCATTGCAATCCAGTCAGAAGTCAGGTTTTCAGTGGGATGTGCTCCACGTGTGGGGTGAGGGAAAGGACAGCGAATGTGTCACAGATCTGTATAGGACCAAGGCAGGCCTCCACGGACGGTGGGGTAGGTTGTCACTGGGAAAGATGTTTGGCCAAAGGAGTGAGAGTGGGGCTAAAGCCCAGTCAGATCCACTGGCAAGTCCGAGGAAGGGACACATTCTAAAAACGGATTCTTCTAGATTCAGTCAGAAATGAAAATGGAGACATTACAACTGATATGACAGAAATTCGAAAGATCATCCGGACTATTATGAACACCTCTGTGCAAACAAATGAGACTATCTAGAGGAAATGGATACAGCCTTGGAAACATATAGCCCCCAAGTTTAAATTAGGAAGAAATACAAACCCTGAACAGACCAATGCTAGCAAGACTGAAACAGTAATTAAAAGTTTTCCAACAACAACAACAACAAAAGGTACAGGACCTAAAAAATTCACCAGACTTTCAAAGAAGAACTAGTATCAATTTTACTGAAACTATTCCATAAGATTGAAGATAAGGAAATTCTTCTTAACTCATTCTATGAAACCAAAGCTAGGAAAGGACACAACAACAACCAAAAAACTACAGACCAATTTCCCTTATAGACACAGATGCAAAAATCCTCAATAAAATATTAGCAAACCGAATTCAGCGGCACCTATACTAATAATAATCCACCATGACCAATTGGGTCATGGAATGTAAGGGTGGTTCAACAAATGCACATCAAAAAACGTGACCCACTACATAAACAAAATTTCTAAAAAAATCATATGATCATTTCAATAGATGCAGAAAAAGCACTCTTTTATGACAAAAACTCTCAGCAAAACAGGGATAGAGGGAATATTCCTCAAAACAATAAAAGTCGTATATGACAAACCAACAGCCAATGTTGTCCTAAACTGAGAAAAGTTAGAGGCATCCCCCTCAGAAGTGGATCAAAGCAAGGATGCTCTACATCATCTACCCTGAGTCACTACTCCTATTCAACATAGTACTGGAAGTCTTAGAGCAATCAGGCAAGGGAGAGAAATAAAGGATATCCAAGTTGGAAAAGAAGAGATCAAACTATCTCTGTATGCCGACAATATGATCTTATACCTAGAGAAGCCTAAGGACTCCTCCAAAAGACTTCTGGATTTGATAAAAAAAATTTGGTGAAGTTTCAGGACACAAAATCAACATACAGTAAGTCAGTGGCACTGCTCTACACCAATAGTGACCAAGCTGAGAATCAAATCAAGAACACGATTTTATTTACAATAGCAGCCAAAAAGCTAAAGATCTCTACAAAGAAAACTATGAAACTCTGATGAAAGGAACTGCAGAGAACACAAGCAAACGGAGAAACATTCCATGCTCATGGGTTGGAATAAGCATTGTTAAAAAGACCATATTATCCAAAGAAATCTACAGCTTCAACATAATCCCTATCAAACTACCAATGTTATTTTTCACATAATTAGAAAAAAAAAACCCTTAAAATTCATATGGAACCAAAAAAGAGCCAGAATAGCCAAAGCATTCCTAAGCAAAAAGAACAAAGCTGGAGGCTTCACATTACCTGACTTCAAATTACTCTGTAAGGCTGTAATTACCAAAACAGCATGGCACTGGTATAAGAGCAGACACATGGACCAATGGAACAGAATAGAGAATCCAGAAACAAATTCAAATACCTACAACCAACTGATCTTTAACAAAGCAGACACTGGGGAAGAGACAACCTTTTCAACAAATGGTGCTGGGAAAATTGGATAGCTACATGCAGAAAAATGAAACTTGATCCCTTTCTCTCCCCGTATATAAAAATTAACCCATGATGGATCAAAGACTTAAATCTTAGACTGAAACCATAAAAATCCTAGAAGAAAACCTAGGAAGAATTCTTCTGGACATTGGTCTAGGTAAAATTCCAAAAGCAAATGCAACAAAAACAAAAATGAAAAAGTGGGACTTAATTAAACTAAAAAGCTTCTGCACAGCAACAGAGCAAATTCAATAGAGCACATTCTACATATTCAACAGAGCAAATAGGCAACCTACAGAATGGGAGAAGATATTCACAAACTATACATCTGACAAAGGGCTGATCTCCAGAATCTACAAAAAACTCAGACAAATCATCAAGACAAAAGCAAATGACTCTATTAAAAAGTGGGCAAATGACATGAACCAACATCTCTCAAAAGAAGATATACAAATGGCCAACAAACATATGAAAAAATGCTCACCATCACTCATCATCAGTGAAATGCAAATTAAAACTACAATGAGATACCACCTTACACCAGTCATAATGGCCATTATTAAAAAATAAAAAACAGATGCTGGCACAGTTTCAGAGAAAAGGGACTGCTTCTACACAGTTGGTGGGAGTGTAAATTAGTACAGTGTCTATGAAAATTGGTATGGAGATTTCTCATCCCCACTATTAGGTATCTACCCGAAGGAATGGAAGTCACTATATAACAATCACAACTGCATCTGCACGTTTATCACAGCACAATTCACAATTGCAAAGACACAAAATCAACCTAAACGCCCATCAACTGATCAGTGGATGATGAAAATGTGGTATAGATGCACTATAGAATACTACTCAGCCATCAAAAAGAATGAAATCGTGTCTTTTGCCTAACTTGGATGGAAATGGAGAACATCATCCTAGATGAACTAACTCAGCACAGAATAACCAAACACCATATGTTCTTACTGCTAAGTGGCAGCTAAACTAAGGATCTGCAAAGGCACGGAGAATGGTATCATGGTCACTGGACTTTCAGAAGGGGGAGGGGGAGAGGGACAAAAATCACCCATCAGTACAGAGTGCACAGGTGGGGATGGGGGGTGCACTTAAAGCCCAGACTTCTTTGCCACTGTACATGCAACCATGTCACCAAAACTATGTGCCTCCTAAAGCTATTGACATAAAATAAAATAAAATTGGTTCTTCTGGAAAGATATCTGTTTCTAATTCCCACAAAGATGGTATCATGAGTTTTTGTAGTCAAGGAAGATGTTTTTCAAACCAATTTTCTATGTTCTTCACTTACCGTTTTTTTTTCTTAACACACTTCCAAAAATGTCTTCTAGGGTGTTAATAGGTGATACACAAGACAAAGATTAAGTGGTGAAATAAGTTTTAGAAATTTTGGATTAACCACAAAAAAGATTTATTTTAATTGCAGGATTTCTCAGAGCATTTGTATGACCTACATCATGACTCTCCCAGAGGTGGTTGTGGTGAACAGAATTTCCCAAATATATATGACTGTTAGGGTTTGAATGATGATTCCCAGTACAACAGTATTATGAGGTGATTGGGAGGTGATAAAGTCATGAAG
This sequence comes from Cephalopachus bancanus, assembly GCA_027257055.1. NCBI lineage: Eukaryota > Metazoa > Chordata > Mammalia > Primates > Tarsiidae > Cephalopachus > Cephalopachus bancanus. The sequence goes on along the minus strand of JAPVLO010000521.1, from coordinate 866,996 downwards.
ACTCTTTCCTCAGGAGTGGAACTAACACTTTGATAAAAGGACTTGAAGCCGAATGGCCTTTTTGCCCTTCCACTGTGTGAGGAACCTGCATTTGTCCTCTCCTGAGGATGCAGCAACAAGGTGCCATCTTGGAAGTAGAGAGAGCAGGCCTCACCAGACCCAAAACTCCAGCACCCTTGATCTTGGACCAGCTTTCAGAACTGTGAGAAATAACTTCCTGCTATTGGTTAATTACTTAGCCTGTGGTATTTTGTTACAGCAGCACAAATGGACAACTGCAATGCCTATGGCAGCATCTTGGAGGACTTGTGTTCCTTGAACACTTACAACACGGTTAAATTATTAAATTATTGACGCATCATTCCTGGGAGCTCGATTCAGGAGATGGTTGTTTTGAGAGCAAGTCATTGTTTGCTTTATCAATTGAGAGCGAGTCAGCAAAAATTTCAACCAACTGCCTTGACTACCTCGTAGAGTCACGGTCTCCTTGGTGGAAGAGATATAATGCCTTCATAAAAGCACTAATGGAGGATTTGAGGGTGCAGAAAACCTTTAGCCCACGGGGAGGGCATCTCCTTCCATGGCTGCTCATGGTCTGACATCCATTGGTGAGGATCTCCTTCACAGACAGGATCCTCCACACATCAGCAACCCCTAAGGTCACTTGGAAGCTAAGAGGTTTGGATGATACTATTTAAGCAAATAGAAAGAGATAGCAGAATAAAGGAAAGAATGCTTAAGCTTGCTGGCAATAATGAACCATCCAGACAATATCTGATGACTTCTTTTTTTTTTTTTTTTTTTTGAGTTGGAATCTCACTCTGTCACTCAAACTGGAGTGCAGTGGCCGCTCCCGGCCACCGCAGCCTCGACCCGCTGGGCTCCGGCGATCCTTCTGCCTCAGCCGTCCAAGTAGCTGGAAGTGCAGGCGCGCACTACCACGCCTGGCTAATTTTTTGACTTATTGTAGAGATGAGGTCTCGCCAAGTTGCCCAGGTGGGTCTCCAACCTGCATGATGACTTCTTTACATGAATCTTCTAAATATGGAGACACCTCTGTGATACCCTCCGCCCTAACGAAGAAACGAAAAAGTTCAGGGTGTTCTTTGCTCTTCTGCTTCCTTCCCCTGTACCTCACTGGTCTCTGCAGGCCCATGAGAAGTTTAGGAAGGGCTGAAGAGTTTCTAGTCAGACCCGTAGGTCTCGACTCTCCTTGTAGCCCCAAGGACATAGAACCCAGGAGAGTAAAAGGGCCGGATGGTCGGTTGGGTTCTCAAGTTCTGCTCTACTGTCCATAGGCAGCTAGGGGGCTGCGTGAGACCAGCACGAGTGGAATCTGAGGACGTGCTCTGTGGCTGGTTGCTGTATCTGGAAATTGAAAGAACAACACGTTCTCAGGGCCTCTGAGGGTTGGAAAGCTGAGATGAACCTCTGACGCATCCAAATGTTGAGTTGCTGTGGGTTATTCTTTCTAAAGTCAGATGGAATTTGCTTATTATTTTCTTTTGCTCATTTAACTCTGTGACTCATGCCAACTGGAAGCATCCTGACCCAGAAAAATTACCAAAAATATAGCAGCTATCACTATCTGTTGCCTAAATATTCATTTTGGTTTGTTCTCTTATGGATTTCAAAAAATTTAAAGGGCATCACAGAATCATAATAATCATGACCTACTCATGAGAGGAATTTCTGCTTTTGTGCCTGGAGAAAGGAAGATTTCTTAGGAGATTAATTCAAATGCAAATCTCCTTGCCTACATGTGGGATTAAAGAAAGCATATATTATAAGAATTTGAAAACCCATTTAAATTTGGCTATATTTGTCGTCCCAGGTTTTTAGTCACATCTATTTTCTATGTGTTTACAAGCCACATAATGAAGAATTTGGTGAGCTTTAAAAGTAATTCCCTTTTGTTCCCTGAGAGAGCCCCAAGGAAGTTCTACAGATTTATGAGGAGAATGATCACATTTTTTGTTTTGCCTAGACAGTCCTGGTTAATGATAGTTGATCAACTAGTCATTGTTACTTATTTTTAGCTCTCCATTTTACTCTCCTAAGTGTTTCACATGAGTGATAAATTATATGATCTCCCTACTCGTGAGTGGGAGAAACGAGTAGGTGGAAGACACGCCACAGTCTTAATTTTCTGACTATAAATGGATACTTGTCAAAGGAATTACAGGCTATCAGCAATCTGCTGTAGCCATATGTAAGAGAGTAATTAAGGACACAGTGAAGAGCCTTTTGCTAACAACCCAAGTGGAATGGTGTGAGCTTCAGGACAGACTTTTAAGAAAAGCATTGCCAGTGTGACGTGAGCAGGTTACAGAGAGAATTGAAGGAGGTCGTTATGATGACTGAGTAGCTATGGCTGCATCAGAGGCTGCATCATAGCAAAGTTCTTGCTTGAGTTTCTTGTGGTTCTTACACTTTGTTGCCCAATCAATTTTACACTTAGATAAAACAATGGACAAAGTCAAGGAGGCAGAATGTAGCTGGCTCTGTGCACCACCCGCTCTCACAGGAAACTCTTTGTTGCTCCTGCTTTGGACTTCAGAGTCCTCTCTCAGGCTCCCCGTTACACTCCCAGGCGGAGGCCTTCTCTGGAGCCGAAGCAGGGCTGTTTGTAGGCATCTGTCACCTGATCATCATTCCATCTGTCCCAACCTGGCTTGCCTCTGCTATGGAGGTCATCATGCTCGTTACCAACTTACCGCCTCACATTCCTCAATTCAGCCTGTATCTTATAGTATCTACCCTGTGTGCTTTAGTGGATGGAATCGCTTTACTCCTCTCCTTTGCATGGAGCACTGCCTAAGAGGGTGTTGGAGAGGTGCTGTGGGAGAAACAGTTTCCTGGCTTCTTTCCGCTGCTGAGTCCTTGATGGTGGGTGGGTTCTCTGACCTCTGGTGGTGCCTTGTCTCAGACGTCAGCCCGGAACCCCTGACCCTGTGGCAACCTGGGACCTGGCCTATCTTGATGATCACCTTCCTGCAGCCCTCTACGTGGACACTGTGCCCACCAGGCCTCCCAGCCTCGGGGTGCCTGACTCCCTCCTGTACCCTCCTCCCATCTGGCCTTGCTGGCCTGCCCTCTGAAGGGCTGCTTCCTGTTTGTCTGGTGTATGAATTCATTTTGCGTTGCTATCAAGAGATGCCGAATCTGGGTAATTTATAAAAAGAGACTTACTTCGGCTTATGGTTCTGCATGGTGCCGGTGTCTGCTGAGCTCCTGGGGAGGCCTCAAGAAGTTGACAATCATGACAGAGGTTGGAGAAAGAGCTGGCGTGTCACACGGCGAGAGGGCAGCAAGAGAGAGGAGGAGGTGCCAGGCTTTTAAAAACAACCAAGTCTCTTGTGAACAAAAGAGCAAAAACTCATGACCTTAAGTACAGCACCAGGCAATCCCCTCGGGTCCCCTCCCACAGTGGGAGCTTTTCTGTCCTCTCAATAAATCCTGCTTTCTTAAGAAAAAGAACGGCACCAAGCCCTTCATGAGGGATCTACTCTCCTGACCCAGTCACCTCCTTCCATACCGGGGATCGCACTTCAACACGAGATCCGGAGGGGACAACAGTCCAAACGGTGCCACTGAGTGACTGTGGACCCACTGTGGCCCATGCAAGGCCGCAAACGGCCCTGCCGTCCTGGCAGCCGAGCCTTCTGCACTGTAGTCGCAGCCTGGGCCTCGGAATGACCTTTTGAGACTGTCCTTTCTTGGCGCTCACACTTCACCCTGGGATGTCCTTTAGAGTTCTCGCGATATCTCATAGCTACTCCTATCACGGCTTAATAATTCTTCGTGATAAACATTCCACCTTTTATTTAAGATGCATTAAGAATTTATTGTTAGAACCAAAAGTTTTATTAAAACCCTAAAAAAACATGCGATCCATACTCATGCTGAAGGATGCGAACAACATAAAAGGGTGTAAGTTGAAAATGGAAAGTCTCTCTTCTCTACTTTTCCAACTTCTTTTGTACAACCACCTCCTCTCCCAACTATAAGCATCACTCATAGTGTCTTATGTGCTCTTCTGCAAACTTTCTGTGCCTAAATAAACATACACACATATGGTTTAAACTTTTTAAACCTGGTTATGCTCTAAGCACATTTTTTAACCCTATTTGTGTCTTTAGTTAATATATCTTGGCTGTCTTTCCCTGTCAATAGGTCTCATTTTTAAAAACTATTTATCTATTTATTTTTATTTTTCAAGGAATACAAGCCCATATTTTAAAATATTAGGCTGAGCACGGTGGTTCACACCTTTAATCTCAGTACTTTGGGAGGCCCAGGTGGGAGGATCATTTGAGGCTAGGAGTTTGAGATCAGCCTGGGCAACACAGTGAGACCACATTTCTATAAAAAATATAAAAAATAGCTGGTCATGGTGGAACATGCCTGTAGTCCCAGCTTTTCAGGAGGCTGAAGTGGGAGGATTGCTTGATCCTAGGAGGTCAAGGCTATAATGAGCCAAGATGACGCCACTGCACTCTAGCTTGGGTGACAGAGTAAGCTTTAGTCAGTCAATATATTACTCTCACATTGTCAATATTTACATGTGAGCGCCATGTGCATTCAGCTATATATCTGCAGTTGGGGTTTTGTTTGTCTGTAGGTAGACTCTTAAAGTTGACCCATGATGAATAGCATCTATAATATCATAATTATATAACTAATATTCCCAGTAAACCCAGCTGGCCTGAATGAGGCTTTCAAGATGAAAACAAGAGAATCTCTCAAGTCAATTGGTGATTTTTCCTTCCATTGTGATAATGTTTTTTTCAAATTTCAGTTTGCATTATATTTATTATTTTCTACAGTTCCTACCCCAAGTTTGTACCAATTTTTCTTTTGTTTTGTTGACCAAAAAACATGTTTTAAGAGCTTCCATGTTCTTTTTTTTTTTTTTTTTTAAGTTGGAGTCTCACTCCATCGTCCAGACTGGAGGGCAGTGGCACGCTCCTGGCCACCGCAGCCGCAACCTGCTGGGCTCCAGCGATCCTTCCACCTCAGCCTTCCAAGGAGCTGGAAGGTGCGCGCTACCATGCCTGGCTAGTTTTTGATTTATTGTAGAGATGAGGTCTCGCCAAGTTGCCCTGGTGGGTCTCGAACCCGAGGGCTCAGGCAATTCATTCACCTCGGCCTCTCAAAGTGCGGGATTACAGGCTGAGCCACTGAACCCGGCCAGAACCCGCTATTTTAATTTAGAGCCATTGCTTTCTAAGGTGACTGCAAAACTGTCATCCTAAATTTTGTTTCTCTTGGGTTCTTCTAGTGCTTTTTGTTTTTCCAGAAGACATTTATTTTATTATTATTTTTTTGAGTCGAGTCTCACTCTATCGCCCTGGCTGGAGTGCAGTGGCTGCTCCTGACCACCACAGCCTTGACCTACTGGGCTCCAGCGATCTTTTGCCTCAGCCTTCCAAGTAGCTGGAACTACAGGCGTGTGCTACCACGCCTGGCTAATTTTTTTGATTTATTGTAGAGATAAGGTCTTGCCAAGTTGCCCAGGCAGTTCTCGAACCTGTGGGCTTGGGCAACCACCCAAAGTGCTGGGATTACAGGCTTGAGCCACTGCACCTGGCCCAGAAAACATTTATTATTATTATTTTTTGTTTTCCTTAAGACTGTTGTCAAATAATTACTGGAAATCGTAGAAGAATTTTCTGTATTGCTAGATTTCTGTAGATGTCATTACTTTACTCTCATATGTGATAGATATTTGTCTGAATCCCCTCGCCCCACAAAAAATCCAGTGTGTCAGTCTGGGTCCAATAAGGAGACAGAAAATACATAGAAATTGGAAAAGGAAAAAGTAATAACTATTAACTCTAGTAGAGAATTTCAGTAATGAGGACTTACCTAGTAAGAAATAATGAAAATGTTAATGAATGTGAGGAAAGCAGCTATGAGGAGCAGTTCTGCCCCTGAGCTGAGAGGGACCATCCAGAAGGGCTCCCCGCCTCCCCTCCCTGCCCTGGGGGGAGACCCAGCTCTTGTGGGAGAGGGTATAGCTGTGACCACTGAAGAGCAGGGAGGTCACCTCTAAGGTGCTGCAGGAGGCTGCTCATGGGGGAAGTGTCTCGCCAGAGCCATGGCGCTGCAAACACCCTCAAAGGATGCTAGCTATTGGGTGCTACTGCTGACCTGCACTACAGGTGCTGGGTACGAGCAGCTGTCTGTGCTGTAGCAGCCTGAGAGAAGTATCCCCAAACCTGGAGCCAAAGCCCCCTTCTCCAGGATGTCTTTCTGATGCTTTCCACTAGCAATGCTGTTGTAACAGCAGCCAAGGAAAACGATTGAAAGGGCCCAGATCCGTTTTCACAGAGCAATAAACCGACAGTCACCACATCTAGGCACAGAACCCTGTGGTTAGAATGTCATGGGATCTGCTTTATTTTCTTCTGACAGCTTGGGATGCAGAGGAGAAGTCTGATGCCCTCTTACTGTTTCTTCATGAAGGACCTGGTTTTTTTTTCGCCCTCTCTGCATTTCTTTTTATCTCTGGGGGTCTGACATTCCACCAGAATGCGTCTAGGTGTCATTCGCCCCCACAATCCACCTGTTTGAGACTCTGTGGTCGAGCCCAATCCAAAGACTTGAATTTTCAACTCAGAAAATTCTTATGTTCGTTTATCCTGTTATTATTTCCTCATGCCAATTCCTGTTCTCTCTCTTTTTTGAGCTCCTACAAAGCAGATGCTGGACCCGCTGACTTGATGCTGTCTTTAACTTTCCTCTCAGACTTTTTCCTTGTTTCTTGGTTTGAAGTTCTGTGAAATTTTCTTGCTTTTATGTTGCAACCTTTGCCATATCTATGTTAAGATCCCACCGTCCTGTTAAATTATTTAATTTAATTTATTTTGACTTAAAATAATCATATTTTAATTACCCATGGACTCTTCCTTTTTTCTGATGCTTCCTTTTCATTACAGCATTCACAGTTTATGAAAGCAAAATCCTCTTGAATCTTTCTGAAGATACCGATTTAGAATTCTAAAGTTTTTTCTGTTCCTTGCATTTTCTGTTTCCTGAAGCATTTAGTTGTTTTGTTTATTTGGTCCTTTCATTTTATATTGCTAGTTTGCCTCAGAACTCTAGCTTTTATTCTTGAATGAAGGACTCAGGCTGATTAGTGTAGGGGTCTGTAGGTGTCCTCTGCTGTTTTGTAGGAAAACGTTCCTAACGAACTCTTGAATGGGATGGCTAACTTTAGGTTTTAGGTAAATAGGTGAGTTATGCTAGAAACCAGTTCGCTTTGACCCCAAACTTCAGGGGGTACGAGCTAAGTCTTCTTGGTGAGGGGCAAGTGGTGTCCAACCCGAACCTCAATAAGAGATCTGACTCAGCACACACAAGGCTCTTTCCTGAAATCAATCCTTCAACTGAGTTTTCATACCTCTTTTGTAGTCTCCATGTGCATGAGTGGTTTATGAGTTGATTAACTGGTTATCAGCCACCTATTTTGAAAACTGTTATCTCGTTGAATATCCCATTTTGGAAAGAAGCATCTTATTGATCATTTACTCTGCCAACCTTTTCATTATACTGTGATGTTAGGGATATCCTTGAGTATTTATGAAAATATATATGGAATATGAAGTCCTAAAAGTGTGTCAAAAAGTGTTTTTTCTTATTTTGTTTTATTTCATTTTATCTTATCTGAGACAGGGTTTCACTCTGTCACCCAGGCTGGAGTGCAGTGGCACGATCATAGCTCACTGCAGCCTCAAACTCCTGGGCTCAAGTGATCCTCCCACCTCAGCCTCCTGAATCACTCGGACTACAGGCATGTAGCACCATGCTCGACTAATTTATTTAGTTTTAATTTTTTTTGTAGAAATGAGGTCTCGCTATGTTGCCCAGGCTGGTCTTGAACGCCTCATCTCAAGTGATTCTCCCACCTCGGCCTTCCAAAGGCTAGGATTATAGGCATGGTTGGGTGCTAAGTCTAAGCTTTGAGAATCACTGGCTTAGCTCATGGGCGTGGTTGTGACTGATTCAATTGTCAGCCATCTCAGGACTTTTTAAACAATTGCAGTCATTGCCTTTTCCACACCTGAACCTTCTCAAGTCACTGCTCAGAAGTAGCCCTAAGGCAGGAGAAGGAGCGGAAGGTCTGGGACTCCTGCCACCAACTGCTTTACTCCTGATTTACTATGTGGCACTAGGTCATAACCATAACTACTCCTGTTGTCTGAGGGCTGTCTATCAGCCAGCCACTGTGCTAAGCCCCGACACTTGTATTTCCAGTAACTTCTCACAACAGCTCCATAATCATCCCAGGCTTACGGAGGATCAGAGGGGAAGACTGATGGTTGCACAACTCTATGAATATGCTAAAATTGACTGAACTATGCATTTTAAATGGGGGATTTTTATAGTATGTGAATTATATCTCAGTAAAGCTGTTACTAGGGGGAGTTTTGTGCCAATCTGAAGTGGAAGTGATTAAATTTATGAATGAGGTTAAGCATCTTATGTTTAATGGTAATTTTTCTTTTCAAAAATATCTTTTCTTCACTTAAAGTCTGGGGTGTTGATTTTTTACTCACTGATTCATAAGAGCTCAAGGTTGGTCTGTCATATATGTTACAGATACTTTTCCTTGTTGCGATCTGATTTTTTTTTACTTTATTCCTGTTCTTTTTGCCAAACAGAAAATACCAATTTTTACTGAGGTAAAGTCTTCCAAAAATTTTAATGGTTTTGGGGTTTTATGTCATAGTTGTTAAGGTCTTCTTAACCCCAGGATAACTAAGAAAAAAATGCTTTCATGCTTTCTTCTAGTACATTTATGATTTCTTTCTTTCTTTTTTTTAATCAATATTTTTTTATTATGGTTTTGTGGGGTACAGTTAAGGGTTAGGTGTACAATTACGTTTCACTCAGGCACCCTGTTGATAAGAGGTGTTTTCCCATCCCCAGGCAGATATTTGCTACTGTTAATCCCATCCCCCCCTCATAGTTTCCCAGTACCATCAGTCATTTTCTTATAGTATTACACTGGATGTTCAAGGTCCATTATATGAGTGAGAACATGTGATACTCGGATCTTTGTTTCTGTGAGAGGTCACTCAGTATTATAGACTCTAGTTCCATCCAGGTTGCTGCGAAATTCATGATTTTGTTCTTTTTTGTGGCTGCATAGTATTCCATCGTGTATGTGTACCACATTTTTAAAATCCAGTCCTCTTTTGATGGGCAGCATGGTTGTTTCCAGGTTCTTGCTATTGTGAACAATGCTGCGATAAACATACATGTGCAGGTATCTTTTTTATAGAGTGATTTGAGTTCTTTAGAGTATATTCCCAGTAAGGGGATTGCGGGGTCATATGGAAGGTTGATTTTTAGAGCTTTTAGGAATCTCCACACTGCTTTCCACAGAGGTTGCACTAGTTTACACTCCCACCAACAGTGTAGAAGTGTTCCCTTTTCACCACACCCTCTCCAGCAGCTGTTATTTTTTGAGTTGTTGATAATTGCCATTCTGACTGGAGTTAGGTGGTATCTCAGTGTGGTTTTGATTTGCATCTCCCTGATGATTAGTGAGGTTGAGCATTTCTTCATGTGTTTGTTGGCTGCTCGGATGTCTTCTTTTGTGATGTCTCTGTTCATATCTTTTGCCCATTTTATAATGGGGTTGTTTGTTTTCTTCTTTTCAGTATGTTTCAGTTCCTTGTAGATCCAGGATATTAAGCCTTTGTCAGACCTAGAGTTGGCAAATACTTTTTTCCCAGTCTGTAGGCTGTCTCCCTGCTCTCTTGATGGTTTCTTTGGCTTTGCAGAAGCTTGTCAGTTTAATAAGGTCCCACTTGTCTATCTTCTCTCTTATGACCTGTGGGTTTCGGGTTTTGTTCAGGAATTGGATGCCAGTTCCGATTTCCATGAATTTTTTCCTTCCTTTTCTAAGGTTCTTGTGGTTTGAGGTTTTACATTTAGGTCTCTGATCCATTTGGAGTTAACCTTTGTGCATGGGGATAGATAGGGGTCCTGTTTCAATCTTCTGCATGTGGTCAGCCAGTTTTCCCAGTACCATTTACTGAATAGGTTCTCCTCTCCCCAGTGGTAGATGGTGGGGGCTTTGTCGAAGACGAGTTGGTTAAGAAATTGAGGTTTTTCTTCTGGAATCTCAATTCTATTCCATTGATCTATATGCCTGTTCCTGTACCAATACCAAGCTGTTTTGATGATTGTAGCTTTATAGTAAAGTTTGAAGTCTGGTATTGTGATACCACCTGCTTTGTTTTTTTTGCTGAGGATTGTTCTGGCTATTCTTGGACGTTTGTGTTTCCATATGAATTCCTGTGTTGTTTTTTTCTAGGTCTGAGAAGAATGTTGTTGGTAATTTAATGGTTATTGCATCGAATTTGTAGATTGCCTTAGGTAAGATGGACATCTTCACAATGTTGATTCTTCCAATCCGTGAGCATGGGATATTTTTCCACTTGTTCATGTCAGCTTTGATTTCTTTGAGCAGTGTTTTGTAATTTTCATTGTAAAGGTCTTTCATGTCTCTGGTTAGGAAGCTGCCAAGGTATTTCATTTTTTTTGTGGATATTGTGAATGGAATTGTGTTTTTTATTTGGGTTTCTGTTTGTTTATTATTGGTGTAGAGAAATGCGATTGTCTTTTGTACATTTATTTTGTATCCTGAGACTTTGCCGAAGGCCTTTATCAATGTGAGGAGGCTTTTGACAGATTCTCTTGGGTTTTCAAGGTACACAATCATATCATCTACAAAGAGAGATAACTTGATTTCCTCATTTCCTATTTGGATACCCCTGATTGCCTCCTCTTCTCTGATTGCTCTAGCCAGGACTTCCAATACTATGTTGAACAGGAAGAGTGAGAGTGGGCATCCTTGTCTAGCTCCAGTTTTCAGGGGAATTGGTTCCAATTTTTGCCCATTTAGGAGTATGCTGGCTGTGGGTTTCTCGTAGATGGCTTTTACTATTTTGAGGTATGTTCCCCGTATGCCTAGATGTTCAAGGGTTTTTATCAAGAACGGGTGCTGGATTTTATCAAAAGCTTTTTCTGCATCTAATGATATGATCATGTGGTTTTTGTTTTGACATCTGTTGATGTATTTAATTACATTTATGGTTTTACGAATGTTGAACCAGCCTTGCATCCCAGGAATGAACCCTACTTGGTCATGGTGGATGATTTTTGAGATGTATTGCTGAATCCGATTTGCTAGGATCTTGTTGAGAATTTTAGCATCTATGTTCATCAAAGATATTGGCCTGTAGTTCTCTTTCTTTGTTGGATCTTTACCTGGTTTGGGTATCAATGTGATGTTGGCTTCGTAAAATGATTTGGGGAGAGTTCCATCTTTTTCAATTGCCTGCAATCCCTTCAGTAGGATTGGTATCAGCTCCTCCTTGAATGTCTTGTAGAATTCTGCTGAAAAACCATCTGGACCAGGGCTTTTTTTTGTAGAAAGTTTTCTTATTATATAGTCGATTTCCTTGATTGTTATTGGTCTATTTAGGGTCTCAATTTCTTCTTGTTCCAACCTAGGTAGGTTGTGTGATGTCAGAAAGTCCTCCATTTCCTTAAGGTTTTCAAGTTTGTTTCCATACAAGTGTACGTAGTAGTCTCTAATGCTCTTTTGTATTTCTTCAGGGTCAGATGTGACTTCATCTTTTGTGTTTCTGATTATGCTTATTTGGGTTTTTTTCTTTCATTTTCTTGGTCAGTCTAGCTAGGGGACCATCGATCTTGTTTATCCTTTCAAAGAACCAGCTTTTTGTTTCATTGATTTTTTTGTATTATCTTTGTGTCTTCTACGTCCTGGATTTGGGCTTTTATTTTGGTGATCTGGATTTTTCTGCTGAAATTAGGGTTTTTGTGGTCTTGCTTTTCCAGCTTCTTTAGGTGGCTTGTTAGGTTGTGAATTTCTGTTCCTTCCATTTTCTTCATGTGTGTTTGTAAAGATATAAATTCCCCTCTTACTACAGCTTTCAGGGCATCCCAGAGATTTTGGTAAGATGTTTCTTCATTTTCATTTGTTTCCAGGTATCTTTTGATCTCTGTTTTGATTTTTTCGTTGACCCAGGAGTTGTTTAGCATCATGCTGTTTAGTGTCCATGTCTTTGTGGGTTTGGGGGGGGACTTTGTTGGTGTCAATGTTTATTTTTATTCCACTGTGGTCCGAGAAGGTGCATGGTAGAATTTCGGTCCTTTTAGATTTGCTTATGCTTGATTTATGGCCGAGTATGTGGCCGATCTTAGAATATGTTCCATGTGGTGATGAGTAGAATGCGTATTCTGTGGTCTTTGGATGGAATGTTATGTAGGTATCAATTAAGTCCATTTGGTCCAAAGTCACATTGAGGTTCCGGATCTCCTTGCTGATTTTTTATCCTGATGATCTGTCTAGGGTTGTGAGTGGGGTATTAAAGTCCCCAGTTATGATAGTGTTAGAGTCAATATCTTTCTTTAGTTTTCCAAGAAGTTGCTTTATGAAAGTTGACGCACCTATGTTGGGTGCATATATGTTTAGAATAGATATTTCTTGTTGATGGATTGAGCCTTTTATCATTATGTAGTGGCCTTCTGTATCTTTTTTGATTTTTAATAGCTTGAAGGGTATTTTGTCTGAAATTAAGATTGCTACTCCTCCTTTCTTTTGTATTCCATTTGCCTGAAAGTTTGCTTTCCATCCTCTTACTTTGAATCTGTGGGTGTCCTTTCTAATGAGGTGAGTCTCTTGAAGGCAATAGATTGTTGCCTGGTGTTATTTTATCCATTTTGCCATTCTATGTCTTTTCAGTGGTGCATTTAGTCCGTTCACATTTAGGCTAATAATTGAAATGCAAGAGTTGATCCCTGTCATAAGGTTCTTACAGAGTTGTTCCTGTTTGTTTGTTGTCTTTCTTTGGGTTTTGGAGTTGGTTCATGTGTGTTTTTAATCTTTTGCCTGTACTCTTGTGAAGAATGCTGTTGTTCTTTTTTCTATTTCTTCTGTGTTCAGTACTTTCTTAAGTGTTTCTTGTAGAGGTGGTCTGGTGGGAGCGTAGGTTCTTAGGGATTGGATATCTGGAAAAGATTTCAATTCTCCCTCACTAATGAAGCTTAGTTTGGCTGGGTAGGTTAATCTTGGTTGAAATTGTTTCTCTTTTAGAACTTTGAAGATAGGGCTCCAGGCTCTCCTGGTCTGCAGGGTTTCTGTGGATAAATCTGCTGCTATTCTAATTGGTTTTCCCTGGTAGGTAGTCTGTCCTTTTTCTCTTGCTGCCTTTAGGATTTTTCCTTCTATAGCTACTTTGTTTAGGCAAATTATTATGTGTCTGGGAGTTGGTCTTCACATAACAAAGTTGGTATCTTTGTTGTCTTGCAGGGGTTCTCTGAATCTCTTGTGTTTGAATTTTTTCATCCTTAATGAGATGAGGGAAGTTTTCTTGAATGATTTCATGAAATGTTTCTTCCAGTGTGGCTTCTGTTTCTCTCTCTGCCTCAGGAAGCCCAATTACTCTTAGGTTTGGTCTCTTGAAGTGATCATTCATCTCTTGCAGGTTTTGTTCTGTCTTTTTGAGCTTCTTTTCTATGCTTTTGACAGTTTGGGTTAGTTCTGTGTTTTGGTCTTCGAGCTCTGAGATTCTTTCTTCTGCTTGGCTGATTCTGCTTTCCATGCTTATTAGTCTGTTGTTCATTTCCATCACAGTATTCTTTACTGCTGTCATTTCTGACATCAGCTCCTTCCTGTTTTCCTCTTGTCTCTCCTCAATTTTTAAAATTCTCTCCATTAATGTCTTGATGTCTGGGTTTGTTGCATGAAACCAGACATTCTGGGAGCTCTTCATTGTTTGTGTTCCAGAATCTGTTTTCTCAGTGTCTGATTTCCCAGGGGTCTGTGTGAGACCTATATTCTCCTTTTGTTTTTTTTCATTTGTGCGGTTTTTCCCCTCCCTACTTTTTCTTTTCCTCCACATCACCGTCTTCTTTAATTCTGTTATTCAGGGGTAAAGGGATTGGTTTTACTTCTGTTTGTTCAATCTCCTATTCTTTATGTATGCCCTCTTACTTTGTTCAATTCTGGAGTTGCACTGAAGGTTGGAGGTGATCCTTTGTGCAGTTTTGAGAGTTCCTTAAGGGAGGAGCTGTGATTCAAAGTCTATCTGGAAGTCCTGGTATTCGCTGATACGTATGTGGATAATGTGGAGCCCACTTCCCACTGCCCTGGAATCTGTCCATGCAGTGGGGCTGTAGGTTTACTCCCTGAAATAAAATGTGGTTAGCAGAGGGGAGAGAATGGAGCAGATAGTGGGTTGAAGAGGGGAGTGGAGAGATAGAGGAGTAAGGGGGAAACAAATGAGTGTGCCAACAAATAGAGAGAGAGGCCTATACTGAAACAGATAAAAACAATAGACCGCAGCTACAGACGAACCGACTCTCATACAAAAAATAAAAATTAAAAATAAAACATATAGTGATGCTAACATACAAGCTAGCCAACCACCTTATTAGTGTGCTGTTTCTCTATACAAAGATATGGTTTACAGAGAGAAGAAAAGAGATGAAAAGGAAAAGGAAAAGAGAAAAAAGGGAACAGTAGGAATAGAATTAAGTCATTAAACTAATAGAATAATGAAGCACACTCTGAGACATTTCGTTTAAGTCCAATGTCCTTTCAGGTCTGATTTCTAGTTTTCTTTTCAAGCTGGTAAATTAGTTTGCAGTTAGGGTCAGTTGCCCCTGGTCTACTGTGAAGGACAGTTCAGATTACCCTCCGTTCAGCACTCTGGTCTATGTCTATATCAAGCTTGTTTCGCCCGTTTTGGTGTTGTTACCTTGAATTGCCAGCAGGTGGTGCTATCTCAGCTGCTCGCCCCAGAGGGGGTGGGGCCAGACAGGAACAAGATGGCTGCCTGCCTCAGGGCTGACAACAGGAGACACACGCCCGCGGCCAGGACTTCTTGGTCGCAGGAGAGGTGGCAGCGATCCCAGCAGATCTTCCCTGAAGTGGCTTGGAGTGGGTCACCTCTGGCCTGGGTGGAACGATGTGCTACTGCTGTCATGCTGGCCACGGCAGCTGCGACGGTGGTGGCGGCGGTGGCGGCAGCAGGGGTGGGGGGTTGGGGGGGGTGAGGGGGTGGGGGAGTGGGGGGGTGGGGAGGGGTGGCTGCAGTGGTGGTGGCGACGGCGGCGGCGGCACTGTTTGCGCTGCAGTGACTGTCCAGTCCGTTGTGATGCTGCAGCGGTGGCAACGGCCGAGCTCCGTATGAAGAGCAGGCTGCGTTGCTGGGGTCCGTAGCCCCTCGGGGGCGAGAGTCAGAGACCCACTGCAGATCTCCTTTGCAGAGGGCTTCACAGACCGCTTTGCCCCGTGGCCATCTTGCCGCCCCTTGATGATTTCTTTTTTTAATGCTTTTTTTTCTATCTGGAATGGGAGTAATGTGTAAAAATCTAGCCTATTTGTATTCCAGATGGTTGACCAGCTGTCCCAACATGATTTATTAATTAATATATCCTAGCTTCATCTATTAGAAATGTCACCTCTGCTACATATTAAACTCTCATATGTGTTTGGTTCTATGTTGACACCCTTTATTCTATTTCACTGGTGTTTCTGTGAATTCATTCATCAGTACTAAATATACTCTTTTATCGCTACCGCTATATAGTCCATTTAAAACATGGTAAAGTTAGTTCTTGTTCCTTTCGCTTCTGTTTGAGAATTTTCATGCCTTGTCTCTTATGTTTATTTTTTAAAAAATAGATGACTTAGTTATCAAATTCCAATAAAATTTTGTTAGGGCTTTTATTTGAGAGCATGGAATTTACACACTTAATTAGAGACTATTTCCCTAATGATTAAAGATGCTTTCTTTCCTGGTTTCCTCTCACCTCTTGATTTTCCTTCCTTGTCTCTCCTTCACTCTTTGGTGACCCCGGAATTGGGTCATTGGTAGGAGGACTATATAATGTATTGTCAAGAAGGGGGTATTTTTGAGATTAAACAGGTTGACAGCTATGCTGAGACAACAGATGCAGACCAGGACCACCCAGGGCCAATCTGGATGGAGTGGGCTTCCATGATAGGTCCTGCTTGTACCACATGATATTGCTAGATCAATCACTATGGCAGGGAGGCAGTGCTATAAAGTGACAGCTTCTCTTGTTAAAATCATGGTTAGAACTTAGTGGAAAGTGCATTTCTCAGAAGACAAAACAGTTGATGTCTATTGTGATAGCAGATAATAATAATACACTTATTAAAACTTCTAACCCAGGCTGGGCATCGTGGTTCCTGCCTATAATCCCAGCACTTTGGTGGGCCAAGGTGGGAGGATTGCTTGAGGCCAGGAGTCAGAGACCAGCCTGGGCAACATAGCGAGACCACGTCTCTACAAAAATTAAAAAATTTATTGGGTGTAGTGGTGCACACCCATAGTCCTAGTTATTTGGGAGACTGAGGTGAGAGGATTGCTTGGGCCCAGGAGGCCAAGGTTGCAGTGAGCCATGGTTGTGTCATCTGCACTCCAGCTTGGGAAGAAGAGTGAGACCTTGTCTCTATAAAATATACATAAGTATATGTGTGTGTGCATACACACACACACACACATCTCTGACCCAAAGACTCAAAGTGCTTTACATTTTAGTTAAAGTTCAGTCTTCATAGGAACTCCAGGAGGTAGTTAGGTAGAAAATGTTTTATACACCTACCACTGAGGAGATGAGAACCTGTTCAGTAAATGGTGCTGGGAAAAGTGGCTGACCACATGCAGAAGATTGAAGCAGGACCCCTACCTATCCCCATACACAAATATTAACTCTAAATGGATCAGAGACCTAAACGAAAAACCTCAAACCATAAGAACCTTAGAAAATGCAGGAGACACCCTTATGGAAGTTGGAATGGGCATCCAATTCCTGAGCAAAACCTGAAATGCACAGGCCAGAAGAGAGAAGATAGACAAGTGGGACCTCATTAAACTGACAAGCTTCTGCAAAGCCAAAGAAACCATCAAGAGAGCAGGGAGACAGCCCAAGACTGGGAAAAAAATATTTGCCAACTCCATGTCTGACAAAGGCCTAACATCAAGGATCTACAAGGAACTGAAACGTGTTGGGAAAAAAACCAAAACCAAACAGCCCCATTACAAAGTGGGCAAAAGATACGAATAGACATTTCTCAAAAGAAGACACGAGAGCAGCAAACAGATACATGAAAAAAAGTTCACCCTTACTAGTCATTAAGGAGATGCAAATTAAAACTACACTGAGATACCACGTAATTTCAATCAGAATGGCCATCATCCGTAACTAAAAAAATACCAGATGCTGGAGAGGATATGTCAAAAAGGGAACACTTCTACACTGTTGGTGGGAGTGTAAATTAGTACAGCCTCTGTGGAAAACAGTGTGGCGATTCCTAAAAGTTCTAAAAATTTACCTCCCATATGACCCCTCAATTCCCCTACTGGGAATATACCCAGAAGAACTCAAATCACTCTATAAAAAAGATACGTGCACACATATGTTTATCGCAGCATTGTTCACAGTAGCAAGATCATGGAACCAACTGTGCTGTCCATTAAAAGAGGACTGGATTAAAAAATTGTGGTACACATACACAATGGAATATTATGCAGTCATAAAGAAGAACAAAATCATGAATTTTGCAACTACGTGGATGATATTAGAGTTCATAATACTGAGTGATCTTTCCCAGAAACAAAGATCTGAGTATCACATGTTCTCACTCATAAGTGGACCTTGAACAACTACTGTAATACTGTAAGAAAAGGATTGACAGTGGTGGAAAACTATGGGGGAGGGGAGGGAGGGGCAGGGAGGTGGAATAAACGGTGGTCAATATCTGCCTGGGGAAGGGAGGGCACACATCATCAACAAGGGGATCTGCACAATGAATATTTGTATACCTAACCCTTTTTTTTTTGAGTTGGAGTCTCATTCTGTCACTCAGATTGGAGTGCAGTGGCCGCTCCTGGCCACTGCAGCCTTGACTTGCTGGGCTCCGGCGATCCTTCTGCCTCAGCCTTCCAAGTAGCTAGAACTACAGGCATACGTTCCACGCCCAGCTAATTTTTGATTTATTGTAGAGACAAGGTCTTGCCAAGTTGCCCAGGCGGGTCTCGAACCCGCAGGCTCAGGCAGTCCACTCACCTTGGCCTCCCAAAGCGCTGAGATTACAGGCTGAGCCACCGAGCCCGGCTCCTAACCCTTAATTGTACCCCACAATTTAAAAAAATGTTTTATACAGAAAATAAAGAAATTCAGCTCCGCTCTGGAAGGAAGCCTCTAAAATATCCACGGGATTTTCTGGTCTCTCTCTTCTACTAAATGCAGAGAGAAAGAACACCTTTCTCTAGTGCTGCATCTGGAAGACTGAGAAGAGTTGGTTTTGTTTGAGCCAAACTGGAAAGGGATTGCAGAGACAAAGACTTAGGATAGTTTTTAATGGCCATTATTCCACGATAGCCTTCCAAGATAGATTCAATTCAGTGTTGTCCAGTGGATGCAGAGTTGAATGAAACTCAAAGAAATTATTTCACCTAGTGAGGTGAGACAGTCTAGCCAAAGGATGTGGTCTTATTCCAGCCTCTCCCTGCCTGTGGGTTAAATGGCAGAGCTCACCTGTCGACGGGTCTGAGCTTCCCCTTCCTGGCACCTCTGTTCATCACACTCAGAGCTTCTTTGGGTAGGGGGAAGGGGACACTCAAAATCCTCTGGCCTGTCTTAATTGGACCTTTAATCTCATCCCCTGTCCTGGGTGATTTTGCTGAATAAATTGAGATGCAGGTGGCTTCATGTGGTATGTTTTTTGCCTTTGTTACTGTTGAAAGGCCATGGTTAAGACAGATCTGTAAACCTAGTTTTAAACTCAGGCCTTCCCTAACCTCTCCCCAAAGCCTTCGTAAATATATACATTGTTTTTCTTTTGTAGAACCGGTTTGGTATGCACAGTTGCACTCAAATTTGTTTTGGATAGATTCACACCATTTCCTCAAGTAAAAAGCACGTTTGCTTTCAAGTGCATTTTCTGACATTTTTCCTCCTACTTTCTTTTTCCTGGTGCTAGAGTACATGGGCCTCTAATTCATATCTAAGTTCTTAAGAATTCGCCCAGCTGGACTGTGTGTTATGGATCAGGCTTTCCTGTCCCCTCATCCTGGCATTTGTCTCTAAACTTCTCATTTTGCATCTCTGTCTTCTTGGATTTTTCTTTCTCTATTTGTGGCTTTCTGCAGAAATTTTCCTGTAGAGCAGAAAGAAAAAAGATATATTCTTGATTTGACTTTTGGTACTGGAACATGAAGGTGGGGGGGAAGAAGGCTGCATCTCAGAATGAAGAAATGTTAAGTAAGGGGTGGATGATGAGAAGTCCTGGAATGCTGGGGGCGATTTTTGGTGTCTTCCCCTAGAAGAGGGTGTTGGAACTGGCTCCAACTCCAAGTTCAAGTTGAAACCGGCCGTAGTGAAAGTGTATACATCATGGAACTGACACACTTGACAAGCCTTTCTGAAGTGCTGGTTGTTACACATTCACCGCAAATCATAGGCATTTCCATAGCTTGTGTTTGCTTTAGCACAGCTAGGAGGCCTGGATTATGTCTTTGTAATAGGTTTTATGTAAAAGAACCCTCTGTTCTGTTTTTCCTCCTCACATCACAGTCACTGGGTGAGGTGCCCTGGTCCCTGTAGCAGGTGTTGGGAGGACAGGGATCCAGTCAAACTGTTTGTTTGGAATTCGTATCCCCAGATAGCAGCTTGGCTCACAGTTCCTCCTTCTCCTCTAGTCTTTGCTCAGAAGTTGCCATCTCAGTGTGGTCTTTCCTGGCCCCCCATTATCCCTCCAACATGCCCAGAACTTTACTTCCTGCCACGTTTTCTCGGGCTTCTTTTTCACAGTCAATGTCCACCATCATCCTTCACACACCACGTAGCTCACTTGTGGATTATGTTTACTGTGTGTCTTTCCTTTTGGAATGTAAGTGCCTCAGCCTCAGAAATCTGTTTTTTTGTTTTTATTTTAAAGTTGTGGGGTACAATTCAGGGTTAGGTATACAGATGATCATTGTGTAGGTGAAGTTCGGGCCTCACTTGGGTCCCCACTTCACCAGGTTCTAGATCAGGTACCCTTATTGATGAACCTCAGAAATCTTTGCTTGTTTGTTCACTGACGTGTCCCACGTGCCTAAAACCGTGTCTAGCACATAGTAGGTGCTGAATACATATTTGCTAAATTGATTGAATAAAGGAATGACACCCATCTCTAAACAAATTGATATTATAATTCAGGTGGAAGGTATAGAAGGGCAACTTCAATCTTCTAATCTGCAAAATAATAATCTATTTGGTTTCATTTCATTTGGATTTTTTACTGGGCTCAAATAAGATAATACACATAAAAGTAGTACTTTCAAAATACAAAGAACTTTGCCAAAGTAAAAGGCATTTGTATTGAGTGTGATCAGTTGCTCATTAAAAAAAAAAAACCCACATAATCTGAACTCTAATTTGATGTTTCTTCCAGGAATTACCTTTAGAATGAAAAATGGAATAAAGGAAGGAAGGTAGTGAGAAAGAAAAGAAAAATGAAAGAATAGCAAGAAACAGAACAGCTTGCCCCAAACTGACTCTGTTCTTGTTAATGTAAACAACCATTACAGCAATATTAATATTAAAATAGGGGTTAAAACTGCCTCTCAGGTTTGGCTAGTGACATGGTTACACCATTAAAAAAGCCATTATTCTTTGGGAATAAATGTTACTCTTTTTAAGGTCAGGGGATTCTTACAGAATTAAGGAAAAAATCAGTTGCTTACTGGTACCTAGAAAATAAGATTCATTTCACAAGGGAGGAAATTATTGACTTTCAAAGAGCTACTTTCATGCTAGAAGAAAGACTGAGGAATAGCAGAGTCTTATATATTCATGAGATACCTGTGTCACAAAACACACAACTGTAGTGTGGTTTTATAAAGAAAGCTACAAATTAAGTTGCCAAAAAGAACCAACATCCATCCATTCATCCATCCCTCCCTCCATTTCCCCCCCATGACTAAAAGCATGGGCTCTGACTCAAACTTCTAGGTGTGAATTTTACCTTCACTACATAGTAGTTGTGTGATCTTGGGCATGTTCCTTCAATTTTGTGTGTGATTTCCTCATCTATGAAATTGGGATAATATTAGTTCCTATCTCATAGAGTTGGTTTGTGGATTAAAGAATTGCTATATGTAAAGCTCTTAAATAGAGCTCGGCATATAATAAGGACTATGTAAGTGTTAGCTATCATTCATGTAACTGATATTATAGAAACCACACTATGTATTTGTAAGAGAGAGGAAAAGCCAAAGTGTTTTTCCTGCTCTCACATACCACTCAACACAAAACTTTTGATTCCAGATTCGTGTGGGAGAAAAACCAGGTCGCCAGCAGACACCAGCTGGGTGTTATCTAATTCACTTCAAATCTGGTCCTGTCTATCTGGAGACAGCTTCACGTCCCACAGGCTAGGGGCTCACTCCCACAAGACTGTTCCCTACTTCAATTGCCAGTCACAAGTAGCTTGTCACCTACACTTCTGACTGATCATTATAAATTGGGATTCTCATAACCCTCTCCTTGAATTTGATTAATTTATTAGAGTGCAGCACAGAACTCAGTAAATACATACTTACATTTACTCATTTATTGCAAAGGATATTTTTTATTTTATTTATTTTTTATTTTAAAGATGTGGGGTACAATTCAGGGTTAGGTATACAAATGTTCATTATGCAGGTACCCTTGTTGATGAGGTGTGCCCCTCCCTCCCCTGGCAGTTTCCCTCAACTGTCAATCCCACCCCCTCCCTGCTCTCCTGGCAGTTTCCCACTACTGTCAATCCCTTTCTTCTAGTACTATGATGATTGTTCAAGGTCCACTTATGAGTGAGAACATATGGTACTCTGTTCTTTGTTTCTGTGATAGATCACTGAGTATGATTGACTCTAAATCCATCCAAGTTGCTGCAAAGTCCATATGTTTGTCCTTCTTTATGGCTGCATAATATCCATTGTGTAGCTGTACCACATTTTTTAAAATCCAGTCCGGCTTCAATAGGCAGCATGGTTGGGTCCATGTTTTGCCAAGGCTGTTTTAAAGGATGCTTAGGGCAAGGCATGTGGGATGGGGTTTGGAGCTTTTATATCCTCTCTGGCTGGCTACCCTCCAGGAAACTCCATGTGTTTCAGCTATCTGGAAGCTTTTGGAACCCAGACCTTTTGAGTTTTTAAGGAGGCTTCATTATGTAGGTATGATTGATTACATCACTGGCTATTGGTGATCAACTGAACCTTCAGCCCCTTTCCCTTTCCTGGAGGTTGGAGATAAAATTCCAATCTTGTGATCCTTTGACTTTCCAAAGACCAGTTCCCATCCTGAAGCTATCAATGGCTACTAGCCACCAGTCAACCCATTTGCATACAATCCATTTGCATACTGAAGATTCCAAGCACTTCAGAAGCTTGTGCCAGGAAATGGGAGAAGACCAAATATTATAATATAATTATATAATGATTATAATTATAAATATAGTATAATATATTGATAGTATATCAATTATTAATTAGTATTATAGTATAAATAATATAATTACAGAATGATACTAAATAAAATAATAAAAACAATATAAATGACTATAATTATAATACTATAATATATTATAACATTTTTTTCTTTCGTTAAATATTCATCTGCAAGAACAATTTTAATAGTGGCATAGTATTATATGAAATGCATACTGGGGGTGCCAAAAAAAGTATACATATTTTAAGAGATGTTATCCATGTATTACTTTTTGAAGCTGAATTGAATGACGGTAACATGTTTAGTAGGACGTTCGCTCAAAAGATGGTGTTAATCAAATGAATGCTAGCATCACCATGCGACAGGCAGGACAGTTAAAGAGAATGGCGGAAACATGGTAGCCATTCCAGGAATGCAAGATCATTTTGAAGTGGTATTTGAAATTCGAGAACATTGTGGAAGTATGACAATGGAGGCGTGAGTATGCAACAGAACCCCCAGCAGCCTAACAACCGTGATAAGACTGAGCCACATGGTCCTGGGTGTGATGTGCACAAGGGAAGCCTCCCACAGCAACAAGTCCTGCAGCAGTTCGCCGTCGTCAGAAGCGTCTGGACGCTGCTGGTGGTCATACTCTCGGCACCCCTTGTCATTGCAGAAGTCAGACGTGACTTGTCTTCATCTTTTGTTATTGGCACATATGGAGTATTACCATTTGATTCAGTTGTTTTCCTTTCTTGAAATGTGTCTACTTTTTTGGCATCCTCTGTGGAGGTGTATGGATATACCTTAGTGCGCTGCTTCTCAAATCATGGGCGGCCTCAGAATCGCCTGAAGAGTTTGTTAAAGCAGAGGGCCGGGAGTTTCTGATTCAGTAGAAATGCAAGAATTTGCATTTCTAAGAGGTTTCCAGGTGCTGCTGATGCTACCCCTTGGGGACCGTGCTTTGAAAAGGGATATTTAGCTAATTTGGTCTATGTAACTAATCTCGTATTTTTGAATATCCTTATTGTTTGTAAACTGTAACTCTGCTTAAGATTTTTAGCTCCAGGAAACTTCTGGGCAATCAGAATTCTCATCAGTAAAGGCTGGGGTGGTGGCTCACGCTTGTAATCCCAGCCCTTTGGGAGGCTGCAATGGGTGGATTGCTTAAGCCCAGGAGTTTGAGACCAGCCTGGGCAACATAGCAAAGTCTTGTCTCTACAAAAATAGCCGGCATGGTGGTGAGTGCCTGTAGTCACAGTTACTTGGGAAGCTGAGGCAGAGGGATCACCTGAGCCCAGGAGGTCGAGGTTACTGTGAGCTGTGGCTGTAGTGATCATGCCACTGCACTCCAGCCTGTGTTACAGAATGAGACCCCCATTAAAAAGAAAAGAATTTTCATCAGTCACTGACAGATAAGTGTGAGTTAGTTCATCAGATTAATGAGGACAATAAATGAGACAATCTTTAAGATCCCTTTATCCAATATCTCTTAGGTATCAGATCTTCCTACGCCCACCTGTACTGCATTTCTGCCTCTCATTGGTACCCAGGAAGCAGGGACAACTGAAGTTCAGGGAGAGCTCAGATGGACTTCAAGTAAGGAACCCAGCCATGCCTCACTAGAGTTTCTTTGTTGAAGTCTCACTTGGGATGCCTCAGTTATCCGCTAGGCTCTCAGATTGCATCCTCCAACCCTTCAGGTTGGCAAGCTCCACAATTCATACCTTCTTATTCACCGCTGCCCCCATCCATCTCCCTGGGATCATACTTTGCAATAAAGAGTTCTCTTTTAAGTCTTGGTCTCAGGCTCTGCTTTCTGGGGAACTGGGTTGAGTAATTGCTTTCAGTGCAAAATGTCAATGTTTTTAACAACTTTCCTCCATGTTTGCTTAGTGGGAGAAAGGCAGAAAACAAAAATTTTTAAACTGAGATACGTGAATCAAGTTTTAGGATGTCTGTGAACTCTCTAAAATTATGCACCAGGCTGGGCCCAGTGACTCAGCCTGTAATCCCAGCACTTTGGGAGGCTGATGCAAGTGGTTTGCCTGAGCCCGCAGGTTTGAGACCAGCCCAGGCAACTTGGTGAGCCCTCGTCTCTACAATAAATCAAAAAATTAGCCAGGTGTGGTGGCATGCACCTGTAGTTCTGGCTACTTGGAAGGCTGAGGTGGAAGAATCACCAGAGCCCAGTAGGTCGATGCTGGAATGGGAATATGACACTGCACCCCAGCCTGGGTGATGGAGTGAGATTCCAACTCAAAAAGAAAATAATTGTGCACAAAACTGTGTGTGTACATACATTTTTTTCTGGGAGAATCCACTGCATTTAACAGATTATTTAACAACCAATAACATGGAAATCCAAGGAAGAAGAAAGAAAAGGAGAAATATAAAAATCTAAGACAGTGTTTGAGAGGGTAGCTACAGACAGACACCATGTGTATGTTAGAGTCTGAACAGGGTGAGGGCAGCGTGCTGGAAGGATGAGGGTGGATGGATGGAGAGAGGAGAGGTGTAGGGAGGCATAGCATCACCGGAGCTGGCAAGCTGGAGGTGTGCGCTGGCAACCCGGAGATCTGAGTAAATGCAAAGAATTGCAACACACAAAGAGGTTAAGAAAGAAAAGTTTATTTAAAAGTAAATTAGAGAGAGAGAAAGAAGATTCACTCCCCAAGGTGGGGGAGGGGGCCGAAGCCAGGAAGCGTGGCGACAGCCATAGCTCAAAGAGCACATGACACGCCAGAGTCTTGCAAGTCAATGGCTGCTGGTTGCTTGTGTTTGAGTCCTTTTAACCATTCCCCTAGATGGGGGAAGATCATTAAGGTGATTGGGTGGTGGTTTGCTTCCACATCATCACGAAGGGGCAGGCAAGTGCAGGTACCATCGTCAGGTTATGGACAGCAGGCAGATGGGTGGGTTATTCACATGACTGCTGCCATGGTGGGGCTTATCCATGTCATGTAGGTCTTAAGGGCTGACTAGGTTAACCCTGGGGGGGAATTTCCTGCAAGAGACTTGTCAGACATTTGCCATTCACAAATTCCTTGACTAAAGGTGGTCATATTATCACTTTTATGACTTTGGCCAGTCAAATGGTGATCTTTGATCTTCAGCCTTGACAAGGAACCTAAAAGTTTGCTAGAGATTATTATATTAAACCATGAATTGAAAGGTTGGGCTTTCCTGGTCTTGCATCTGATGGAGATTTGCTGAGGGGATGGGATAGGCTGCTGCTTGTTCTGCAATAGAATGTCTGAATGCTTTCTATTGGTTGTGCTGAGGCAAAAAGACTAAACCCTTTCAGTGTAGACTTCTGGATAGGTGAGTGATGGCATTCGGGAGATGATGGTACCAAGGAGAGAAAAAGAGTAGAAAAAAATAGAAGTATGTAGGTGCAGAAAGCTGTGATACTTTGCGTTGTCTATCATAATGGCCGACACTCCTGTAACAAAGATGGACAAGAAAAGCATCATTTATTTAATGTTTCAAGAGACACAGAAGCCTTCAGAAACAAAGACCCAAAGACCCAGGGAAAACTGTCTATTGTTATGCTCAGGTTTGATAAAGAATGGACAGCCGTGCAGAAATGACATTGGACAAAGGGTGTGATCTAATGGTAATGGACTGAAGGAGAATCCAGCAAGGCCTATCAATTCAGATATCTCTTGGCCTCTCTGGGTAGCATTCCTCCTGGGTATGGGGCAGGGCCCCTCTGGAATGAGGGTTTTCAGGGAGAAGAGAGAAGGGAGAGAGTGACCCTTCTAGGTTTTATGACTTGGGGGGAAAGGAGTTCTCGTTTCTCTGACCTGCTTTGGACAAGATGAATCCTGGTGACTTGCTCCATGAAACAAAAAGGGGTAGGAGACAGGAGGACGGGAGAAGGTTAGACAGGCCTGGTTTCTGAGGATCTTCCAGTTCACCTTAGTTCCAAGTACTCAGCATGCCAAGGTATATACTTTGGAGTATCATATTTTGAGCCCCAATAAATAGATGAATCTTAATGTTTCCCTTTTCTTCTCCCTTTTCTCTCTGCTATTGGTTGTCTACTTTGATGATCCATTGAATATAGTAGACCCTCCCAGAGGCTAAGTCTGCAGCTGGCATTAGCGAATTGTCCAGATAGCTCATGCTGAGTATCACAGCAGAGCTTTCTCCTTTCTGCAATGGAGTCCTCAGTTTCCTGATTTGTCAAAGAAAGGCGGTTAGCATCAGTGATTTCTTTTTAAATTTTTTTTCTAATTTAAATTTTGTGCAGAGACAAGGTCTCGCCATGTTGCCCAGGCTGGCCTCAAACTCCTGGCCTCAAGTAATCATCCTGTTTCAGCCTACCCAAATGCTGGCATTACAAGTATGAGCCACTGTGCCTGGCTGGCATTAGTGGTTTCTAAAGAACTTTCAGCAAGAAAATATTGGCATCTTCTGGTCAGTGTTCTGTGGTTTGATGTTCAGTGACTGTTCCCTTAGGAAGACCTAACATTCCCTGGCTCTGCCAGGAGTGAACAAACGAACAGGCAGCTTTCCCAAGAGCCCAGCCCAGTCCTCGGTGAGGAGCCCTACCCAGCCTTCACTGCCCAAAGTGTCACACTGGAATGAAAATAACATTAATTGAATTTTGGGGGTTGTGCCTTTGGAGCAGGCAACCAGAGTCAAAATCTAATTTCCATACTGATAAGAGTTGAAAAATGATGCCGTCTAATGAACAAAGTGCTTGCAACTGGTCTGACTTGATATGAGCATAAAAGTGTTAATCTCATTGGCATGCAGTTAGAAGGCTGGGTCAATTTGCCTCTAAAAATCCATGGAAACAGAAGGCTATCTTTTTTGCAGTTTACAGGTAATATAACAGGCTTGAAGGCAGAAACCAGAGTCTGATGAAAGACCATTGTTCTGACCCTGTCCTATTGGCTGGATTATTTTCACTGGGTTGGTGAGAGCCTGGAGGAGTGAGATGGAGAAACCCTCAACAACTGGGAAGTGACAGCCCATGATAGCCTTGGCTGGAAGCTGCCATTTAGGAGACGACCAAGTTTTTCTCTGTCCTTCCACTTGTGATGTGAGCTCAACAGCTCTTGGGTGCTTAGATTTCTACAAACTTCACAGGACTGTTCAGAAACCAAAACAATTTTCATAATGCCACCTAGCTGCTTTGATTTACTTCTGCCTGCCACAAAAATTGTCAGGTTGACTTAAGTTCAGGTCTCTTTGGCCTTCCTGGGTTTTTTTCCCCATTCTCTGTTAAGGGAGTGAGGTCATGATCAAGTATGAGAGAGAGAGAGAGACAGAAAGAGAGAGAGAGAGAGAGAGAGAGAGAGAGAGAGAGAGAGAGAGAGAGAGAGAGAGTGTGTGTGCGTGTGTGTGTGTGTAGATTCCACTGTTTTTTTTTTTGTTTTTTTTTTTTGAGTTGGAGTCTTACTTCGTCGCCCAGACTGGAGTGCAGTGGCCGCTCCCGGCCACCACAGCCTCGACCTGCTGGGCTCCGGGAATCCTTCCACCTCAGCCTTCCAAGTAGCTGTAACTGCAGGTGCGCGCTACCATGCCCAGCTCATTTTTGATTTACTGTAGAGACGAAGTCTTGCCAAGTTGCCCAGGTGGGTCTCAAGCCCGCGGGCTCAGACAATTCACTCACCTCGGCCTCCCAAAGCGCGGGATTACAGCCTGAGCCACCAAGCCCAGCCGATTCCACTGACTTTGAACATGAACATTCCCAGCAGCCTTATGCCTTATGCACTTATGCACTTATGCATTATGCACTTATGCCTTATGCACTTATGGGCCAAAAGTGGACACACCCAAACATCCATTGATGGATGTGTAGATAGACAAGTTAAAGTATGCAGTGGAATATTACTGAGCCATAAAAAGAAATGAGGTACAAGTGCATGCTATAATGTGGATTAACCTCAGAAACATTATGCTAAGTGAAAGAAGCCAGACACAAAAGATCACACATCTCTTGATTCAATTTATATTATATATCCAGAATAGATAAATCAGATTGGTGGTTGCTATGGGCTGGTGTTTGGAGGGATGAGGAGTGATTGCCTAATAAGTTTACTTTTGGGGTGATTAAAAGGTTTTAAAAGTTGCTGGGCATGGTGGCTCATACCTGTAATCCCAGCACTTTGGGAGGTGGAAGTGAGAGGATTGCCTGAGGCTAGGGGTTCAAGACCAGCCTGGGCAACTTGGCAAGACCTTGTCTCTACGAAAAATAAAAAAATTAGCCAGGTGTGGTGGCGTGCATCTGTAGTTCCAGTTACATGGTAGGCTGAGGCAGGTTGAGGCTGCAGTAGCTGTGAATATGCCATTGCACTCCAACCTGAGCAATAGAGTGAGACTCTGATCAGAAAAGTTGATAAAGGGGGTGCATATACAACATTGTGAACACACTAAATGTCAATGTATTGTAAACGTTAAAATGGTTGGTTTTATGTTATGTGAATTCGGCCTCAATGAAAAAGAAAACACAGGGCTGGGCACAGTGGCTCAAGCCTGTAATCCCAGCACTTTGGGAGGCCGAGGCAAGAGGACTGCCTGAGCTCAGGGGTCTGAGACCAGCCTGGGCAACTTGGCGAGACCTCATCTCTACAATAAATCAAAAAATAAGCCAGGCGTGGTAGCATGTGCCTATAGTTCCAGCTACATGGAAGGATGAGGTGGAAGGATTGCCTGAGTCCAGCAGGTCAAGGCTGCGGTGGCCATGAGTGTGCCACTGCACTCCAGCCTGAGCAACAGAGTGAGACTCTGACTCCAAAATCAACCCCCCAAAACAAAAAAACAAAAACAAAAAAAGAAGAAAACCCAATTATTCTTTTTAAAAAATTTTTTATTTATTTTTATTACTGTTATTTTTAATGTAAAGATTCAGGGTTGGGTATACAAACATTGATCATGCAGATACCCTTTTTGATGAGGTATGCCCCTCCCTGCCCTAGCAGTTTCCCTCAACTGCCAATCCCACTTCCCCCTGACAGTTTCCCACTACTGCCAATCCCTTTCTTATAGTATTATAATTGTTCAAGGTCTGCTTATGAGTGAGAACATATGGTACTCTGTTCTTTGTTTCTGTGATAAATCACTGACTATGATCGACTCCAAATCCATCCAGGTTGCTGCAAAGTTCATATATTTGTTGTTCTTGATGACTGCATAATATTCCATTGTGTATATGCACCACATTTTAAAAATCCAGTTCAGCTTCGATGGGCAACAAGGTTGGTTCCATGTTTTTGCTACTGTGAATAGAGCTGCAACAAACATGCGTGTGCAGGTATCTTCTTTGTAGAATAATTAGAGTTCCTCTGGGTATATTCCCAATAGGGGAATTGGTGGGTCATATGGAAGGTCAATTTCTAGTTCTTTCAGAAATCTCCAGACTGTTTTCCAGAGAGGTTGTACAAGTTTGCATTCAGACCAGCAGTGTAGAAGCGTTCTTTTTTCTCCACATCCTCACCAGCATCTGTTGTTGTTTGTTTTATTAATGATGGCCATTCTTACAGGGGTTAGGTGGCATCTCAATGTGGTTTTGATTTGCATTTCCCTGATGATGAGTAAGGCTGAGCACTTTTTCATGTGTCTGTTGGCTGCCTGTACATCTTCTTTTGAGAAGTGTCTATTCTCATCTTTTGCCCACTTTTTAAAGGGGCTATTTGTTTTTTTCCCTTCAGTGCATTTGAGTTCCTTGTAGATCCTAGATGTTAGACCTTTGTCAGATATACAGTTGGCAACTATTTTTTCCTATTCTGTGGGCTGTCTCCCTGCTTTCTTGATGGTTTCCTTTGCTTTGCAGAAGCTTGCTAATTTGATGAGGTCCCACTTGTCTATCTTATTTCTTAAGGTATTGGCCTTTACGGTTCTGAATAGGAATTGGTTGCCAGTTCCAATTTTCATAAGGGTGTCTCCTGCATTTTCTAAGATTCTTATAGTTTGAGGTTTTATATTTAGATCTTTGATCCATTTAGAGTTAATTTTTGTGTAGGGGTCCTGTTTCAGTCTTCCTCATGTGGTCAGCCAGTTTTCCCAGCACCATTTACTGAATAGGTTTTCCTCTCCCCAGTAGTTGTTGTTGGAGGCTTTGTCAAAGATGAGTTGGTTGAGGAATTGAGGCTTTGCTTCCAGAATCTCTATCCTGTTCCATTGGTCTATGTGCCTGTTTTTATACCAATACCAGGCTGTTTTGATTACTGTAGCTTTATAGTAGAGTTTGAAGTCTGGAAGTGTGATACCTCCTGCTTTGTTTCTTTTGCTAAGGATTGTTTTGGCTATTTGTGGTCATTTATGTTTCCATATGAATTTCTGTATTGTCATTTTCATGTCTGAGAAGAATGATGTTGGTAACTTAATGGGTATTGAGTTGAATCTGTAGATTGCCTTAGGTAGGATGGACATCTTAACAATGTTGATTCTTCCTATCCATGAGCATGGTATATATTTTCATTTGTTTGTGTCTTCCTGGATTTCTTTGAGCAATGTTTTGTAATTCTCATTGTAAAGTTCTTTTACTTCTCTGGTTAGGAAGATGCCGAGGTATTTCATTTTTTGTGTGTCTATTTTGAATGGGATTGTGCTTTTTATTTGGGTCTCTGCCTACTTGTTGTTGGTGTATAGGAATGCAACCGTCTTTTGCACATTTATTTTGTACCCTGAGACTTTGCCAAAGTCCTTTATTAGTGTCAGCAGATTTTTAACAGATTTTGTTGGATTTTCAAGGTATAGAATCATATCATCAGCAAAGAGGGATAACTTGACTTCCTCTTTTCCTATTTGGATACCTCTGATTTCCTTCTCTTGTCTAATTGCCTGGGCTAGGACTTCCAACACAATATTGAACAAGAGGGGTGAGAGTAGGCAACCTTGTCTTGTTCCCGTTTTCAGGGGAAATATTTCTAGTTTCTGTCCATTTAGCAATATGTTAGCTGTGGGTTTGTCATAGATGGCGCTTACTATTTTGAGGTATGTTCCTTCTATACCTAGGTGTTTGATGGTTTTTATCAAGAAGGGATGCTGAATTTTATCAAAAGCTTTTTCTGCAGCTAATGAGATAATCACGTGGTTCTTGTTTTTACATCTGTTGATGTATTTAATTACATTTATGGTCTTGAGAATGTTGAACCAGCCCTGCATCCTGGGGATGAAGCCAGGTCATGGTGGATGATTTTTGAGATGTGCTTTTAGATCCGATTTGCTAGAATTTTGTTGAGGATTTTTGCATCTATGTTCATATGGGATATTGGCCTGTAATTCTCTTTCCTTTGTTGCATCTTTACCCGGTTTGGGTATCAGTGTAATGTTAGCTTTGTAAAATGATTTGAGGAGAATTCCATCTTTCTCAATTGCCTGGAATACTTTCAATAGGATTGGTATCAGCTCTTTCTTGTATGTTTTGTAGAATTCTGCTGGAAAGTCATCTGGTCCAGGGTTTGTTTTTTTTCTTGTAGGCAGTTTTCATATGCCAGAGTCAATTTCCTGGGTTGTTATTGGTGTATTCAGTGTCTCAATGTTTTCTTGTTTCAACTTGGGTAGGCTGTGTGATGTCAGAAAGTCTTCCATTTCATCTAGGTTATCAGTTTATTTCCATATAGATGTACATAGTAATCTCTGATAATCTTTTGTATTTCTTCGGGGTCAGTTGTGATTTGATCTTTAGTAGTTCTGATTGTGTTTATTTGGGCTTTTTCTTGGTCAGTCTGCCTAGGGGTTCATCAATCTTGTTAATTCTTTCAAAGAACCAGCTTTTTGTTTTGTTGATATTTTCTACGATATTTTTGTCTTCTATGTCCCATGTTTGGGCTCTTATTTTTGTGATTTGGATTCTTCTGTTAATGTTGATGTTTTGGTGGTCTTCCTTTTCCAGCTCCCCTAGGTGGTTTGTTAGGCTCTCCACATGTGATCTTTCCATTTTCTTGATGTGTGCTCATAGAGATATAAATTCTCCTCTTAAAACTGATTTCATGGCACCCCAGAGGTTTTGGTAAGATGTTTCTTCATTTTCATTTGTTTACAGGAATCCTTCAATTTCTTCTTTGATTTCAGTGTTGACCCAGTCGTTGTTCAGCATCATGCTGTTGAGTGACCATGTCTTTGTGAACTTTGGGGACATTTTATTGGTGTTGATATTTTTATTCTGAAAAGGTGCATGGCAATATTTCAATCCTATGAAATATTTTTATGTTTGATTTATGGCCAATGATGTGGTCCATCTTGGAGTACGTTCCATGTGGTGGTGAGTATTGTGTATATTCTGTGGTCTTTGGGTGGAGTGTTCTGTAAGTATCAATTAAGTCCATTTGTTCAAGAGTCTCATTGAGGTTCTGGGTGTTCTTGCTGATTTTTTGTCTTGATGATCTGTCTAGGGTTGTGAGTGGTGTATTAAAGTCCCCTGCTATGATAGTGTTAGAGTCAATCTCTTTTTTAAGTTTGCCTAGTAGCTGCTTTATGAACATTGGTGCTCCTATATTAGGTGCATATATGTTTAGGATAGATATTTCTTTTTGATGGATTGAATCTTTTATCATTATATAGTGACCTTTGTCATCTTCTTGGATTTTTGATAGCTTAAAGGGTTTTTTGTCTGAGATTAAAATTGCAACTCCAGGTTTCTTTTGTGTTCCATTTGCCTGAAAATTTGTTTCCCATCCTTTTACTTTGAGTCTGTGAGTGTCCTTTCTGGTGAGATGAGTCTCTTGGAGAAAATTTTTTGCCCAAAATTTTTCCATTTTTCTTTTTTTCATTTTTAGTCCCTTAACATTCAGGCTAATTATTGAAATGTGAGGGTTTATTTTTGTCATGATGTTTTATAAGTTGCTATTGTACTTTTTTTGTTTTTTTTTTCTTTTGGTTTTTTTGGGGTTGGGTTCATGTTTTTTCAATCTTTTTTTTGGACTCTTGTGAAAAACATTGTTGTTCTTTTTTCCTTTTTTCTGTTTTAATACTTTCTTAAGAGTTTCTTGTAGGGTTGGTTCCCTAAATTCTTAGGGATTGGAAATCTGGGAAAGATTTTAATTCTCCATCACTTTAAATTTAGCTTTTTTGGGTTGTTTATTTTTTGGTTGAAATTGTTTATCTTTGAGAACTTGAATATTGGACTCCAAGTTCTCCTAACCTGAAGGAAAACACAATTATTTTGAACTTACAATGTGGTGGCTGGATTAGAAGTGACTGGTTTCAAGTCTATTGCAATGAATTCAAAGTCTATTCTCACCCAGGTGAGAAATCATTATAACTTGGACTAAGGTGACTATATGTGAATGGAAAGGGGTGGCAGCTCTGAGAGATATTTGGAGGTAATCGTAACATGCTACACCTGCTGGAGTGAACCCTTATACCACAGGGACTCCATTGTGGTAGCAAAAGAAAGGAGGAAAAGAGAATGGGAGGAATTCTTCCCTGGGGTGTTTCTGCTGAATTTTCTGCTTTTACTTACCTAGAACTTCTTGATTTTAGATGTGCATGTACAGTAAGATATGTTATATAGGCAGCCATTGTGCAGCTCTAGCATGGTGAAGCATTTCAGGCTTCCTGTGGGAGAAAATATCAGGGACTATGCACTGGTCCCATTTCTATCATCACATTGTGTGAGAGATGCCTCCCTGAGGGTAAGGACCGGCTGGAGCAGATGCTGATCCAGCCCCAGGCAGGTTTATGACACACACGTGAACCACATATCTGCCCAGAGGCTGACAGCACACGTTTTGATGTGCAATTGACACAGAACAGTCAATACTCTTGTTGAAACCAGAGGAGAAAATCTATATCATGTCTTTAAAAGGGAAGTCATTCAAACTGACCATATGTAATTAAAGCAGGTGAATTCCCTGGCTTCCTCACTTCCATATTGAGCCTATCCAAGATTAGCTTTTGGGATGTATCTAACACACACACACACACACACACACACACACACACACACTCCTCTCTCTCTCTCTTTCTCTCCTCTCTCTCTCTCCACTACAGAAGAAGCTTGTCTTGAGTATCTTCTGTTACTATGAAAATAGTCAGATTAATGAGGCACCAACTGGCAGCAGAACAGTCTAGCAGAGCCCATTAATCTGAGCACATCATACCTGAAATTGTTGTTCAAAAGGCCTCCTCCCCTCCCTGTCCTATCATCCTTCTCCAAAATAAAGAGTATTATTATTTTTTAAATTTCTAAAGCAAGGTTGGCCCCAGTGGGTGTATTTATCGTGAATGAATCTCCTTCCTGGAAGACAGAAGGCCCTCCGGGCGGGCCTTGCTGCTAATATCATCCTGAGTGTGCAATTATCTTCAAATAAGCATGGTCTCCATCATTATTGATTAATAGTCTTATTAGATTACCTAGGAGAAGGCTGTTCTAGGCCTAGTCAAGGGCAGTTCAGACAGTTTTCTGGGAAGAGCTGGCAGCCCGGAGCAGGGTGGCACCCCTGGGACTGAGGTGTTGAATGGAGGGTATACCTCGACCCTCAGGGTCTGCTCTGCCTGGAGTATCTTGGGGCAGCAGGCCCTGCTTTGTGTGTACTGAAGTGTAAGCATTAGGGCACTTCTGGCGTGGAGTTTATGACCTTGTATGTCTTTATATGTCCTTGTATGAATTTTTAACAATGGTGTGAGGATGGTAGTAGTCACACACTGAAACACTTCCTAGAAACAAGCAGTGAAACCTAAGTGTACTTAAGAAAAAAAAAGATAGTACAGCTTTGGATTTTTATTTTTTTAAATGGGAATCTCACTCTGTCACCCATGCTGAGGTACAGTGACATGATCATGGCTCACTGCAGCCTTGACCTTCTGGGCTCAGGTGATCCTTCTGCCTCAGCCTGCTGAGCAGCTGGGACTATATAGGTACCTTTCACCTTGCCTGGCTAATTTAAAAAAATTTTTTTATAGAGATGAGTTCTTTCTATGTTTCCTAGGTTGGTTTCAATTTCCTGGTCTCAAGTAATCCTCTCCCTATGTGCTGGGAGTATAGGCATGAGCCACTGCACCTGAACAACTTGGGAGATTTTTACAAAACAAAAAATTAATATTTTGTTTTAATTTTGTATTACCCAAGTCATATATGAATCAATCATAGTTATAAAAATTTTAGTCATATAGGTGGAACTAAAGATTTGTATCCGCTCCCCACATAGAAAACATCCTCTGTCTTCTTCACCCTCCTCTATCCTGTCACTCCCAAAACTTCACTAAAAATAGAATTCCTGAGGAAAAATAAAATTTGTGTTTGTATATTACACACGCCTTGAAGAAATTTGGGCCTGGTTTGAACTTACTACAAACTGAACATTTTCTTATAAAACTTCATGCCATTCTGCTTTAAAGAACTCCTGGCTTAATGCCGGTAAAGAATTTTATAAGACCCTGAAGCTTTTATTTTTATTTTTTTAAAGCAGGATTCATTGAGAGGATAGAAAAGCTCCCACAGTGGGAGGGGACCTGAAGGGGTTGCCCAGCTTTTAAAAGAACAATAATGCTATAAAAAATTCAGTGACATAGTTGGACCCTGGAAGTGATTAAAGTTTACATGGAGAAAGTAGTTCAACTCTTGGATCAAAACGGCAATCATGGCATCCTAGCTGTGAGGACTGGCACAGACCTTTGGCACCATCCGGTCCCCTCACTTTACTGATGAGGAAACTGAGATCTTTCAAAGAAGAGGATTTTCTCAACATTGACACTCTGCAGTACTTTTATCAAATGGAATATTATTTTACTTTCTGATGGACTCAGCTTGTTCATTCCATTGTTCTTGACATACTCTGTAATTCATTCAATAGATATTCCTTGAGCACTCAGGGTGGCCAGTCCTGGGGCGACCAAGGTAAAGAGCCCAGGTTTCTGCCCTCAAGGAGTGCACCAAGTACATAAGTCTTATTATATTATATTAAGACCTATAATAAAGGTAAAAATAAATACATTCTTATTTTTATGCCTTTGTGGGTTTTTTCCTGCCTTTCATTCTCTTCCCACCCCTTATATACCTTGTATCATCCTTTATGACCTAACTGTGCAATATGGTTTGGATGCTGTCCCCTTCAAATCTCATGTTGAAACGTGATTCTCAGTTTTGGAGGCGAGGCAGTGTGGGTCATGGTGGTGGATCCCTCATGAATGGCTTGGTACTGTCCTCGTGGTAATGAGCAGGTTCTCACTCTGTCAGTTCATACGCGAGTTGACTGTTTAAAGAGTCTGGTATCTCCTTCTCTCTCTTACTTCCATTCTCGCCGTGTGACGTGCCTGCTCCCCGCCTTCTCCCCTTGCCTCCCACCCGAGTGAAATCTTCCTGAGGCCTCACTAGAAGCTGAGCACTTACAGAACTGTGAGCCAAGCCAACTTTTTCCTTTAAACATTACCCAGCTTCAGGCACTTCTCCATAGCAATGCAAAATGTGCTAATACACGATGTCTCCAGACGACTCTAGCCTACAGTGATTTCTCCCCTCATATGCCCTTTTTGTGCTTATAGTGAAAGTGACAACATTTGAGCAGCTGGTCATGATCTCAGTCACAACAGGCCAGGTTACACTGGGGTAGCAAACAACCTCCACATTTCTGTGGTTTTACTTGACAGGATCTATTTCTCATTTACCACACATTTGCCATGTCGGTTGCAGGAGACCTTGGTTTATTATAACCACTTGGGGAGTCCAGGTTGACAGAGGCTCTTACTTAACGTGCTTCCATGATCAATGCCACAAGGAAAGGAGGTTGGATTTGAGCTCTAATAATTAAATGCTTTTACCCAAAAATGACACCCATTACTTCTCATTTTCTTGTCCAGAGTAAGTCCCGTGGCCACACCTAATTTCTGGGTAGGTAGAGAAGCGCAATACTTTTTTTTCCATTTTTTTGGTGTGTGTGGGGGGGTTTGGAGTCTCACTCTGTTGCCCAGACTGGAGTGCAGTGGCAGGCTCCCGGCCACCACAGTGTCGACCTGCTGGGCTCCGGTGATCCTTCCGCCTCAGCCTTCCACGTTGCCGGAACTACAGGCGCACGCTACCACACCTGGCTAATTTTTTTGATTTATTGTAGAGACGAGGTCTCACCAAGTTGCCCAGGTGGGTCTCGAACCTGTAGGCTCAGGCAATCCACTCGCCTCGGCCTCCCAAAGTCCTGGGATCATAGGCTGAGCCACCGAGCCCGGCCTGAAGTACTTTCTTATGGGTGGAAAGAGGAGAATCTGAGTATGTATGAACATACAAACCATTGCCACAATTACGTAGATTTATTAGGTTGCTACCATTTCAAGCATGTTCACTTTATGAAATGTGAATCTTGAGGGCAGGAACTTTGTCCGTCTTATTTTGTAAAACCATAGTGTCCAGCAGAGGGCACAAAACCAGGCACTTAATACATTTTTATGTGACATTTTGACTTGAGGTTTTATAAAATCCTGTTTAATAAAACCTAGCCTATGTTTTCTTCAGATTCTGGACTTAACTTGTTCAAGGTCTAGACTGGTTTGTGTTTCTACTGAGCAGAGCCAAGTGAGGAGTTCTGGGCAGGAAACCTGAACTCACTGAGGCCTTTTCTAATTCTCGACCTGTCTAAATGCCTCCAGGATCGTCAGTCATCTGACACCACCTCAAAACACAGTCATTTGTTAGCTTATAACAAACTGGGCAAGATCACAAGTCACACTGATCCAGTATCAGCAGTGCACACACAGATGACCCTTGAGATTCCTTCTGAGATTCTTCAAAGTTTCAAGGAAGGTGATGATGAAGTAGAAGCTGTCCCTTTAAACTTGCTGAAATACTCATGCCCCGGGATCAGCAAATAGCAGGGGACTTATTTTTAGGAAGCAGCTACGTCTTGGGCTCTTGAGTCCCACCTGTTCCGGGATCCTGCCCACCTAGGCCTCTTCACAATCACCCAACTCCTGAGCTCTCTCTTCACCTCTTGTCTGTGAAGCCTTTTAAAACCACTGGTGCTTCCAATAGACGAAATACTTCAGCATTCCTTCACACTGATTCTTTAAGTTTGTTGTTCAACTTTTATTTTAGGAAGATGCTGCTTGGGGAAGAATGGTAAAGTAGGACTATTGAAGGTAGCACTCACACTCTCCTTTGTTACTCTAAAATAATTAGCTCCAGGCTTATATTGTTTACCAATACAATGCTGTGTAACAAGCCAACCTAAAGTTGGTAGCTTAAAACAACGGTCTTTTATGATTTCTGATGGCCTTGGGTTTACCAGCCAGCTCTGTGGATCTGGTCAGTCTAGGCCTCTCCCTGCTGGGCTCATGCATGCATCTGTTCAGCTCCTGAGTCAGATGAAGGTAGCTTGCTCAAGGGTTGCCACAGCTGGGCTTGCTTCAATTTGCATCAAGGGTCTGCCACCTGCATGCCCATGTCCCACACGTTCCTCCTGCAGGCTCGCCTGCAAGTGTTCTCATATAACGGTTACAGAGAAACAAGAGAAGAAGCAGGAACCATCACACATTTTAAAAAGTCTTTTTAGTGTCAGATTTGCTAGTGTCCTATTGGCCAAAAGAAGTCACATAGCCCAGCGCAGAGTAAGAAGGGGTGGGGCCTACATAGTCACAGCACAAAGAGCCTGGATAGGTGGCCGCCATCAGCTGGGGTTATTAATGTACCACTTAGTCCACCACAGGCTCAAGCTGCCATGTCTCACACTGCAAAACCCAAACCCTACAACGATCGGGACTCTCAGGACAGTTTATTGTGGAAGGAAATGTCTGTTCTGTTGCTGTACATTCAAGAGATTACTAGGACTTCACTGTGGTTGGTTTCACCAGAGAGGTAAAATTCAAGGCAGGGGATGGGACTACTGTATCTTTTTATTCCATTTAGGTTCGAGACTGGTTACTCTGAATTTATAGCATGCTCTTGTCGAGCTGTAAGGATTTGGTCCTTAATATCACAGTATTGGTTGTGCATTTGCAGATAGATGGTAAAACTGATGTTTTTCCTCTTGCTAGTACTTGAATTTAGAAGGGAAGGGCAGGGTGTGCAAGGTTTTTCATATGATGGCTTTACTCCCCAGGGAGCTGTCAGTTTTGGAGAGCCAATAATGTCCTCAGCTGGAATTTAAAAGCCACTAAAATGATGTCATGCAAGTAATTTTTTATCAAAGGCCACAGAAACCAATTTATACACTATGCTTTTCTGACCCTCTCTACCTTTCTAACTATAGGAGATAAATGATAAATATTACTAAAATATTACACCATTCTAGAGGGAGCCCAGGACCTCTTCAACAATGCATTGGTAGCATGTTGTAAAACTTCTCTTTAATTTGGCAGGAAACGTGTTTTTTTAAAGAAATAGTTTTTGGAGTCTGCAAAGAGATACCTTATGTGAAGTGAGTTCCTTATCTCATCTGAACTGGGACCTGCCTGTCAGCGAGGCGTGTCCCACTTGCTGCGCCTCATACACAGTGCCAAGGGCAACCAGGCTGTTGCTTAACAAAGATGCTTATAGCTAATTGCATTGTAGGCCACTGGCTTATCACTGTGACAGTGCCAAGTAACGGTTTCAAAAGTGAAGCAGTGAGTCCAATTCTGACTCACTTATGAACCTGGAAATCATAAGACAGTCTGCTCCCCAGGAATAGGATGTTCCCAAGGATTTTGGCTGGTACTGTAGTATAATCCTATCCGCCGCCAGACTGGATTGAAATCTGTGTCCAGAATATATTATGGATCCTTGATGTCAATCATCAATGGTCATAATCCTTGAATGTACTTGCTTTGTCTTTTCCCACATTCTGCATCAATAGCCTGTAGAGACAAAGCCTGCCTGTGAAGAAGGCAGTGTTTAACCTTCCTAATTAACGGCTTTGGATGAAAGAACATCTCCAAGGTGCTCAGAAGGAAGAGATTCTATGCATTGCTTTTTTGAGATGCTTTGCATGCTGATGTATAATTTGCAAGTACATAAGGAAGTGAGTGCTCAGAATATAATATTCAGAGCTCATCTATTTATGTTTGTATTTATTAAGTTCTTTGTAAATCTCAATTTAGCAGATGTCTTCTGACTCAAAATAAAGCTCTTTATAAGGGAGTCAGTGTGGCTGTAAAACAAAGTCACATTATCATTTGAGTACAAATGTTTGCAAAATAGAGCAAACTGGAAAATTGAAGGAACAAAATACCCACTGAAATTTGTGACTCATTAAATTCTCATGTGCATGATATATTGTGAAAAACTTTGTTCAGTTCTTGGTTCAAAGGATCCTTTCCCCCTCCTTTCTTGGCTTTTGGCACTAATACAAACTTTATGGGAATATGTGCGTGTGTGTGTGTGTGTGTGTGTGTGTGTTTGTGTGTGTGTGTGTGTATGTGTGTGTGTGTGTTCTCCCGTGCCCCACTCCCTAGTTTTTACTAGAATACAATCCTAGAGGCTGGTCTAAGATATGTGTGTTGCATTTTATGTTGCAAGGTCCAGGAAGCACATGGAAAGGTCTCTGGTCCATTGGCAGGCTTATCTCTGATGGAGGTACAATGGCATCATGCCCATGACAGCCTGCTACTCACCGATGTCCAAGTCCTTATTCCCAACATCTCTCCAGTTTCCACCTCCTCCCTCTCTTCTGAACTGCATATGTGATGCTCAGGTTCTCTTGACTCTCGTTTGAGTTCAAGGTGTTGGTATGCACATCTCCGTTAGCTTCATGTCCTGTGACCTGTGGGCAGTGTTGTTTCATCTCCACATTCAATCCTGGCTTCTGCTCTGGGAGGTGAAGTTAGGCAGAAAGTGACTCAAATATGACATTTATAAGTATTTCCAGGGCTTCAGCCTTACAAAGTTAGTTATGTTCCTCTCCCCACCTCCCACAAAAAGTCTCTTGCTAAGAGACTTTAAGGGAAAGATTCAAGTAGTTATCAACCTGATTTAGGTTTTTGGACTCTGTTACCCTCTAGAGC
This sequence comes from Cephalopachus bancanus, assembly GCA_027257055.1. Taxonomy (NCBI): domain Eukaryota; kingdom Metazoa; phylum Chordata; class Mammalia; order Primates; family Tarsiidae; genus Cephalopachus; species Cephalopachus bancanus. The sequence continues at coordinate 825,590 of JAPVLO010000521.1, read as the reverse complement.
CAAACATTCCATAACCATGTTGCCTGCTGCATAAAGTGGTGCTTGTACACTTTCTAAGATATCATCCTTCAAGCTGGGGTTCTGAAATGTTGGGGCACTGGACCCTGATACCTCTGCCATTGCTTTTCTGGATTTATAAATATATGTGAGTTTCTTTCAGACTTTGCGTTTCCAGATTAGAATCTTATTTATAATCATTATTTGATGATGTTGCCATTCATGAGTGCAGGTATAAATGGGAAGACAGATGCCTGGCCAGTAATTCTTTATGCAGTTTGTGCTGAGAAGAACTGCTTTTACTTGTAGCTACCATGAGCAGGAAATACACCCATTTGAGGTTCATTCTCATCATTCACTGTCTCCTCAAAATAAGCCCACCATGTGGCTTGGATGATATTGAAGCAATGAGAATGAATAAGATCCCTCAATTTCCTATCCAGTGAGGATTTTTTTCCTTTGTCCTGAATGTTGGCATGTGGTTTATGCTTTATGATACTGCATTTAAGTATCCTATTGAAGCATTATTTTCTGTACTACCAATTGGTCTCTCTCATTGGCATGTTGTTTGTGGGGGGGGGCGCTGCCATCCTATGCATTTTCCAAGAAGAGATGGGAAATAAGTAGTTGGGTATTAAGTTCTGAAGCTCAAAGGAGAGATTGTAGGTGGAAATGTAAAGCTGGAATCATCAGCATTGGATGATATTTGTGACTCATTAAATTCTCATGTGCATGACATAAATGATATTGAAGTCATGGGAATGGATAAGATCCCTCAATAAGATAATGTTGAGGAGTGAGAGGAGGATGTTGGTATAACTCAACTCACAGTGATATTTCAGTCTACCTAGTTGATGTTCTGCTCATCACCCAGTCAGACTTATTTGCTTGTGTCTTCATTTGTGCAGTCCTGCATTTTCTGGCACAAAATTTCTTAGTCTCCTTTAAAGTTGTGATTTTTAAGTGTGGTTAGTGGTTTCTTTTTTGGTAAGTACAATTAACTGAAAATGTTTAGAAAATCTGGTTTCTGAAAGAAGGCTCCTCTCTAAGAGAGTCTCTGTCTCCCTCTTGCTCTCTCCTCCCTCTCTGCCACCACTGCCCCTTTCCTCACTTGTTCCAGAAGTCCTGAACAGAGTTGTCCAAGTGCCACAGTATCTCAGGATTAGGAAATAGCATCTAGGCCCCAGTAGGCAAATATTTCTCAGGACCATGGTCAGCAGTAGATGTGTTCAGATTTCCCTGCCTCTCCCTAAGTTTTTTATTTTTTTAAAATTTTATTTCTTAGAGATGGGTCTTTCTATTGCCCAGGCTGGAGTGTAGTGGCTATTCGCAGGCATGAGCATAGCTCACTGCAACCTCGAGCCCCTGGGCTCAAGCGATCCTCCCATCTCAGCCTCTTGAGAAGATGGGATTGTAGGTGCCTGCAACTGTGCCTGGCTTTGCCCTACACATTACTCATTGCTATGTCTGTGAGTCTCCATCTTCAGCTCCTGACTTAGTCATGGCTTCTGTCTTCCTCAGGCCAATGAACAGTGTCTCTGCAGATGAACTATATTTCTTGAAGCTTTCTTTCTTGCTCTTTTACAATTATCACATCTTCTTTCACTGGCATCCAAAGTCCAGGGAAAGTTGGACACATGTTACCCTTCAAACACAAAATGACAAATGAAACTGAGAAAACTGTGTTTAAGGGCACAAATGTGATCTGTGTGATAGTTTATGATATAGCCAAGAGAAAACAGTTTCGCTGTACCTCTCAGCAGGGTGTCAGTTTGGGTGAGAGAGAAATAGACAAAGACTCTTTTTTTTTTTTGAGTTGGGCTCTCACTCTGTCGCCCAGACTGGAGTGCAGTGGCATGCTCCTGGCCACCGCAGCCTCAACCTGCTGGGCTCCAGTGATCCTTCCGCCTCAACCTTCCAAGTAGCTGGAACTACAGGTGCGCGCTACCACGCCCAGCTAATTTTTTGATTTATTATAGAGATGAGGTCTCGCCAACTTGCCCAGGTGGGTCTTGAACCTGCAGGCTCAGGCAACACACTCACCTCAGCCTACCAAAGTGCAGGATTACAGGCTGAGCCACCGAGTCCGGCTGACAAAGACTCTTAAAGAGGGCTGGCCATGGAGAGATTGCCAGGGAGGTCTCTTTATGTTTCCTGGCCTGGTCTCGAACTCCTGGGCTCAAAGAATCCTCCTGCCTCAATCTCCCAAAGTGCTAGGATTACAGGCATGAGCCACTGTACCTGGTCCAGGGCATCTTTTTCAAATAAGTGCATTTACCGAGAAAGAACCATAAACCAGCCGTAAATACAAGGTAAAACATAACCCTAAGAGGAGTTGAGATTGCCATTCAAGAAGGAATATTTGAGATCTTCAAGTTGAACTCTAGCAGGTTCTGAAGACTGGAAGAGTTGTTCTTGGTTCTACTCAGTTAGGAATGGAGCTTGATATCACGCTGAGGTCTCTAGGTCCGTAGAATGTCTTGAGCACAAGTAGTGTGGTGCTTCTGAGGACACATTCAGTGACAGCTTCAGCTCTGAAGCCAGTGGAAGATACTCAGCTACTTTTAGGATTGCCCTAATGTGGGGTAGTGCTTAATCTTGGGTTTCATGTGTATATCCATAATGATGTTAACTCAGCCCAGGATTCTTAATTATGTGCCTGTCATCATGCGTGTGTCTCTGGAGGCATTCACATCAGATTAGAGACATTTATTGATGACTATCTCGAAGAAATTTGATAAGGCATTTATGGGTCAAAAGATTTGACTGCATGATGGCTTCCTGCTCTGTTTCTACCCCCAAATTAGAATATGTTCTGGTCTATTTCCAGGATGCCGTGTGTGTGTATTTTTATGATCAAATAAGAGTGTCCATTTTCAATTTGGTAGAAAAATCCACCCAGGTCTCCAGATAAAGTAACTCTAAATGCACTTAGTAAAAATATGTTCTTACTTGATCTTAACTGCAGCTGAAGGGTGAGAGATGAAAAGAAATCCCTGGAGTCAGCAGGATGGCCTGGAAAGCTTATTCATAGCTGGTATCCACTCGCTGGTTCCTGTAGACTTCCATCCTGGCATCGTGCCTTCGGTCTCTGTCCCTGCCTGCTGTGCGCCTGCTCAGCTGTAGATGCCTATGCTTTCATCCTGCAGGGTTCCAACTGCCCTGTGATTGAGCATAGCTATCTAGAGCCAACTTTGCCAGTGTGAATGTTCAGCAGTTGGTGACACCTGGATTGAATCTGCCACCTGAAGGGATCATTCTTCAGTTACCTAAAGGGTGCTAGGCACCCAGGAAGCTGTCGCCTTTTTCCTCATCATCACTATGTGTATCCTGCCGGTGTGAGGAAATTTCTGTCCCGGTTTTCAGTTTGTCCACCATCGTGGTCTCAGTGTTTCTCATAGCCAACCATCCCACAACACGCCAACACATTCGAAAACGTTCTTACTCTCATAAGTCTCCTTGTACTGCTTTTGCTTTTGTGGGTTGGGTGCGTTGCAGGCTAAACTGTGATCTCTTCTGAGTTTCCACGAACAATCTTAGGCCAAGTGACAATAACTCTGGCAGTTGTGTGATTAATAACAAAACCAACTTGCTCAACCATTGTATGACACAGAATACTCAGTGGGACAGCAACGGCTTACAGATTTTCCTGGAGGTGGCTTCCCTCACCATCCAGTTTCCTTGGAAGCTTGCTGGGCTTGCCAGGCTGCTGCTCTCATGATGACACAATGGCGGGGGAGGCATAAGAGCCAAAGGGACTGGGCCCTCACACAGTCTTTCATCCAGCAAGTCATGTTTGGGCACTAAAGTCAAATTATTTCCTTACCAGGTTCAGCTACACACATATACTCACCTTCTTGACCTTCCCTGCTATCAGAGATGAGCTCTTTCTTCAGAAGTTCACTCCTACCTTTGTGTCCACTCTGTCCCTCACCACCAGTTTCTCCTGGCTGGTGGTCTCCATCAGCACATGGGTATGCACTAACACCTCTCATGTTGAAAGACGTTCTCTTGACCTGACTTCTCCACTCCCCTACATAGCTAGACTTTTAGAATGTGCTACCTATACTCATGGCCTCCATTTCTTGACCTGTCATTTGGGCTTTAACTCTAGTCAAACGTCTACCCTAGCACTCCCACTTGATATGTCACTTCTTTACTTAACAATCTTTAATAACTTCTTTTCTTAGAATACATTTTGAAGGCAACCTTGACCCGTGGATTGTGCCTGGTTTGTTTTCTGCATTTCTTGGACACTGTTCTACAACCATGCATCCCTCTCACTCACTGATCCCCAGTCACACTGGCCTTTCTGTCCTCAAATACACTGAGCCCTCTCCTGTCTTCAGGCATTCTCATCCACTCTTTCAGAATCCAATTCCTTCATTTTCACACAGCCATCTCATTCTTATCCTTCAGGTCCCTGCTCAAATCCTACCTTGATGGAGGACGTTTCCTGACCACTCCCTCTAAAGTGACTTCCCCCACTTACTCTCTATCACATCACCTGGTTCTTCCTTCTTTGCGCCTATTATAACCTACAAATATCTTACAGACATTTAGCTATTTACTTGAGTATTTTGTGTGCTTCTGCTCCATGGGATTACAAGCTTATGAGCAGGGACCTTGTCTGTCTTTTTTACCAGCATAACATCTGTCACATAGTTGGTACTCTGCAAATATTTGTTGAATAGAAGAATAAATAAGTGAATGAGTGAAAGTCTTTGGAAATGATACTATCTAGAGCCTTTTAAACATCAACTTGCTTTTGTCCTGCTTGATGATTTTTCTCCTATACCTGTTATTAATATTCCAATCAAGAATAAGCCAATTATTAAGTGCCCAAATGTTATATTCTTGAAAGTACTATATTTAGAAACAGGAATTTGTCAAACATAAGCCTTGAAGTTCCGTTAAATTCTGGCATGGTAAAATTGCTAATGGAGACAGTGAGCTCTAACTGATATCTGGACAGAGTTTTTGACCATTTATAGTCATCAATAAGCAGGCAGTTCTTGGAGAATAAGACACAGCAAATAAAATTTACTAGATGGAGGAAGATTGACTCTTTTAGCCAACCTGGCTTAGTCTCTTTATTATGAAAAATATTGATCATAAGATCCAATTTGATTTGGCCAGTCATATCATCAGTGAGTGGTTTTGTAAAGGTCCCTAGACAGCTTACCTCATCTTATGATTAATTACACTTATGCTAAAAAATAATCTAAGGAACACAAGTACTGTACCAAGTAAAGGTTGTGATCTGCTTTCTAACTCTAGGCTAAATACAACTCAGTCAAGTTTATGTCTTGATTATCAAGTTGTATCCACATCTGCCATTTGGATTCTGACACAGCATTGCAAGACTCTTATCAGTATCCTTTGGTCAAAATAATGCTACTGATTTAATGTTCTCACTTCTATTTTCTTTAGCAAATTGTTTCTTGAATTAATGTATGAAAAATTGACTTTTTGAATGTATAGTTCTATAAATTTTAAGCACATGTAAAAATCTGTGTCACTACCCCTGTAATTAGGGTATAGACAGTGGCACCACCAAAAACCACCCTGTTGTGCTACTCCTTTTAGTCACACCCTCCTCTCTCTCCCAACCTCTGTCAACACTGATCTGTTCTCCATCACTATAGCTTGGTCTTCTTGAGGATGCTACATAAATGTTATGATATAGAGAATGGCCTTTTGAGACTAGTTTCTTTCACTTAGCGTATTGTCCTTGAGATTTATCTAATTGGAGGCATGCATCAGTAGGCTTTTTCTTCTTATTGCTGAGTAGTGTTTCACTGCATCCCAGTTTGTTTAACCTTTTATCCATTGGGGGACAGTTGGATTGTTTCTAGTTTTAGATGGTTATGAGTAGAGTTGATATTAACATTTGCATACAGGTTTTTGTGTGAACATAAATTTCATTCTACTACAGTAAATATCTAGGAGTGGGATTACTGGATCATATGGTAAGGGTATGTTTAACTTTTTAAGAAACTGCCAAAATGTTTTTCATGAAAGCGGTACCATTTTGCATTCTCACGGCAATGTATGGAAGGTTTGACTGACCCACCTTCTTGCAGCACTTAGAGCTGTCGGTATTTTTTATTTTGGTCGTTCTAATATGTGTGTAATGATACCTAACTGTGATTTTAATTTGCATTTCTGTGATGGCTGATGATGATGAACATCTTTTTGTTTGATTCAATATATCTTCATTAGTGAAGTATCTGTAAGTCTTTTGCCAATTTTTAAATTGGGTTCCTCATTTTCTTACTGCAGAGAATTCTTTATATGTTTACGAGTCTTTTGTTAGAGATTTGCAAATATTTTTTCCAAGTCTGTAGCTAATCTTTTCAGTTTCTTAACAGTGTCTTTTACAGAGCAAAAATGTGGTAATATTGATAAAATCCAATGTATTATTTTTTTCTTTTATGGATTGTGCATTTGGTTTATGTTTAAGAACGCTTTGCCTAGCCCCAGGTCACAAAGGTTTTTGCCGAAAAGTTTTAGAATTTTAGGTTGGTGCAAAAGTAATTGCAATTTTAGACTGTGAATTTTAAGTCTTTTTTTTTTTTTTGAGTTGGAGTCTCACTCTGTCGCCCAGATTGGAGTGCAGTGGCCGCTCCTGGCCACCACAGCCTTAACCTGCGGGGCTCTGGCGATCCTTCCGCCTCAGCCTTCCAAGTAGCCGGAACTACAGGCACGCACTACCACGCCCGGCTGATTTTTTGATTTATTGTAGAGATGAGGTCTCGCCAAGTTGCCCAGGTGGGTCTCGAAGCCGCGGGCTCAGGCAATCCACTCACCTCAGCCTCCCAAAGCGCTGGGATTATAGGCTGAGCCACCGAGCCCGGCTACAATCTACTTTTTCATAGCCCGTCACAATCTGATTGAGAAATGGTTTGTTGTTATTGTGTAGAATAAGATAATACGATGCTTCATAACGATTTTGAACTTGAATAAGAAAATCACTCGAATTCGCTTTTTGTCTAACAATATTTCCATAGTTCAAAATAAATATAAATAGCAAATAATGTCAAAAAAACATAAAGTGAGAAATGTGCATTAAAATGAGGTGCAACATGACCACATTTATTAAGGAATATATTCCAGTATCAAACTGCAAATATCAACAATGCAAAACTGAAATTACTTTTGCATAAAACTAATATTTTTACATTTAAACCTATGAGATATTTTGAGTACATTTTTGTGAACATTATAAGACCTAGGTTGAGGTTTCATATTTTTGTATAAGAATGCTCTGTTGTTTCTATACCATGTGTTGAAAGGACTAATCTTTCCCCATTGAATTACCTTTACATTTGTAAAAAAATAATAGATTATATTTGTATGGACTTATTTATGGATTCTCTATTCTGTTCTGTTGATTTATGTTTCTAGTCTTTGATCAGTTCTATGTTCTCTTGATTATGGTATGTTTTAGTAAGTGCTATATTTGGGTAGTGTGATTCTTCAAACTTTATTTTTATTTTTAAAAATTGTTTTGCCTACTCTAGTTGCTTTGCCTTTCTATGTAAATGTGAGAATTAGCTTTTCTATGAAAAATCTTGTTGAGATTTTGATAGAAATGGTATTAAATCTCTAGATCAACTTGGATAGAATTAATACTTTTACTTTGTTGAGTCTTCCAATTCATAAATATGGCATATTACTCTGCTTGGGTTGCTATAACAAAATCCCATGGACTGGGTGCCTTAGACAACATAAATTTATTTTCTCACACTTCTGGAGACTAGACGTCCATTGCTGATATCTAGTGAGGGCTCTCTCCTGGATTATAGATAGTTGTTTTCTGATTGGGTTCTCACAGGACCTCTTTCTTTCTTGTGCGTGTGCGTGGAAAGAATGCGAGCTCTTCGATGTCTCTTCTTATAAGGATACTAACCCTATCGGATCAGGGCCCCGCGCTGGTAAACTTATTTGATTTTAATTACTCCCTTAGAGGCCCTCATCTCCAAATGTAGCCACTCTGGGGTTTAGGGCTTCAATATATAAAAGTGTGTATGTGTGTGTGTGTGTGTGTGTGTGTGTGTGTGTGTGTGTGTGTGTGTGTGTGTGTGGCGGGGCGGGGGTGTGCAAACATTTAGTCCTTAACACATGGTATATCTCTTCTTTTAATTAGGTTTTCTTTCATCAGAGCTTTGTTTTCCCTGCTAATCAACACAGGAAACTGTCCCTCAGGCCTTGCTTTGCTCCCAGGTTTTGCTTGAAAACATTCAGCTGATGTCAAGTATAATATGAGCTGTAAGTTTTTTTGTAGATGCCTTTTAGCAACTTGAGGAAGTTCCCTTCAATTCCTAGTTTGTGAGAGTTTGTATCATGATGGATGTTGATTTTTTTCCAATGCTGTTTCTACATCAATGGAGATGATCATGTGAGATTGCTTCTCCAGAACTTTAGTATAGTGGGTTACCCGATTGAGTTTTAGATGCAAACTAACCTGGCATTCCAGGGATAAACTCCACCTGGTTGTGGTATATCATTCTTTGTTATTTATTTCCTTCTTTCCATTTGCTTTGGGTTTGTTTTTATTTTTATTTTTTAAATTTTTGAGTTGGAGTCTCACTGTGTCACCCAGGTTGGAGTGCAGTGGCATGATCATGACTCACTGCCGTCTCAATCTCCTGGGCTGTTCCTTCCACCTAATCCTCCCAAGTAGCTGGGACTACAGACATGTGCCACCCTTGTCTGGCTAATTTTTTGATTTTTTGTAAAGACAAGGTTTTGCTATGTTGCTCATGCTAGTCTTGAGCTCCTAGGCTCAAGCAATCATCTCACTGTAGTCTCCCAAAGTGCTAGGATTACAGGCAGGAGCCACTGTGCCTGGACGCTTTGGGTTTATTTAGCTATTCTTGTTCTAGTTACTGGGTACTTGAAACCTTTCTTTTCTTTTACTATAAGCATTTAATGTTGTATATTTGCCCTTAGCATTGCTCTGAAGGAGTACCACAAATTTTTGAAGTGTTTTAATTTTCCAGTTAACATTAAAAAAAAATCTCTTGGGATTTCCTCTTTGAACCATAGATTATTTATAAGTGTATTGTTTAATTTCCAAGCATTTGGGGGATTTTTGTATTATCTTTCTGCTACTAATTTCTGGTTTAATTATATTATGGTCAAAGATCATACAGTGCATGATTTCAATTCTTCATATTTTATTAAGGTTTATTTTATGACCAAGGAGATGGTGAATTTTCCACGTCCACTTGGAAAGGATGTGTATCTTACTATTGCTGTGGGGAATGTTTTCTATATATCATTTAGAGCCAGTGGATTGATAATGTTCAGTGCTTCTGTGTGTTTGGTGATTTTGTCTACTAATTTTATCTACTACCTAGAGAGGGGTGTTGAAATCTTCAAACATAATTGCAACTTTTTCTATTTCTTCTTTCAGTTCTGTCAGTTTTTCTTCACATATTTTGAGGCTGCGCTTTTAACTGCATATGTATTAAGGGATGTATATCTTTTTGGTGAATTGTCTCTTTTATCATTATATAATGTCCCTCTTTGTCTCTGATAATTTTCTTTGCTATAAAGTTACTTGAGTTGACTGGAATTTAGATGGCTGACATGAGGAAGCTAGAGTGAGTTTCTCCTACAGAGTGAAAACCCCAGGAGTCTCCAAAGGAGAGAAAACAAAACAAAACATTTATACCAAAGAAGAAGGAAATTATCACTGACCTGGGCTGGAACTGGCTGGACTCTCTCCTGCACGGCATAGTCCACCATGGCCTCAGGACGCAGTGGGGAGGGGAATGATGGGACTTCAGGAGTTCTGTGCTCCTACCACAAACTTGCAGGGATCTCTGGGGCTTGTGGGATCCAGTCCCTCATGGGAGACTCCCTCCTCACAGCCTGTTCAGTCAAGGAGTGGTGCAGGAAGAAGACTGAGAGCAGCACCAGTCCCCTTTCCCAGAAACTCAGTCAACCCTTGCAGGATAAAGCAGCTGCTTTCCAGCCTGCTTGGGAGGGAACAGACCCCACGGGCAAACTCTGCAGCTGCAGACAGTTCCTGGCTGGGTGGGTTGCCTGAGAACACCTGAGGCCCTGGACCCAGCAGCACCTTGACATTCAGATGGCAGATTGCCTGAGATCAAGGCAGCGACCAGGTGGGATAAATTGCCATAGCAACCTCTCCCCTTGGGAACTCTTCTGGGCCTCCTCTGCACAAAGGTGTTGCTCTGCCCCCCCTCCAGCCTGGGACTCCCTCCTAATTCCCACGGAGGCAGCTAAGAGTGCACACTTCCAGGTGCTCCATCTCGTTTCTCTTGCATGAACCCAGAGGGCTCAAAACAGAAAACTTGGGAAATCCCCAGAGCCCCACCCTTGGCCTAGACAGGAAGGTCACTTCCTTGGAGAAACACTCTCCAAGAAGGAACCCTCAGGCCATTATCATAGTCGGCTTTCTCCCACAAGAGCCACTTCCCGGCTAGAGGTCTACAGTACATCCAACCACATCAGATAGAACACCGCAACTTTGGGGAAGGCCTGATCCCAAACACCAGCTAACAACACTTTCCAAGTCATACTGGGCACTGAAGATGCCTTGAGTCAGTGCAGGTACACAGCACAGAGCTGCTACACCTGGCAATTCACCTCAGCAAGGCTGTGTACAGTCCTATGTCAGTCTCCTGCCAGCCATAAATAAGAAGAAATCATCCACCCAAATGAGAAGGAACCAGAAAAATAATTCTGACAATATGAGAAAACAGAGTTCTCCAGCAGCCCCCCAAAGATCACACGGTTAGGGAACAGATAGGGTGAGGGTGGATGGAGAGATGGAGTGGTGAGGGGTACAGCACCAGTAATGCAGAGATCCAAGTAATGCAAAGAATTGCAACACACAAAGAGATCAAGAAAGAAAAGTTTATTTAAAAGTAAATTAAAGAGAGAAAGAGAAGGGAGAGAGAAAATTCTCCTCAAGGTGGGGGAGGGGGCCAAAGCCAGGAAGCATGATGACACCAGAGTCTAGCAAGGCAGTGGCCCATGGTTGCTTGTGGTTGAGTCCTTTTAACCATTACCCTAAGTGGGGAAAGATCATTAAGGTGATTGGGTGGTGGTCTGCTCCATATCATCACAAAGGGGCAGGCAAGTGCAGGTACTGAGGTCAGCTGATGGACAGCAGGTAGATGGGTGGGTTAGTCACATGATTGCTGGCATGGTGGGGTTTATTCATGTCACATAGTTCACACAGGGCTGATTAGGTTAACCCTGGGGACATTTTTTCTGCAAGAGACTTGTTAGACATTTGCAATTCACAAACTCAGACATTTGCAATTCACAAACTCCTTGACCAAAGGTGGTGTATTGTTACTTTTATGACTTTGGCCAAAGGGTGACCTTTGATCTTTGGTCTTGACAAGAAACCTAAAAGTTTACCAGAGATTATTATGCTAAACCATGAATTGAAAGTTTGAGTTGTCCTGGTCTTGCATCTGATGGAGATTTGCTGGGGGGGGGGAATGGGATAGGCTGCAGCTTGTCCTGCAATAGAATGAATACTTTCTAATGCTCATCTCTAAAATAAATCAAAAAATTAGCCGGGCATGGAGGCAAAAAGACTAAACTAAGAATAAGCTAAGTTTCTTCTAGGTTTCTTTCTTTTTTTTTTTTTTGAGTTGGAGTCTCACTCTGTCACACACACTGGACTGCAGTGGCCGCTCCCGGCCACTGCAGCCTCGACCTGCTGGGCTCCAGCGATCCTTCCACCTCAGCCTTCCAGTAGCTGGAGCTACAGGAGTGCTCTATAACGCCCGGCTAATTTTTTGATTTATTGTAGAGATGAGGTTTCACCAAGTTGCCCAGGTGGGTCTCGAACCTGCAGGCTCAGGCAATCCAATCACCTCAGCCTCCCAAAGCGTGGGATTACAGGCTGAGCCACTGAGCCCGGGTCTTCTAGGTTTCTATAGGTACCATCTTTCACACACCAACTCTTCAGCAACAAACCCTAAACAAACTGGAATTGTTGAACTTCCAGACATAGAATTACAAAGTTTGATAAAATTATTCAAGAAACTTCAGGAGGAAACTGAAAACCAACACAAAAAAATTAAAAAACTATTCAGGATATGAATAAAAAATTATGTGAAGAGATAGACACCTTAAAAAAACCTAGATGAAATTCTGGAAATGAAAGAAAGTACATAATTCAGTGGAATTATGTTTTAACAGAAGACTAGAACAAGCAGAAGAAAGAATCTCAGAACCTGAAGACATGGCTTTTGAATTAGCCCAATCAGACAACAATAAAGAAAAAAAGAATAAAGAGAATGGAACAAAGCCTCTAAGAAATATGAGATTATGTAAAATGTCCAAACCTAAGAATCATAGGTATTCCTGAGGAAGAAGAAAAAGCAACAGGTTTGGAAAACCTATTTGAGGGAGTAATAGAGGAAAACTTCTCTGGCCTTGCGAGAGATCTAAACATCTAGATACAAGAAGCCCAAAGAACTCCCACAGAAGATTCATTGCAAAAAGTATGTCCCCAAGGCATACAATCATCTGACTATGCAAAGTTAATGTGAAGGAAATAATTTTAAGAGAAGTGAGACAAAAGCATCATATAACTTACAAAGGTAAACCTATCAGACTAACAGCAGACTTCTCAGAAGAAACCCTACAAACCACAAGGGATTGTGGCTCCATTTTCAATCTCCTCCAACAGAATAACTGTCAGCCAAGAATTTTGTATTCTACAAAACCAAGTTTCATAAATGAAGGAGAAATGAAGTCCTTTGCATACAGGTAATTGCTGAGGGAATTGTCACCACTAGACTAGTTCTATAAGAAATATCAAAGGAGTCCAAAATACTGAAACAAAAGGTCAGAAAAGTGCTGGAAATAATAAATTCCACAGGTTTTATGGAACACCAACATGATAGAGAAAATAAATAAAGCAAGAAGATAATAACCAGTATGATGAGTAAAATAGTACCTTACATATCATTATTAACTCTGAATATAAGTGATCTCCATGTTCCACTAAAAATATATAGACTAGAAGAATGGAAAACACAACTCAAATATTTGCTGAAGAGACGCACTTAACTCACAAAGACTCCGATAGACTCAAGGTGAAGGATTGGAGAAAAATATCGCATAGCAAATGGTACCAAAAATGAGCAGGAGGAGACATTCTCATTTTACATAAAACAGATTTTAACAACAATAAAAAAGAACAAAGATGGCTATTATATAATGAGAAAGAGATCAATTCAATGGGAGGACATAACAATTTAAAATATATATATGTGCGTCTAACCCCAGAACCCCTGACTTATAAAACAAATTCTACTAGACTTAAAAAAGGTGATAGACAGCAATACAAAAATAGTGGAGACTTCAGCACTCCACTGACAGCAATAGACAAATCATCAAGGCAGAAAGTCAGCAAAGAAACATTGGAGTTAAACAGGTCCCTAGAAGAAATGGAACTAACAGACATCTACAACACATTCCATCCCCAAACTACAAAATATACATTTCTTTTATCAGCACATGAAACATTCTCCGGGATAGACTATATGATAGGCAACAAATCAAGTCTCAATACATTAAAAAAAAAATAGAATATATATCAAGCACCATCTCAGACCACAGTGAAATAAAACTAAAAATTAACTCCAAGAAGAACTCATGAAACCAAAAAAAAAAAGAGATGGAAGTTAAACAATTTCCCCTGAATGATCTTTGGGTCAACAGTGAAATCAAGATGGAAATTTAAAAATTCCTTGAAATGAATGACAGCAAAGAAGCAAGTTATCAAAACCTCTGGGACACAACCAAATCAGTGCTCAGAGGAAAATTTATAGCACTTAAGTCCTATACTAATAAGACTGAAAGATCACACATTGATAATCTAACATCATACCTCAAGGAACTAGAAAAACACGAACAAACCAAAGCTAGCAGAAGAAAAAAAGAATAAAAATCAGAGCAGAACTAAATAAAATTCAAATAAAAATATACAAAGGATCAATGAAACAAAAATTTGGTTCTTTGAAAAGATAAATAAAATTGATAGACCACTAGCTAGACTAATTAAGAAATGAAGAGAGAAGACACAAATCAGCTCAACCGGAAATGAAAAAGAAATTACAACTAATATGACAGAAATTCAAAAGATCATGTAAGACTATTATGAACACCTTTATGCAAACAAACTAGACAATCTAGAGAAAATGGATACATTCTTGGAAACATACAACCCCCTAACCTCAAATCAGGAAGAAATAGAAACCCTGAACAGACCAATCATGAGTAGCAAGATTGAAACAGTAATTGAAAGTCTCCCAACAAAACAAAACAAAAAAGTCCAGGACCCGATAGACTCACAACTGAATTCTACCAGACCTTTAAAGAGGGACTTATACTAATTTTACTAAAGCGATTCCACAGGATTAAAGAGGAGGGAATTCTCCCTAACTCATTCTACGAGGCAAATATCACTCTGATACCAAAGCCAGGAAAAGACAACAAAAAAGAAAACTACAGACTGATATCCCTTATGAACACAGATGCAAAAATCTTCAACAAAATATTAGTAAACTGAATTCAACAGCACATTAAAAAATAAGAATCCACCATAGCCAAGTGGATTTCATCCCAGGAATGCAAGAGTGGTTCAACATATGCAAGTCAATAAATGCGATCCATTACATAAACAGAATTAAAAACAAAAATCATGAGATCATTTCAATATACACGGAAAGCGTGTTTAATAAAATCCAGTATACCTCCATGACAAAAACCCTCAGCAAAATGTGCATAGAGGGTACATTCTTCAAAATAATAAAAGCTATATACAACAAACCCACAGCCAGTGTTGTTCTGAACAGGGAAAAGTTGAAAACATTCCCCTCAGAACAAGAACAAGGCAAGAAGGCCCACTTTCACCACTACTATTCAACATGGTACTGGAAGTCCTAGCCAGAGCAATCAGGCAAGAGAAGTTGAAGGGTATCCAAAGTGGAAAAGAAGAAATCAAACCATCTCTGGATGTTGACTATATGATCTTATACCCAGAAAACTCTAAAGACTCCTCTAAAAGTCCCCTGTACTTGATAAATGAATTCAGTAAAGTTTCAGAATACAAAATCAACACACATAAATCAGTAATAGCACTGCTATATACCAACAGTGACAAAGTTGAGAATCAAATTAAGAACTCAATTTCATTTACAATGGCATCCAAAAAGCTAAAATACCCAGGAATATATTTAACCAAAAAGGCAAAAGATCTCTATAAGAACTACAAAACTCTGATGAAAGAAATTGCAGAGGACATGAATGGAGAAAAATCCCATGTTCATGGATTGGAAGAATCAACATTATTAAAATGACCATATTACCCAAAGTAATCTACAGATGCAATGTAATTCCTATCAGCTACCAATGTCATTTTTCACAGAATTAGAAAAAAATCCTGAAATTCACATGGAACTAAAAAAGAGCCAGAATAGCCAAAGCAATCCTAAGCAAAAAGATCAAAGCTGGGCTGTGCATGGTGGCTCAAGTCTGTAATCCTAGCATTTTGGGAGGCTGAGGAGAGAGGATTTCTGAGCTCAGGGGTTTGAGACCATCCTGGCAACTTGTTAAGACCTCACCTCTACACTAAATAAAAAATTAAGCCAGTGTGGTAGCGTGTGCCTGTAGTTCTAGCTACTTGGAAGGCTGAGGTGGAAGGATTGCCTGAGCCCAGCAGGCTGAGGCTGTAGTGGCCATGAGTGTGCCACTGCACTTCAGCCTGGGTGACAGAGTGAGACTCTAACTCAAAAGAAAAAAAAAACAACAAAGAACAAAACTGGAGGCTTCACATTACCTGACTTCAAATTATACTTCAAGGCTGTAGTTACCAAAACAGCATGGTACTGGTACAGGAGCAGACATATGAACCAATGGAACAGAATAGAGAATCCAGAAATAAACCAAAATACCTGCAGCCAGCTGATCTCAGACAAAGCAGATGAAAATACACACTGGGAAAGGACACCCTATTCTACAATTGTTACTGGGAAAATTGGATAGCTACATGCAGAAAAATGAAAGTTGATCCCTATCTCTTTCTATATACAAACATTAACTTAAGATGGATTAAAGACTTAAATGTCAGACCTAAAACCATAAAAATCCTAGACGAAAACCTAGGAAAATCTCTTATGAACATTTGTCTAGGTAAAGAATGTTTGACTAATTTATGTCTAAAACCCCCAAAGCAAATGAATAAGTGAGACTTAATTAAACTAAAAGTCTTCTGCACAGTAAAAGAAATAGTCAACAGAGAAAACAGGCAAACTACAGAATGGGAGAAGATATTCGCAAACTTTACAACTGACAAAGGATTAATATCCAGAATCTACAAAAACCACAAACAAATCGGCAAGAGAAAAGCAATAACCCCATTAGAAAGTGTGCAAAGGACATGAACAGACATCTCTCAAAAGAAGACTTACAAATGACCAACAAACGTATGAAAAAGTGGTCAACATCGCTCATCATCAGGGCAACGGAAATTAAACCACAATGAGATATCACCTCACACCAGTCAGAAAGGTCATTATTTAAAGATAAAAAAACAGTAGATGCTGGCATGGATATCAAGAAAAAGGAACACTTATACACTGTTGGTGGGAGTTAGTCCAACCTCTATGGAAAGCAGTATGGAGATTACTCAAAGAACTAAAAGTAGAGTTACCATTTGAGTTACCTTACCCTAAGGAACAGAGACACCTGTGCCTGCATGTTCTTCACAGCACAGTTCACAATCGCAAAGATGTGGAATCAACCTAAATGCCCATTAGTTGATCAGTGGGTGATGAAAATGTGGTAGGTATACACCATTGGCTACTACACAGTCATCAAAAGGAATGAAATCATGTCCTTTGCAGCAACAGGAATGGAGCTGGAGATCATCATCCTAAGTAAACTGACTCAGAAACAGAAAACCAAACACTGCATGTTCTCACTCATGTGGGAACTGAACAGTCACAAGAATGGAAGTAACAGACGCTGGAAGCACTATTAAGGGGGAGGCAGGAGGGGAGCTAGGGCTCAGAAAGTACCTACAGGCACAACGTTCATTATCGGGGGATGGGGCCACCTGAGACCCAATCCCCATTACTACACAACATGCCCAAGTAACAGATATGCATGTATACCCGCTGAATCAAAAATAATTTTTTTTAAAAAAGTTACTTGATACTAGTAGAGCCAGTTCACCCTTTTTTTTCAGTGTTCATGTGGCATATCCTTTTTTATTCTCCTACTTTTAACCTATCTATACTATAATGTTTGAAGTGAGCGTCTCGTGGACAGCATATAGTTGAGTCTTATTTTTCCCTTTTAACAGTCACTGTTTTTTGATTGGTTTAGATCATTCACTAGTAATGCAATTATTGACGTTTGAACTTAGTTTCACTATCTTAGTACTTCCTTTTTATTTGTCTTCTATGTCTGCTGTTTCTTTATTTCCTCTTTCCTGCCTCTTTTGAGTTATTTGACTAAAACTCCATGAGTTTTAGTGTTCCATTTTAATTGTGACTTTTGTTTTTGAAGATGGTATTGTTGGTGATGTTTTTTGAGATCTTGTCACAGGAAATATTGCTTATTGACGTTTAAAGAATGTCCACTTTTTATTATTGATTTATTTATAATAATAATGGTAATAGCAGCAACTGCCATGGTGTAATGGGTGCCTGATATGTGCCCTTTGCATACTGAATCTAATCTTTCTAACAATGCTGCCAGGTTAAGGTTTTTTAAAATTTGGTTTTACAGCTGAAGAAAACTGAGACTTAAAGGGTTTAAATATAACATTTTGCTCAAGCTTACCTTCATGATAATGGGAGGAGTCAGGAAACCAACACCCACCTGGCTCCAAAGCCTGTGTTCTTTCCATGACAACTTTACAATTTGGACTGTGATTTCCATATACAGAACTTTACTAATTGTCATAGCTCAGTCTGTGAAATTACCTGTTAACATGATCAATGTAAAACACGTTAAGAAGATCACTCATTTTCCCTCAGCTTCCTGCTGCATTTGGGAAAGGCTTTTCATTCCATGTGACTGGGAGATTCACAGGTCATGACACTTGAGTTGAGATTCCTTGATGATCTGTCCCCAGCTTTAGCTAACACCACACTCCTAGTTTGGATCTACTGCAAACAACTTAGCTATATTTATTTGCTAATTCTCCCTTTCTTTTGCTTCAGAGAGTGTATTCCAGTGTCTCTCCAGTTGCATTGCTAAAGTGAGATTGTATATTGATGCAGTGTCTACTGTTTCAGTTTTTATTGGGTCCCAAAACTCCACAAAGAGTGGATGGTGTGTATTTGTTTTGGATGCTGTTAAGTCCTAGAACTCTGCCAGTGGATATTTTATAATGTCTGCTGTATTTGTCAAGTGAACAATGCCACCAAGAATCACATGCTTGCTGTTTATGCTGGGTATTCAAGCTCCAAGAGGGACCACTGAGATGATACAAGTACATACCCTGTAAATTCTGTATTTTCCAGGAGCTTTGCTTTATGTAGTAGAGATAGTCTGTTAAGCCACTTAGATACCATGCATCAATTTTATTTTGCTAATGGTAATCAAAAGATGGTCCATTAATCATGAGGCAGATATCAGGATGTGATCATCTGAATGTGTTCTGCCCTATTTTAAAACAGTGTTTTAAACGTTAACAAGGCGAAGGGAAACGAGCATTTGTTGACAATGTACTATCGTGCTGCTTTACGTGTAGTATTGTCAATAATCCTCTCCGTGAGTCTGAAAGGGAGGTACTTTTAACCTCTTTTATAGATTTTGAAATTCATGCCCAGAGACACTAAGTAATTCATGCAAGGCCATATAGGTA
The DNA here is from genome assembly GCA_027257055.1 of Cephalopachus bancanus. NCBI lineage: Eukaryota > Metazoa > Chordata > Mammalia > Primates > Tarsiidae > Cephalopachus > Cephalopachus bancanus. The sequence continues at coordinate 806,704 of JAPVLO010000521.1, read as the reverse complement.
CTAATATCCAGTTCAAACTATATGACTCCAAATTCTGTAAGCACTGCCATCCTTTCCCCACATGGTTGTCATCAACCATATATCTCTAGAGAATGTCTGCTTTTTCCAATTGTTTTAGTATCTGTAGTTTTGCTTTTACTTCATGATAATAAAAACTTACATAGGCAAAATGGCGTAATGATTAATAGTACAAACTTTGGAGCCAGACTATCTGTGTTCAAAATCCAACTCTGTTATTTATTATTTGTACAACTTTCAGCAAATTATTTAATTTTTCTGTGTCTCAGTTTCCTAATTCGATAGGTGGGAGTAATAATAATACTTTCCTCAAGGGCTGCTCTGAGGACTAAATGAGCTGCTGCATGTAAAGTTCTTAGCATAGTGCCTGGCACACTGCAAGTACTATACATATATGCTTGTCGAATAAGTAACACTTATTTGCCATTTATTGTATCAGAAGCCTTGCAAAACACTGTAGATGTAATAACAAATATAAGGAAGGTATAATTATGAGACCTCCATTTTATAATGAGAACACCAAATCTTAGAAAGGAGGACAACCAGTTCAAGATCATACCAGTGGCAAGTTCACTGTGGGAAGCTTGGAAAACCAAAATAAATATAAGTATAGCAGAATAAAACCCACAGTTCTACCACCTAGAGATTATTATTGCTAACATTTGGATTATTTCCTCATTCTGTACATGTAATTGCAGATTATTGAAATCATACTGAATGATTACTGAAATCATACAGTTTTTTATCTTCACTTTTTCTCTTAACATTCTTTTAAAAATTGTAAGCTGGGCTCAGTGGCTCAGCCTGTAATCCCGCGCCTTTTGGAGGCTGAGGTGAGTGGATTGCCTGAGCCCGCGGGTTCGAGACCCACATGGGTCTCTACAATAAAAAAAAAAAAAATCAGCCAGGCGTGGTAGCGCATGCCTGTAATTCTGGCTACTTGGTAGGCTGAGGTGGAAGGATCACCGGAGCCCAGCAGGTCGAGGCTGCGGTGGCCGGGAGCGGCCACTGCACTCCAGTCTGGGCAACAGAGTGAGACTCCAACTCAAAAAAAAAAAAAAAAGTATCTAATTATGTCATTGAATTTTTTTGTTAGCATGATCTCTAATGATTACAGACTATCCCATCATTTAAATATAATATTTTGTCTCACCCTTCTTTGATATTGGACATAAATTACATTTCAAAGTTTTGCTACAATAAATAATGTTACAATGAAGATCTTTGTGTTTTGGATTTCTCCTCAGAATACTTTTGGGCTTGGAATTACTGTGCCAAATAACCAAACGTGTCTAAGTCTCCAACAAACAAACAGGCTAACATTTTCAAAGGAGTTTAACAAAAAATTATAAGCAAAAAATACAGGAGAAAAGAAACCAATCAGGTTTCCAAGATATAGGTTTTTAAAGATTAGATTTTTCATTTGAAGATAATTGTAGATTCACATGTACTGGCAATAAATAATACAAAGAGATCCTGTGTTCTCTTTGCTCTGTTTCTCCCGGTAGCAGCATCTCGCAAAACTATAGCGTATCATCAGCGTCAGCACATCTCACCAGCACAGTCAAGGGGCAGAGCATCGCCATCACCCCAAAGGTCCTGCAAGTTGTCCTTTTACAGCCACCCATACCTCCCTCCCACCCCCATCCCCGATCGTTGGCAATTACGAAGCAGTTTTCCATTTCTATAATTTTGTCATTTCAGGAATGCTATATACATGAAACCACGAAGGATGTAATTACTTAAGAATTTTTTTCACTCAGCATAAATCCCCTGGAGTTTCGTCCCAGTCGTTGTGCAAGTCCGTGGTCCATCCTCTTTGTTGCTGAAGAACCATTCCATGGTATGGATGTTCCACCGTTTGTTTGTGTCCTGTGGAAGGACATCTGGGCTGTTCCCAGTTTCCGGCTGTGGTGGATAAAGTTGCTGTGAACATGCGTGTAGGGGTTTTGTGCCACCCCGGCCTTGGCTCTCCTTTTTGGGCAAATCTATAAGTCCCGGGTGGCAGCTCCACAGGACTCACTTCCCTGGCACTCTAGGGAAGACACCAACTTTCTGCTTGCTGACCACCTAAGTTCTGGGCCAGGGAGGCACTGCTCACTCCTTTCTTAGCAGGGCTGGACCTGCACGCGGCTCACACACCATTTTGAAGGCAAACAGTAACCAGTCGGCTCCCCTGCAAGTGGCTTGGTCATGGCTCTCCACCACTGCCTGTCACCCCATGCATTCTAGCTCCTCCCATGTGACCAGCTATCACCACAGGCTGCCTGTGCTCAGTTCTCAGCTTGCACGCCCCAAACCCTGGCTGGTTTCTCAAGGCAGGAGAAGAGCTGTCTCCTGCCACCAGCATCCGCCACCTCGATCTCTTTCATCATCCTCCGCAGGTCTTTTCTCTCTGACCAGTCCAGACTCACTTCCTTTGAGCATTTCCTTCAACTCTGGGACTTGGGTTTCCCCTACACACAGTGGGGACTTTCTCTGGGGTGGCAGCGCTCCACCCAGCTCCGGCCGGGTCCTCTCCTTCCCCTGAGCCAGCAAGCCCTTAAGTCTAAGGTACATTAATCTTCCTATCCTACCCAGTAGAGTGCCTTTATATAGCTTATAAATATTTATTAAATGAATGATTGACTACGTGATGAATTTCTTGAAAGCACTGGGGGAAATGTCCTGACTACAGAGATTCTTGCTCCGTCCCAGGGATCCGGCCGGCCTTCTGCTGGAACAGTTGGCTTGCAATCCTTGCAGTCCTCCTTGGCTGCTAATTTTCCAACCGTGGCTTTACACCTGTTTCATTTTACAATATTTATTGGGAAAGCATTTTAGCTGCTTATTATAGTCAGATATCATCCGTGACAAGCCATTTTCCTTGAATTAGCCCAGTGAGAAATAGCTCTAAAGGCGTTAAATGAAATCATCCAGACGCTTCCCGTGGCCAGCTGGACCCAGCAGCCACGTTCGGCTCTCTGAGCTTGAATACAGAGTGGTTTGTGTTTTCAGTCTACTCCAAGCCGCAAAGCTGCTGCTAATTCTCACACTAATAAATGGGGCTTTAACAAAATCTACCAAGTAAAAGCAACAGGAGCAGTTAAAACTGTGTTTTCAGTAAATTAAATGAGATGATGTAGTGCCTGGCACATAGGAAGCTGCCTGTCAATGGTAACTATTATGAGCCTGCACACAACTACCAACAATTGACGTGGAAAAAGAACACCAAAGATGAGGGCTGGCTGAGAAAGTATTTTCAAAGGTTAGTAGATAAGGCTATAGGAGGAAGTGCTTTAAGCGAGGAATAAACAAAATAATGCTGACAAGAAAATGGCTTCAACAAAATTGAAAAATGAAAATAGAGTCGTTAGACAAATTGATAGAAGACTAAGTAGGCGATGTGTGTTTTATAACGTGTTTAAAACATGAATCGCATGCTTCTGCATTCTCCCTGACAAATTTCACGCATTTAATCAAATCACATTGTCTCTAACTGCAGTTCCAGAAACTTCGACGTGCACCAAAAGCAGTATCTCTGACAATGTAATTAAGTGGAAAATTGTAATTATTTTTTTAACGTAATGATTTCAGAGGTTCCAGGGTAGATACAGAAATCCCCATTGAAACTTGAAGTGACATCTCATCACTTCAAGTTATGCTTGTTCCACTATACAACTCTGAGAGTCTCTCTTGGCTGTGAGATACCGCTTGTGATATCTTCAAGTTGCTTAAACTGGTGGGATTTGTGGAGGGAAACTGTCATTAATCCAAGGTAGGACGCTTTTTCCAAAACCTTTTCTTGGCTTCCTGCTGCCGCGATTTCTTTGCTACTGTTATTAACCATGAAAACTTTCATCAACCTTAAACTGAATTATCAGTATTTATTTTAGTCATGGCTTTTCACAGGACTGCTTTCATTAGTATTAATTTTGCACATGCCTATCTTTCATAACCGGAGTTGATAAGCCTGGAAATAGAATTTTAGTTCTCTTGATGACGATCTGTTCTTCCTGGATGAAGAGAACGCTGATTCTTATATAAGAACAAGCCGGGCTCGGTGGCTCAGCCTGTAATCCCGCGCCTTTGGGAGGCTGAGGTGAGTGGATTGCCTGAGCCCGCGGGTTCGAGACCCGCCTGGGCAGCGAGACCTCATCTCTACAATAAATCAAAAATACAGCCGGGCGTGGTAGCGCATGCCTGTAATTCCGGCTACTCGGAAGGCTGAGGCGGAAGGATCGCCGGAGCCCAGCAGGTCGAGGTTGCGGTGGCCGGAAGCGGCCACTGCACTCCAGTCTGGGTGACAGAGTGAGACTCCAACTCGAAAAAAAAAAAAAAAAAAAAAAAGAACAGGGGGATTTTGGTGGAAGCAAAATGAAGTGTGATCTTTTCCCACCAGTCATGCGAGGTCATCAGCTGAGCCAGAGTAAGATTGAAGGATGGTCCAAATGGGAGAGAAGGTTAGCAGCACAGAATTTCCCATGGGGACTGTTTTAAAGGTGGTAGCCTCGAGATAGGACCAGCTGACACCCTGGGGATGGGCTGTAGCAGCCAGATGAATGAGGGCCATGAGAGACAATGAGTTTGGAGATGATTTTGTCCTCAGTCCAAAGGTATCAACTAGCTGGGTGTCACCTATCTCCAATCAGTAAATAGGTGGCAGTGTCTTACTCTAACAGAAAGTTAGATACAGATAATATTTTTGCATTAGAAGTAAACCTCTGAGGTAGTTTAAGGAATTTTTAAATACATAGATCCTGAGTGGAGGCTGTTGTAATAAAGCGAGTTAAATAGCAAACTGTCCTAGGTAATGCATTCACAGCACAAGGAAAAGCCTAATTTCTCCCTAGAATTCATTGGTTGGCCAGAGTCAATTATATTTACATTTTTAACTCACAGAAATATATCCATAGCTATTTTTTTCAAATCAGGAAAACATAAATAAACAATGACAGCAAAAATCTGTTTTTTCAGGAGTGGGCGAAAAATGGTCATTTTTATGACAATAAAGACATTTATGGTTTATCTCAGTGGGTTGAAATTAACGTGAACTTATCTTTTAGACATTTATCATTAGCAACATATAATTGAGCATAAACAGCTTCCTTTCTTCAGATTTAAAAGCAGTGCTTCAACAGAACTGCTAATTGACACTTAGTGAAAAACAATTTATGGTGTATTTCATTTTTCATTGCTATAAAACTGGTTTAAAATAATGAGGCTCATGAAAGGATATGACCCAGATCATAAAATGTACTTATTAGAGTTGTCTGATAAATCACCAAGGGGAGATTCTCACCTCTTAATAAGTGCAAGGCACGGCAACGCAGGAGAGGGGTGCAAGCAGGGTGTGGCAGGTGGCAGGTGGCCGGTAGCGAGAGTTTTTCTCTCTCCCCAGGTGTCAGAAAACAGTGTGGCTTGGAACCCCTAGCTGCCTCCTTGTCCCCTGCTCTGAAGTCCAGGCATAGTGAAGCTGGATGTCAGAGTAGGAGTGAGATCCTATCCAGACACCTCTTTGGTTTCTGACAGTCCCTGGAGATAGAACAAGTATCGTTGGGGATTATAGCTGCCAAGTTTCAGGCTAGAAATGCCCCTCTCAGGGCCATGCTGGTACAGGATCTCGTTTATATATTCATGTTTTCTTTCTTCTTTTTTAATTTTAATTTTTTTTTTTTAGAGACAAGGTCTCCCTTTGTCACCCAGGCTGGAGTGCAGTGGCACAATCATGGCTCTCTGCAGCCTCCAGCTCTTGGGCTCTAGTGATCCTTCTGCTCCAGCTTCCTGGATAGCTGGGCATGCACCACCACACCTGGCTAATTTTTGTGCTTTTTGTAGAGATGGGGTCTCAGGCTGGTATCCAACTTCCGGCCATTTGTTCTTTTGTCGTTCATGCCTCAAATGTGCTTTGAATAGCTACTCAATAGTGAACACAGCAGACTTGATCTCCGCCCTCTTGGAACTCATAGGCAAGAACAGGAAAAGTGTTAAATGCGTTAAGGGGGAGTCTAGAGTATAATGGGAACTCTATACAGTGGTCGTGTGGCAGAGGGGGAGACTCCAACGGTGGGGGATTCTGGAGTCCATGAAGGAGAGGGAGGCAGGGGATGGGACACTTGAAGTGTTGTAGGGAGTTGTACACCCAACGACAATATTTTACTGACAAGAGAAGTACTTTACTGACTCTCAAGAGTTAAGTGTCGAGGAAGCACCAGCCACGGCACCCTCAAGAGCAGTGGAAGTGCTCAGGGCCCCAGTAAGTGATCTGGGACTTGGGGACAGGTCAAATGGGCTGCAGAGGTGGAACCTTTGAGGCTAGGGTCAACTGGCTGAGATGACAACAGGCCTGTCCCTGGGATGGGGTAACTGGACTGTCAGCCACCCCAGGCATGCAAAAGTTCTGTCTTTAACAGTATCCCAAGTGTGTGATAGAAGATGTCAATAGTGTAGCCTCCTTTCTAGTGTGATACCTAGGGCAAGCTGAGTATTGGTTGAGTTTCCTGGGAGTCCCACACCCTTCTGGCGATTGCCCTGACCATCGTGGTCTACAGTAGGTGCTGCCATGGGTGGGCTTTGCTAGTTGCCTGACCAAAATCAGGATAGCCAGTTGGACCCCAGTGGCCTCTTGGTTCAGGGAGTAGGTAAGACTGTCACAGCACTGGAAGTTCCAGTAGAGGTCCAGGGGAACAGGCAGGAAAGTGCATTTGAGGATCCCCTCCCTCATCGTCATAATCTCACATAAGCCGTGCCCTTTCCTGCCATGCAGCCAGACATTTTCCTAGAAAGAAGCTGTGGGAGTCGTGAATATGAGAGATTGAGCATTTTGCCAAAAAAAAAAAAAAAAGCAGTAAGTTCACAGCAGGGCTTGCACTGAGATTATGGAATGGACTGTTATTTTTTCCTCTGTACTGGCTGGTGAATGGGTCCACTCATGACCCATAAAGAAGTCATATTTCTTTGGATGCATGAATGTAGTTAAGTGATTTGTGACCGTACAATTTGCTCAGTGGAATATATGCATCTATTTAAAATAATGATCAGGCCTATACTCACAAAACTGTAAGAAAACTTTGATTCTATTTATGTAAAATTGTGTGTGTGTATGTGTGCTCAAGTCTAAAAAAGATGTCTGAAAAAGTGTTCACTAAAATGTTAACATGAATTCTCTCTGGAAGATAATATCAGGTGATTTTTTTCACTTTCACCCTCATACTTTTCCAGATTTCATTCATGTATTTTTCAGTGAGAATGTTTTCTTTTCTAGAGAAGTCATTTCAGTTTTAAGAAACAAAACATAAACTCATTAGCAACTTTTGAGAGCTGAAGCCTTGTCTAGTAAATTTCCTCAGCTTATTCTCTTGCTTGGCTTGGAAGCCAAAATACTTTAGAGAGCTGGGTCACCTGGCCAGAAGCAGCTTTTGTCTCTTGCTGTGATACTATCTGATGACTTTCCACCTCTGAGCACACGATGCCAACTGCACCTTCCTGTGTGAAGAAACTACCTTCCTTTGACATTATCGTGGCAGATACTCCAGAGACCCCTGGTCACTGGCTCTTTCCATACCCTAGTGACTGAATTTCCATGGGACCCAAAGCAGAAAAAGAACCCACGAAAATGGTTAACATCATTTTACTTTTTTGAAGTATAAAAGAAAGCCCATGTCATCAAAGGAAGAGGTGAGATTTTGGAGAATTTGCTCTTTGGGTAAGGAATGATGCTGGGTTGTGTCCAATTTGCTTCCTAGTCCATTCAGGTTTATTATCAGGAGTTTGGAGGTCAGCGGCTGAGCATAACCTTTCCAGTGAATGTCAGCTGCCGGTGTTTTGAAGAGCCTTCCCAGAGTTGGTGGTGCAGCACAGAGGCCTGATCCAAAATGGAGTGGAATTAAGTCTGTGAAAGCTCTCTCTCCCCCAACCCTTTCTCAGCTTGGGGAGCCCAAAGCACATTTATTCAGTGACAAGGAAACATTGTGTGCCACATCCAATGTGCTGTGGATATCCTGATGTAAAGTTATAGGATATTGGAAGGAAATTGTTTTTTAATCTAAAATGTGTTTAGAGTTCCTAAACTTGGTTTAGCATTTTATGATTGGATTTTCTGGAAGAGACAGGTGGCTTGGTGTCCTGACTGCATGCTGGGCACAGGGAGAGCTTTCTAAGAACAAATGCCTGCCTTGGCCACTGAGGCATGAGTCCCAGCTCTCCCTTTAGCCCCAAAGCCTTCTGTTCACACTGGCCTCCTTGCTCAGACATACCGAGCGCCATCTGACCTCAGGGCATCTGCTCTTTTTTCCTCTACCTAGATCTTCTTGGCTCAAACATCACCTGGCAAGATTGCCTTTCCTATACAGACAGCACCCTACTCCCTACCGAGCCACTCCTCCCCCACCATTCCCCTCGCTTTACTTAATAGATAGCACCTATTCCTGCTGAACACATGTGCATATGCTGAGTATGTGTCTACCCCACCTGCTTTATGTAAATAACTCCGGCTTGTTTGGTTCATGACAGCATCCCTATAGCCTAGAACAGTGCCTGGCACACATTGTGGTCCCAGCACATTTTTGTTAAAATAAATGAATAAGCCGGGCTTGGTGGCTCAGCCTGTAATCCCACACCTTGGGAGGCTGAGGTGAGTGGATTGCCTGAGCCCACGGGTTTGAGACCCGCCTGGGCAACTTGGCGAGACCTCATCTCTACAATAAATCAAAATTCAGCCGGGCATGGTAGCACGCGCCTGTAGTTCTAGCTACTTGGAAGGCTGAGGCAGAAGGATCGCCGGAGCCCAGCAGGTCGAGGCTGCAGTGGCCAGTCTCACAGAGTGAGACTCCAACTCAAAATAAATAAATAAATAAATAAAAATGAATAAATGAATGAACTCAACTTACCCAATGGACATGTTCCTGAGCAATTGTATTTAAGTTAATTATGACAAGTGAAAGCTTATTTTAAATGCACCAGGAGAATCCTTTCATCAACCCTGTAGAAGGAACTGTAATTCCCAACTGGTCTTTTGCTTAGATTCAAGTTTCAGCCTTAGATTCTCCTTCTTGTCAGACCTACCTATATACAGCTGACTGCATGATGTGGAGGGAGCATTCCCAGGGTCATACAGAATCATCTGGGCATTCTGTGTAGACAGCATGGTGATTGGTGTGGTCACTGCTTTTTTTCTTTAAACATATTTTTTATTTTAAAATTGTGGGGTACAGTATACAAATAGGTATACAAATATGCATTGTGCAGGTACCCTTGTTGATGAGGTGTGCCCCACCCCGTCCCCAGACAGATATTGACTACAGTTAATCCCACCTCCCTCCCCCTTCCTGCCCTCCCCATAGCTTCCTGCCACTACTTCTGAGTCTGCTTCCCGCCACTACTTCTGACGTCTGATGAACACTGATAGAACAGAAGGCCGTGAAGGCAACACAAGTCGGAAGGACTGACACTACAATATTAACAACCAGCATGGTCCACATCTTCTGCTGTGGCTGGGGTTTGACTGGTGGATCTTGGGTCAGTCTAGGGGCTTTCAGGCAGCTGAGCCAGCAGGGCGGCATGTGCTGGTGCCTCTAGCTGACCATTTGCCCCAGGGAGAGGGGCTTGTGGATTGCTCAGATCATGTGCAGGTAGATTTCATGGGTGAATGCCAAAGTTACATACCCTCCTCTTGGCTGGGAGGCTCTTCTGGCATGGGCTGGGAGGCTCTTCTGGCATGGACTGGGAGCACCTGGAGCATTGCCTACACTTGGTGGGAGCTTAATTAATGTTTGATCAATGCATTCATTATCTGAGAGAACTTGGTGAGAAAACCTAACTTGAAAGTGCTTTTTATCTGCGGAGGTGCTTTCATCGCTAACATGGTGAGGGCTTTCTCATAACAGCAGCAAGGTATGCCCAGTTCTTTCTTTACATCACCAGGAGAGAGTAAGAATAAAGTCTAGGTGGGGCAGATCCAGGCTTTGTGAAGTCCTAACGGTTTACAATTTGGGTGGCCCTCTTTGAGAGAAAGAATACAAGATTAGGCACAGGATCTGGAAAGGGGCTAGGCCACGTGAGAAACCTGGACGTTTTTATGTTTCAGTATTTGACAGTGAATGTGCTTCCGGGTCTGGGGGTGCCCTACACCCTCTGGGATTCAACTTTATCAGGGGATTCCTGTGGGCTCCTGTCTGCAGGGAGCAGGGGGTACTCCCTGAAAATGATCCCGTTCTATGGATGGGTCAGATCTACTACTAATGATGTTTCGATTCTGAGAAGAACGTGGGGGCTTTTGCTCAGAAATGGCTTCCTTGGTGCTCTGTAAGACATCGAAGCCCAGAAACAAAAGCCTAGAACAAGACAGGGGAGCCATCCTCCTGCCTCTGTGCGAAGCGGGCTACAATGCCCAGGGGGTGCTAGTGTCACATAAAGGTGGGGACAGCTTGACACTGGCCCCAGAGACCATTCTCTGGGTGTCTTCTCACTCCTCCTAGGTAGCAGCGGAGGCTGGCAGACTTTACATATAACAGTCATAGTTGGCCAGGTGTGGTGGCTTATGCCAGTAATCCCAGCACTTGGGGAGACTGAGACGGGAGGATTGCTTGAACTCAGGAGTTTGAGACCAGCCTGGGCAACATAGCGAGAGCTCATATCTAAAAAAAAAATTAGCCAGGTGTGGTGGCATGTGCCTGTAGTTCCAGCAACTCGGGAGGCTGAGGCAGAAGGATCACCTGAGCCCAAAAGGTCGAGACTGCAGTGTGCTGTTGATTGTGCCACTGCACTTTAGCCTTGATGACAGAGTGAGAGCAGTACTCAAAACATAAAACAAACAACCAAAAAAACCCCCAGTAATAGTTGTCCTTTCAGGGCACATACATGCTGGGAAACTTTATATACATTCTCTCTGATTCTTACGGGAAACCTGCAAGCAAATATCCTTAACCCCATTTTACAGGTGTAACAGGATGGTGAATTTGCTCACAATGTGCTCAGATGCACCAAGGCAATCGAGACTATTTTCTCTAGCGGACTTGAACCTTCTTATGAGTCCCGACCCTGCACAGTAGCACAAAACTGACCCTTGCCAATTAACAATGTCTCAGTCCCTTCTGGTTTATAGCCTCTTTCCTGTTTAAATAGGCATGGTTTTCTAAGTTAAATTCTCTACGAGGGCTGTTTTAATTAGTCTCTTTTGAAACTAATTTTGGTGACTCATTCTCCCTTGATGAGTCCTTACGCTTTCAGAGTTCCTCTCTCCCTATTTCTCACCCTGTTTCTACGGTCCTGGGTGTCCGTAGGTCTCACTGAGATTTCATAGGGTCGGAGAACGGATTTCTGGACATTCACTGCTCTCTACTGGGGTGGCTGTGCTGGTCCACTCCATGGTCTGGGTGGCCAGGGAAGGCGAATGGACCTGTCGGTCTTCCAGGGTAATGTGTGCCTGGTACTGCCAGGGTATGGTTGTCTGTCCTGCGGTGAAGTCTCCATGAGGTGATGACCCTGCACCTTCCTATCCTTTGTGCTGGGGTTCATGGAAACTTCTGGATCCTTACATGCCATGAGGAGCCCATGTGCCTGGGGGTAGCACACTGCCTTGCCACTCTCTTATAATTCCTGGGGCTGGAAAGTGTCTCGCTTCCACCACCTCCATGTCCCCTGCAAGCCCTCTCCTTGGCACACACCAGAACCTTATGATAGAGCCCGGGATCTTCCCTCAAAAACTTCTGGAAGTTACCACCTCCTTTGCAGATGACTGGTTTTTTGGGGGGGGGTCTCACTCTGTCACTCAAGGCTGGAGTGCAGTGGCACGATCCCAGTTCGCTGTAGCTTCAACCTCCTGGGTTCAGGTAATCTGTCCACCTCAGCCTCCTGAGTAGCTGGGACTGCAGGCACATGCCACCATGACCATCTCATTTTTTGAATTTGTGTATAGATGAGGTCTTACTATGTTGCCCAGGTTGGTCTTAAACTCCTGGGCTTAAGCATTCTTCCCACCTCGGCCTGCCAAAATGCTAAGGTTAAAGACATGAGCCACTATGACCCGCCTCAGATGCTTTTTATCTAAATTGTATTAGATACCTTTTATCTAAATTAAATAGTTGCAAAGGAAGTGATTTCTGGCATCTTGTAAGTGTTGACATTTTAGAATAAAATATATATCACTCTTTTAAATGTATTCAGTAGAATCTAAACACCACAGTGATTTAATACCCATAGCTCAAAAAACACATGAACAAACTCTTTTTAACTGTTGGAAGTTACACAATATTTTTTTTTCTCCTTGAAATTGTATTTCCATTTTACTTCTCCTGCGGAACTTTATCCTAATGTGATGTATATATATTCTTATGCTTGAAAATCTTTTATGAATTGCCCTATCATTTTTCTCTTCAATAAAAATATGTGTATAAGTTGGAAGCACTGAATTATTTTTTTTTCAGTCACCCTAACACTCTTAGAATATGTATTATGAATGATGCTCTAATTATAATTATTTTTGTTACACACTATGTATACCTACACACACACTACATATTTTTATGGTTAATTATTAAACATAAAAATAATTGTACTGTAAGTATATCTCTTAACAAAGTGAATGAGAAGGGTAATTATGGAAATTGGCTATTTAGACACTAATTTTTTTTCTTGAGTTGGGGTCTTATGCTGTCACTCAGGCTGGAGTGCAGTGGCATGATCATGGCTCACCACAGCCTGGACCTCCTGGGCTCAGGCAAGTTTTCCACCTCGGCCTCCTGAGTAGTTGGGACTACAGGTATGCACCACCACACCTGGCTAATTTTGGTATTTTTTTGTAGACACATGGTCTTGCCATGTTGGCTAGGCTGGCCTCGAACTCCTGAGCTCAAGTAATCCTCTTGGTTCAGCCTCCCAAAGTGCTGGGATTGCAGGCAAGACACCAGTATTTTAAAGTGTCCTTTTATTTGTTGCCTGAAGGAATTTGCACCTTAGGAAAATGCTTCTTGGTGAGATTTGGGACAGGTGTCTTTTTTTGTAGAGTCAGGGATGGGTCACTGAGCTGGGACAGGTAGGATAGGGTCATAGACATACACTGTAGGTTAAGGAAGACACTGATTTCCTTGTAACTCTTCAGACCCACAGATACTTTGGAAAGTGGGACGTTTCTGGATGTTCGAAGACCAATGTGCCCCAACCCTGGCTCACCATGTATGAAAAAGGGGGTGGCCCTGCGGTTCCCTCCTCTCTTTCTCTGGGACAGTAAATCTCATGTCAATGCGCAGGCTTAGACAGCGGCAAGAAAATACAAATAAGAATCGATGCTTTACAAATGTTCATATGTTACCTGTACCATAGAAGTGTGGAGACATGAAGGTGTGGAGACGTGAAAAGAGCTTGTCTAAATATTGTGCCAGTTGGTGGCCGAGCAGGAGTTTTTCATTTGTTATATATTATTTTTTTATTTTTTATTTCAATAGCTTTGGGGGATACAAATAGTTTTGGTCTGGGCTTTAAGTGTCCCCACCCCCCCACCTGTGCACACTGTACCCGACAGGTGATTTTTCCATCCCTCCACCCTTTCCCCCTTCCCCTTCTGAGCCTTCAGTGTCCATTGCCCCATTCTCTAACCCTTTATGGATCCTTAGTTTAGCTCCTGCTTCTAAGCGAGGACATGTGGTGTTTGGTTTCCTGTTCCTCACTCATTCACTTAGGATGATGTTCTCCAATTCCATCCAAGCCCAAGCAGGAATTTGAATTCAGTTCTAGAGTTCTTCCTCTGTGCAGGATTGTGACTTCAGAATCAGCCCGTGGGACATCCCAAATCAAGGAGTCTTTCTTTCAAAACGACTCAGTGGGCACAGAGGTGGGGCCTGAGCATTGATTTCTTCAAGGCTCCCACAATGGACTCTGAAGCTGGGTCAGGGTTGAGCCATGGGGGCCTACATTTGTTCATAGGCATAGAGAACATCCCCCTCCATGAGGCAGCATTCAAGGCCCAAGTGGGGGGAACTTGGCAGAGAGAGAAATCGGAGACCTTCCACGTGAGTGGATGCCAAGCCACCAGAGGGGCATCTTCTTGGTTTGTTTTTCGCCACTCAGATGGCCCTGCTTTGAAGCCCAGGCTCTCAGGAGGCCTGGGAATCTTGAATGCAGGGTAACGGGAAGGAGCCAGAAGCACATCTTTCTTCTGCTTTTTTGTTGCTTTTGATTTGGGTTTTCACTGTCGCCCAGGCTGGAGATCAGCGGCACAAGTAGCTGGGACTATGGGCATGGGCCTCCATGCCTGGCTAACTTTTTTACTTTTGTAGAGACAAAGTCTTACTATGTTGCCCAGGCTGGTCTCAAACACTTGGGCTAAAGTGATCCTTCTACCTTGGACTCCCAAAGTGTTAGGATTACAGGTATGAGCCACTGCACCCTGGCCGAAGCTGCTTTTAAGGGCCTGCTTAGGACTCTAGGGCTCTCCTTCTGACCTCCTGTGAGAATCCCTCTGCTTCTTAAAAGTCAGGCTGCAGCAAACTCAGGGTCTCGAGGAGACTGCATGCCATCTATCTCCAGTATGGGAAACGGCCTGCTGTGAACCAATTTCTCTGATACACCCAGCTCAAGGACATCCTTACCGCCTTGCTGGCAAGGCAGCCCTTTCCCCCCGGGCCCTCTGTGGGCCCCTTCCACACTGGCTTACCTCCACAACTGTTGTGACTCTGACAGTCTCAGAACTAATTCCTTCTCATGCTGGAAGGGAAGACGGGTTACATTTGTGTAGAATGACAATCTGAGTTTTCTTCTGGGGTGGAAAGACCTTGAAGAAAACCATGTGTTGTCAACAGTCACCAAACTCCAAAGTCAGCTTTCTGCCGGCACGCTGCTTGGAGCTGGGCTTGGGAGAACAGGGTTAATCCCCAACTCTTTCTAGCAAGGTGCTACTGAAAGCAGTTTTCATATCCAGGAGGCCCAGAGGGTAAGTATTACAGCGGAGGGAGAGACAGTAGACCTATTTATCACTGTGTTGTCACTTGAAGGGAAAACAAGCTTTATTCCCACTTGCCACAGGGCCCAGGTGGATGCCAATTGAGTTACTAAATTTCTGTCTCAAAAATGGTGCCCAGTGCTAGGGCCTTCGGGGGATGTCCATAATGGGAAACATTGGCAGAGCAATAAATACTGGGCTGCGGTTCTTGCCTGGGCGTGCTGGTGGTGACGCTGATGCTGTGTGCTTGTTTACTTGTCTTTTTCTGGAGATGTCCCCAGACCTGGGCATCTGAGAATCGTCCTAACAGTGCTTCAAGCCTCCCATTAGGCCAGTGCCGCCAAGCACTAATGAGGCCCAAGGCCTAGGGCAGAGCCCTTCCCCTCCCTCCTCGTCAGCTCAGTTTCACTCTCTCTGCCAACTCTAGCAGTTGACTCATGAGAAATCCTGGTAGAGGCTTTTTTCCCCCTTTTAAAACATACTCACTCCACATCTCATAAAGGTTGCAGAGAGGTGCAGTAATGGTCTGGTAGACATTTACCCAGTGAGATACATTTTCCATTGTGAAAGCTACTGTCCCTCAATTTCGTCCTAATGTAGAAGACACAGAGTACCTTACCTGATCTCCTGAGAGTTGCTAAGATGTGATATAGAAATAGCCCATAAAGGGCCCAAGGGTTTTGGTACTGGCATCTCATTAAAGGCATTGAAATGGAGGGTGTATCAACATTTTAGTGGGAGATGGAAGAAGAATGTTAAGGAGAATTCAAGGTTTGGATAGTTAAGGCTATGCTTTTCTTTCTTTTTTTTTGATGAGGGTCTCACTCTGTTGCCCAGTTGGAGTACAGTGGTATGATTATGGCTCGCTACAGCCTTGACCTCCCGGGCTCCTCCTTTCTCAGACTCCCTAGTAGCTGGGACTGCAGGCACATGCCACCATGTCCAGCTAATTTTTTTGATTTTTTGTAGACACAGGATCTCACTATGTTGCCTAGGTTGGTCTCGAACTCTGGAGCTCAAGCAGTTGTCCAACCTCAGCTTCCAAAAGTGCTGGGATTATAGGCGTGAGTTACTGTGCCTGGCTGATTTTCTTAAAAGCTTGAGGCACTGGGAATAATGAACATTTTGGACTGTCTGGCAGAAAGTCTCCTTCCTCAATGGAAAGAGGAGAATGTATCCATAAAGATTTATTCTTGACCTTAAGAAATAGTTTCGTTTCAGTTCTTCTGCCTGAAGACAGGGGAGTGGCCTCTGGTCACAGGAAGTAATCACTGTCCCTAACATCACAGGGAATTCAAGACACAATAGCTAATACCTTCTACCACTGCAGGAGAATGGCTGTACCAACATCTTTCGAATGCCTAATAAAAAGAAGAGTTGATTTATTTGTACCATTAGGCAGTTGTACATTCATTCATTCAAACATTCCTTCATTCAACAGCTACTGTTGTGATGTATGAACAAATCAGGATAATTCTCTGCATTACAGCTGGACAAGGAGGGAGTTAGAGCTGAGTGGGGAGGTGGCCACATAGCCCAGGGGCTTGCACTAGGAGCCAGGTGCTGCCGGTGGCATGGGGAAAGATGCGTAGACTTAAGGTATATTTTGAAAATGCAATTGATAGAACTCAGTGAAGAACTGGAAATGGAAGGATGGTCCCCTAGTTTCCAACAAAAGCAACTCAGAGGTGCATGCCTATGAAATAAAGAAGAAGAGAGCTGATGCACATTTTTTAGCTTCCATGGTTCTAACCATTATTTTTGTTTTCTTTGTGAGTTTTTCCTTTCACTTCGTAAATCATTTGTTCACTTATTTGTGAGTCAGGGTCTCACTCTGTCACCCAGGCTGGAGTGCAGTGGCACGATCATGGTTCACTGCAGCCTCCACATTTCAGGTTCAAGGGATCCTTCTGCCTTAAACTGTTGAGTAGCGGGGACTACAGGTGAATGCCACCATGCCCGGCTAATTTTTTTTAAAAATAATTTTTGTGGAGACCAAATCTTGCTATGTTGCCCAGGCTGGTCCCAGACATTTAGGCGTGAGCAATCCTCTTGCCTCGTTCTCCGAAAGTGTTGGGATTACAGGTGTGAGCCACTGCACCCAGCCCTTGTAAGTCCTTTAAATGTTGGTGTTCTCAAGCAATTTACACTTGTCCTCCTTATCACCTCCCTGAGTTATTTCCTCCACACCTGTGGCTTCACTTGCAAAGCAGGCACCTTCCAAAGCCACGTGGGCAGCCCAGGCCTGTCTCCTGAACTCCACACCCACGTCTCCCACCCAATGCTGGCCCTTGCCCAGGATACTTCTCAGGAATTTGAATGTCAACATGTGAAAAAAAAACTCTTCTCCCCAGCCATTGCCCGCGACCTCACCAATCGTCTCCACTCACTTGTCCTGCTCCTGCATTGCCCTGCTTTGGTCAGTGGACCACTGGCTTGCTGGTCATCCAGACCCATATCCTGGGGGTCATTTGAGTTCTTCCTTCCTCTCACTGGATTCTTCTTCTCACTATATTTCATGGACTCTCTAGCTTATATACCAGAGGTGCCAAAATAATGGAGACACGGTTTATAAGATGCTCTCTATGTAATACTTTTAGTTTGCCACAATCAGAAGTGTCTGGATGTTTATAGTCACCACTTTGAGCATGTCTTGTGAGTGCTGAAGTCAAACGTGACTTCTATTCATCTTATAGAGCTTTACAATTTTAATACAGTTTTTTCCCTTCTTAAAATGAGTATACATTTTGGGGCACCCTCTGTATTTCTTGTCCCTGTCCTATGCTCTTCATCTTCACCTCCAGTCGCATAGTCTAGGGCCTTGTCATTTCTCACCTAGGTACCACAATGTCCTCCATCTGGTTCCTCTGTCTCAGTCTTGATGATCCCTTTCAAATGCACCCTTCATTTGATCTCATGCTCCCCTCTAAGGCTGGTGGGTAGTTCATCACTTCCTTCAGAATAAAGCCCTTTGAACAGTAGTTTAAACTTTCCATGACCCGACTTCCACTAACAACCATAGTGTCATCTCATGTCACCCTTGCTAGATGTCATCCTGCGTCTTCCTTAATACCTGTCTCATGACCTTTTCTGAGCTATGTGCCCTGAGACTGAAAGGTCTTCTCCTCTCCCTTCTCCACTTGACTTGTATTCGTTCTTCAAATTTATCCAAATCCTTCTTTCTCCTGGAAACATTCTCTGAGCCCTCGGACTCACTTGGGCACCCCTTCTCCATGTGTTCTTACCCTATCATTAGGCATTTTAGGCTGTCACTGTTAATTGAATTCCTCCCCACTAGGTGGCAAGTTCCTGGAGGGGAGGGATTCCTTCTTATTTTCTTCTGCGTACCCAGCACTGAGCACTGATGCACTGTCAGCCATCCGTATCTTTAATTGAATGAGTGAACAAACTGGTTTTTATGCATTTTGTCGGGAAGATCTATGAGAAAAATCTACAAACCATGGTTCTATCTTTTTATGTTTTGGAAAAGCCTGTTAGATAATAACAGCTCCTCAAGCTGATTACAATAAAAATACAGAAAGACTTGAATGACTCTGAGTCTCAGCTGTGAAGGATAAGACTATAAAATTCACACACACTCATGAGCTAGTACTCACTCTCCTAATCTTGGAATGGCATCCTATTAGACAAATGATTCATCTTTACTGTAGGGATATAAACAGCCCTCTAATTCATGAATACTAAGCAGCATCTGTATAACATTTAAATAAGAGAACTACTATCCTTGGAAAGTTAGGGATGGGCAAAGCAAAAATGAAAACAAAAACAGGAAAAGGAGAGAATTAGGAAGTGCTTAAAATACCAGTCTTCCTATAGAATAGAAGCCCCATGGAACAAGAACATTGGTCCATGCTGCATTCCCAATGCCAAGTGCATGGCTTAGCCTGGAATATGTGAAGAAGGAGGGAAAGAGAGAAAACAGGGGTAAGAAAAGATGGCGACTGGGTGATGTGGGGCAGCCCTGGACACGGTTTAAAGACACATATGCCACTTGCTCTTACGTGAGATGAGCACAGGGCTTTCAGCAGGTGTTTGGCCCAGGATTGTCTGTGGTCACTCGGCTTCGAACTTGGCCTTCTCTACTAATCTCTCCACTTCTGGAACAGGAGGCCTGCAAACTATGCTTCTCAGACATTTTAGCTGGCTGGTTTACTAGATTCTGCCAGGGGGAGGTGGGGATGGGAGACCAGGAGGTGAGAGAGAGAGAGGGGCTGGTTCCTTTCCAGTTTGGGGCAGTGGGAACAGTCTTAGAAGCAGCCTTGGTGGGCAAGTGCCTCTCCTGGACCCCTCCTGCATGGCCAGGTTCCCACAGTGACAGCCTTGTGGGCACAGGGACCGTGAACTGGGACATCATTTCCCCTAGGCCCATCTAGGCCCTTTCTGCAGGAGTTCACCTTTGAGAAATTTTGCATTTTGGTCTTCTGTGCTGCCACACCCATCCTCCAACACTCTTTTAACCAATTACCTATGTTAAATTCCCTCTGGAATGTCTTTCATTTTTCTGATTAGACACTGGCTGCTACACAGACATTGACCATCAGACATCAACAAACAAATAAATCAATATATCCATGTTTGGCTAAAGGTATGCAAAGCTTCTTTTAACTGTAAAATGCATTTAGACAACTAATGCATGAAATAGAGATGCAAGGTGCTAGCAACAGGTATGTTAAGTGTAATCTCTCTTCAACAGTGGAAGGTGTGTTTAAAACCAGAAGAATGCAATGATAAGAAAATGCAGAGAGACACAGAGGACTCAGAAGGCCTCCGTACCGGGTCATCCATGAGCCACTTCTCTGCCACATCAACTCCTTCCTCAGTCTCACTCTGTAAAATGAAAAGACCAGATTAGAGCAACTCTCAGTAAGGCTCTAAGGCTAAACTTTTAAAGATTTATACCTTTGAATAAGTTGCCCTCAGACAGCTGGGGAGGAAAATCCCCCAGATATATGGAACATCTGGGCTCGGCTAAAGCTTCCAGGTAGCCTGGACCTGACATGCATGTCTGTGGGCTGCTTCTGTTCAACACGCCCAAACGCCGTCTCTTGCCAGAGGTCTGCCTCTGCTGTGTGCCCAGAAACCAATTCAAATGCTGTGGATGCCAAGTCATTGCCATGACAGTGATCCCCAGTGACCCTTTCTATTATACTCATGAATGCAATAAAGCAAGTTCATGCAAGGTGCGTATGATGAAATTAATAGCCCCATAACAAATAGGAGGATTGTGCCAGGAATCTGTCACATGATTGAATACAAAAGAACATTTCTAGACACAGCAA
Source organism: Cephalopachus bancanus (assembly GCA_027257055.1). Classification (NCBI taxonomy): domain Eukaryota; kingdom Metazoa; phylum Chordata; class Mammalia; order Primates; family Tarsiidae; genus Cephalopachus; species Cephalopachus bancanus. The sequence goes on along the minus strand of JAPVLO010000521.1, from coordinate 786,475 downwards.
GCCTGTTTTTCGCTGGCAAGTCTGCTCTGCTATATTGTCTTTGATTTATGTTCCATAATGTGTCCCGCAATTGGCATATATGTTTAGTTAATGTATTTATGCATCTTGAAACTGCCTAATTAATCCCTGGCTTTCCCTGGGTTATGTAAGTGGGTGGATTTGCATGCTAGATATTATAATGAAGAAAACACAACAATGGAGCATAAAGTACTAACTTAATTTACCACGCCCATAGCAAAGAAATTTAGGCTGTGATTTCCCCTCTGAAATTAATGAATGTGTCTTATTGCTTTTCCTAATTAAATCTTATCCCTTTCTTGCTTACTAAGGGTACCATTTTTATTCTTGAAAATATTGAGGAGCTGCTATGTATCAAGCTAGTATGTTGGGTGTTTTGTAGAAAACCAAACAATAAACACTCTTCCCTTTCCAGGAACTTTCAGAAATCTAGGACAGGGTCTCTTTGCTTCAGCACTTCTGACATTTGGGACCAGATGATTCTTTGTTGTGGGGGCTGGTTCTAGTCATTGAAGGCTGTCTAGCAACACCCCTGGCCTCTGCCCACGAGATGCCAATAGCACTCTTCACTAATTGCAACAACTTAAATTGTCTCCAGATGCTGACGCATCCCCTGGGCAGACATAATGGCCACCAGTACCTCCTGTTGACAACCACTGCCCCAGTAGAAGAGATAGGCTTCCAGGTGGTTAGAACTCTGCAGGAACAGGCTCCAGATTGCTGCGGTCACCTCTCTCTACTCAGCACTCAGCTTGATGCCAGGGACCTAGTGGATCTTAAATAGCACTTGACAAGTGTTGAATTAATAAATACACAAATAATGATAATGCCAAATAGGCCAACAGAGAAGTATACATCGAAAACTGGAAGGGTCCAGAAAAGGAAGGACTTGGTGCTGGAGAGGCATGGATCCAGGAAGAAGAATTTCTGGAGGCGAGACCATGGAAAAATGAAGTTGAGGAAGGCATCTTAAGCAGATATGTCCTGGGAGTGGACAAGGATACACGGGACAGTAGATCCTAAGGGTGCTATTTTTATTCCTGAAAATATTTAGGAGCTACTATGTATCAAGAGTGGAGGGTGGGCAGAAAAGCAGGTTGAAAATAGGGCAAAAGGGTCTTGAGTTCGATTCAAGGAGACTCTGGAATGCCACATTTGAGTTAATGCAGGTCCACAAAACCACAGGAAATTGTAGCAGTGATTAAGCAACAACATGGCATAGCTCCCACCAGCAGGAAGACAAACCTGGTAGTGCATGTAGGGTGATAAGATCGTGGAGATAGAGAAATAAGCTAGGATATTTTTAATAATGGCTAAAATATGGGCATGAACTAAGCTTGTAAGAGGCTCTTGAGTTCTGAGGGAGACTGAGTTGAATGCTAGAGGCTTTGCACTACCTGACTTCAAAATGTATTACAAAGCTATAGTAACCCAAATAGCAAGGTACTACCACTAAAACAGACACGTGGACCAATGGAACAGAATAGAGGGCTCAGAAATAAATCTACACATTTATAGTCAATTAGAATACACAACGAGGAAAGAACTGTTTCTTTAATAAATAGTGTTGGGAAAACTAGATATTCATATTCAGAAGAATGAAATTAGACCCTTATCTCTCATAATATTAAAAAAACCTCAAAATGGATTATAGACTTAAATGTAAGACTCAAAACACTAAAATCACTACAAGATAACATAGGGGAAAACCTCTGTGACGTTAATCTGGGCAATTATTTTTTGGATACGATCTCAAAAGAGAGTTTCCGGGCAAGATGGCAATGGAACAGGTCAGACTGTGAGAGTCTCCTCATAAATGAATGTCCATAAAGGCTCTCTGCATGAGTGGGTGTGTGCCAGTGGGTGAATGAAAGTCCGTCTGAGGGAAGACTCGGGTTCATGCACCCGGGTCTCTCCAATGAAGGTGATTACAACCGCCCACCACCTGAGATTGGAGACCTGGGTATGCAGGATTGCCTGCTGTTCTCGGGGCTCTCTTGAGAGGAGGCAGCAGAGAACAGCCATCCCTCACCACTTGGCACCCAGCCCATGCTATCACCTGCAGCAGCAGACTGGGCACAAGCAGGAGAAACTGTGTGGAAGGCAAGTTGTGGAAATCTGGAATAAAGCTCCAACACTGGTGACGAGATTCTCACAGGTGTCATCTTCTCAGTCCTGGGCCCGGGCAGAAACTTGCATTGCCCTGCCCATCTCCACCCAGCCTCCATCTTGGGAACCAGACTCAGAGAGACAGACCCATCAGACACAGAGAGACAGACGCCCCTCTCCCAAGCTGGAACGGGCACAGACATGGTAAATCTGAGTAGGAGACTTGGTAGCAGCAGCAGTGAGTGGGGTGAGTCCGGATCTGACCCATTCTTCTCCCACAGTAGTCCATGGGGCATCTTACAAATGCTGACAGCAACCCTATTGGCCTGCACTGAGAGCAGAGGGGAGGGGCTGGAGACCAGAGCCAACTCTAAGGCAGAGACCTGAAAGGAACCTAGAGTCACAGAAATGGCCAGAGAGCAAGTTTGTTTTTTTTTTTCTTGTTTGTTTTTTGTTTTAGTTTTAGCTTTTTTCTTTTCTCTTTCTTTCTGTTTTTGTACTTACTTTGTTTCTGTTATTTTAATTTTTTTTCTTTTAGATTTTCTGTTTATGTATGGGTATTTTTGAGGGAAAGTACACCAACAGGGTTTTTGTTTGTTTGTATAATTGTCTGTATGTTTTTGTCTTTTTTGTTTTTTCTGTCTTTGTCTCTCTGTTTATTTGTTAGATGGTATGCTTGTCTGTCTTCCCTCTTCTTCTCTCTCTCCACCTCCCTTTCATCTTTCTCTTTCCTTTTTTCATTCTTTTCCCATTTCTTATCTCATTTTGCTTTCAGGGGGCAAGGAGACACACCCACTGCATGGACAGATTGTAAAGCAGTGGGAAGTGGGTTCCAGGGGACCCACACATCTGTCAGTGGATACTGGGATCTACAGATAGTTTCTGAATCACAGCTCTCCCTTTGATTAAATCTCAAAACTGTAAAAAGTACAGACTCCCCACCCAAAATCCAGCTTCATAATTGAAAAAAAAACACAGGATCTACATAAGAAAGAATAGGAAATTGAGCAAACAGAAATAAAAGCTATCCCCTCATCACTGAACAAGAGAATTAAAGAAGAGGTTAAAAAGGGGGGGGGTGTAGGAAAACCAACACAAATGAAGAAAAACCAAAGGAAGAATATGAGTCTCACACAGACTTCTGCAAGGTCAGCCACTAAGAATACAGACTTTGGAACTCAAACAATGAAAAACCCTCAGAATGACTGGTCTTAAACCACAAACCCAGATATCAAGATATCAAGATATTAGTAGAGAGAATAAATATAAATGAGGAGAGACAAGAGGAAAGAATGAAGGAGTTGATAATGGAGATAACAGCAATAAGAATACAGTGAATGAAATAAAAAACAAACTGAAAAGCATGGAAAACAGAATTAACCAAACAGAAGAAAGAATCTCAGAGCTTGAGGACCAAAATATGGAACTAACCCAAACTGTTAAAAACATAGAAAATAAACTTTAAAAGACAGAACAAAACCTCCAAAAGATGAGCAATTGTTTCGAGAGGCTGAACCTAAAATTAATTGGAATCCCTGAGGCAGATGGAGAGACAGAGACCATCCTGGAGCAAACATTCCATGAAATTATTGAAAAAACTTCCCTTCTCTCATCAGTGATATGACTATTCAAGCACAACATTCAGAGAACCCCTGCAAGACAGCAAATGAGAAGACCAACTCCAAGACACATACTAATTCACCTACACAAAGTAGGTATAAAAGACAAAATCCTAAAGGCAGCAAGACTACCTGCCTGGGAAGACCAATTAGAATAGCAGCAGACTTACCTATAGAAACACTTCAGGCTAGGAGAGCTTGGAGCCCAGTCTTCAAAGTTCTCGAAGATAAACAATTTCAACCAAGAATTACCAACCCAGCTAAGCTAAGTTTCATCAGTGATGGAGAATTAAAATCCTTCCCAGACATTCAGTCTCCAAAAATTTCCACTGCTTCCAGACAAGCTCTATAAAAACACTTAAGAAAGTATTAACCACAGAAGAAAGGAAAAAAAGAACGACAATGCCTTTCACAAGAATGCAGGAAAAAGATTGAAAACAAACACGAATCAATCCCCCCAAAAGAAAGACAGCAAACAAACAGCAGGAGCAACAACAAACTCTATAAGAACCTCATGACAGGGATAAACTCTCTTATCTCTATAATTAGTTTGGGTGTGAATGGACTAAAAGCAGCACCAAAAAGACACAGAATGGCAAAAAGGGATAAAATATCATGAGGCAACAATATTTTGTCTCCAAGAGACTCATCTCACCAGAAAGGACACTCAAAGACTCAAAGTAAGAGAATGGGAAACAAAATTTCAGGTAAATGGAACACAAAAGAAGGCAGGAGTCATGATCTTAATATCAGACAAAATGCCCTTTAAGCTATCAAAAATTAAAAAAGAAACAGAAGATCATTACATAATGATGAAAGGTTCAGTCCATCAACAAGAAATATCCATTCTAAACATATATGCACCCAACATAGGAGCATCAACTTTCATAAAGCAATTTCTAGGTAAACTGAAAAAAGATATTGACTCTAACATTATCATAGCTCGGGACTTAAACACCCCACTAACAACCCTAGACAGATCATCAAGACAAAAACTCAACACGGAGATCTGGAACCTCAATGTGTTGCTTGACCAAATAGACTTAATTGATATATACAGAACACCCCACCCAACAATCACGGACTATACTTTCTACTCATCATCTCATGGAATGTACTCTAAGATCGACCACATCCTCTGCCATAAATCAAGCATAAACAAATTCCAAAGACTTCAATTATTCCATGCACCTTCTGAGACCACAGTGGAATAAAAATAAATATCAACACCAACAAAGTTCCCCCAAAACCCACAAAGACATGGACTAAACAGTATGATGTTAAGCAACTCCTGGGTCAACATGGAAATCAAAACAGAGATTAAAAGTTACCTGGAAACAAATGAAAATGAAGAAACATCTAAATAAAATATCTGGGATGCCATGAAAACAGTAATAAGAGGGGAATTCATATCTCTGTGAACACACATGAAGAAAATGGAAAGATCAAGTTAACAGCCTAGCAGATCACCTAAGGAAGCTGGAAAAGCAAGACCACCAAAACCCTAACTTCAGCAGAAGAATCCAGATCACCAAAATAAAAGCCCAAATTCGGGATATAGAAGCCAAAAATATAATTAAAAAAAAAAAAAGTCAATGAAACCAAAAGCTGGTTTGTTGAAAGTATAAACAAGGTTGATGGATGCCTAGCTAGACTGACCAAGAAAAAGAAAGAAAAAACCCAAATAAAAACAATCAGAAATGTAAAAGATGAAGTCACAATTGGCCATGAAGAAATACAAAAGATTCTCAGAGATACTATGTACAGCTGTATGGAAACAAACTCAAAAACCTAAATAAAATGGAGGACTTTCTTATATCACACAACCTCCCCATGTTGAAACCAGAAGAAATTGAGGCCCTAAATAGATCGACTATGTTGTAAGAAAACTACCTTCAAAAAAAAAGTCTTGTGCCAGATGGCTTTCCAGCAGAATTCTACAAAACATACAAGGAAGAGCTAATACTCATTTGAAAGTATTCCAGGCAATCGAGAAAGATGGAACTCTCCACAAATTATTTTATGAAACTAATATCACATTGATTCCCAAACCAGGTAAAGATCCAATTAAGAGAAAGAACTACAGGCAGATACCCTTGATGAACATAGATGGTAAAGTTCTCAATAAGATTCTAACAAACCAGATCCAACAAAACACCTCAAAAAGCATCCACCATGACTAAGTAGGCTTCATTCCCGGGATGCAGGGCTGGCAATATCCCCAATACCATAAACTTAATTAAATACATCAACAGATAGATGTGGAAAAACTTTTTGATAAAATCCAGCACCCTTTCTTGATAAAAACCCTCAAACATCTAGGCATAGATGGAGCATACGTCAAAATAGTAAAAGTCATCTATGAGAAACTCACAGCCAACATACTGCTAAACAGACAGAAAGTGGAACAATTTCCTCTGAAAACCAGAAGAAGATGCCCACTCTCACCCCTCCTGTTCAGCATAGTACTGGAAGTCCTAGCTAGAACAATCAGACAAGAGAAGGAAATCAGGGCTATCCAAATAGGGAGAGAGGAAGTTAAGTTATTCTTCTTTGCAGATGACATAATTCTATACCTTGAAAACCCAAAAGAATCTGTCAAAAAACTCTGTGCATTGATAAAGGACTTTGTCAATGTCTCAGGGTATACAATAAATGTGCAAAAGTCAATCACATTCCTATACACCAACAATAAACAGACAGAAATCCAATAAATAAAAAGCACAATCCCATCCACAATAGCCACACACACAAAAAAATAAAATAAATACTTTGGCATCTTTCTAACCAGAGAAGTCAAAGACTTCAAAAACTACAAACACTGCTCAAAGAAATCAAAGATGACACAAACAAGTGGAAAAACAGCCCATGCTCATGGATTGGAAGAATCAACATCATTAAGATGTCCATCCTACCCAAAGCAGTCTTCAGATTTAATGCAATACCCATTTAAATACCAGCAGCATTCTTCTCAGACCTGGAAACGATAGTACAGGAATTCATATGGAAACATTAAAAGACCACTTTTAACCAAAACAATTCTCAGCAAAAACAAACAAACAAAACAAAGTGGGGGCATCATGCTCCCAGGCTTTAAGCTTTATTATAAAGCTACAATAATCAAAACAGCCTGCTATTGGTACAAGAACAGGCACTAGACCGATGGAACAGGATAGAGATTCCAGAAGCAAAACCTCAATTTCTCAACCAACTCACCTTCAACAAAGCCTCTACCATCAACAAGTGGGGAGAGGAGAATCTATTCAGTATATGGTGCTGGGAAAACTGGCTGACCACATGTAGAAGATTGAAACAAGACCCCCACCTATCACCACACACAAAAATCAACTTGAAATGGATCAAAGACCTAAACGTAAAATCTCAAACTATAAGAACCTTAGAAAATGCAGGAGGCACCCTTATGGAAATTGGAATTGGCAACCCATTCCTGATCAAAACCCCACGTACCCATGCCCTAAGAGATAAGATAGACAAGGGGGACCTCATCAAACTGACAAACTTCTGCAAAGCCAAAGAAACCATTGAGAGAGTGGGAAGACAGCCCACAGACTGGGAAAAAACTTTTGCCAACTGTATAACTGACAAAGGTCTGACATCTAAGATCTATAAGGAACTCAAACGTGCCCAAAAGAAAAAAACAAACAGCCTCATTGCAAAGTGGGCAAAAGACACTTCTCAAAAGAAAACATGCGAGCAACTAACAGACACATGAAAAAATGCTCAGCTTCAATAATCACCAAAGAAATGCAAATCAAAACCACACTGAGATACCACCTAACAGTCAGGAGGGCCATCATCAATAATGCAAAAAACAACAGATGCTGGAGAGAATGCAGGGAAAAGGGAACACTTTCACACTGTTGGTGGGAGTGTAAATTAGTATAACCTCTGTGGAAAACAGTGCGGTGATTCCTAAAAGATCTAAAAATCGACTTTCTATATGACCCTGCAATCTCCCTACTGGGAAAATAACTGGAGGAATTCAAATCACTCTATGAAAAAGATACCTGCACACACATGTTTATTTCAGCATTATTTACAATAGCAAAAACATGGAACCAACTGTGCTGCCCATCAAAAGAGGACTGACTAAAAAAGTATGTTACATATACACAATGGAATATTTTGCAGCCATAAAGAAGGACAAAATTATGGACTTTGCAGCAACTTGGATGGACTTAGAATCTATAATACTAAGTGATCTATCACAGAAACAAAGAACCGAGTATCACATGTTCTCACTCCTAAGCGAACCTTGAACAACTATCATAATACTATAAGAAACGAATTGGCAGTCGTGGGAAACTGCCAGGGGAGTGGGGGGCACACCTCATCAACAAGGGCACCTGCATAATGAACATTTTTATACATAACCGTGAATTGTACCTTACATCTTTAAAATTAAAAAAAATTATTTAAAAAATCTAAAAAGACCAGGCAACAAAAACAAAAACAGACAAATGAGGTTATATCAGAGTAAAGAGACAACTTACAGAATGTGAGGAAATATTTATAAAATTTACATCTGATAAGAGGCTAATATTCAAAATATGTAAGTAATTTAAACAACTCACTAGCAAAACAAAAAACCCAAATAACCCAATTTAAAAACGGGCAAAAGACCTGAGTAGATATTTCTCAAAAAAAGGCATACAAATGACCATCAGGTATATTTTTAAAAAATACTCAGCCTGTAATCCCACGCTTTGGGGGGCTGAAGTGAGTGAATTGCCTGAGCCCGCGGGTTCGAGACCTGCCTGGGCAACTTGGCGAGACCTCATCCCTATAATAAATCAAAAATTAGCCGGGCATGGTAGCACGTGCCTGTAGTTCCAGCTACTTGGAAGGCTGAGGCAGAAGGATTGCTGGAGTCCAGCAGGTCGAGGCTGTGGTGACCGGGAGCGGCCACTGCACTCCAGTCTGGGTGACAGAGTGAGACTCCATCTCAATAAATAAATAAATAAATAAATAAATAAATAAAATAAAAATAAAAAATAAAAAATGCTCAACATCTCTAATCAGTAGGGAAATGCAAACTAAAACGTAACGAAATATCGCCTCGCTCCAGTTACAGTAGCTATCATAAAACAAGACAAAAGCATTGACAAGGACGTGGAGAAAAGGGAACCCTTACACACTGTTGGTGGTAATGTAAATCACTATAGCCAGCATAAGTAGACAGAGGTTCCTCAAGAAATTAAACATAGAACTACCATTCAATCCAGCAACCCCACTACTGGGTATCTAATCAAAGGAAAATAAATCTTTATGTCAAAAGATACTTGCATTCTTATGTCTATCACAGCACTATTCATAATAGCAAAGATTAGGAACCAAACTGTGTTCATCAATGGATAAATGGATAAAGAAAAAAAAATATAAACACACAAATGAAAGAGATATATATATACACACACAGTGCACAAAAGAAAATGTAATATATATACACACACACACACACACACACACACACACACACGCACAAATGAAAGATATAATATATATACACACACATACACACATACAATGCACAAAAGAAAATGTGATCACATTTTCTTTATCCATTTATCCATTGATGAACACAGGTTGGTTCCTAATCTTTGCTATTGTGAATAGTGCTGTGATAGACATATATATATATATAATACATATTATATATATATATATTATATAAAAAATATATATATACACAATATATTCAGCCAAAAAAAAAAAAAGAGAGAAGAAAATCCTGGTATCTGTTACAACACGGATGAACTGGAGGACGTTGTGTTAAGTGAATTAAGCCTGGCACAGAAAGACAAATAAAACACATGATCTCACATATATATGTGTGTGTGTGTATGTGTGTGTGTGTGTGTGTGTGTGTGTGTGTGTGTGTGTGTGTATGTATTTTTTTTTTTTGAGTTGTAGCCCAGGCTGGAGTGCAGAGGCACCTCATGGCCACCACAGCCTCGACCTGCTGAGCTCATGTGATCCTTCCGCCCCAACCTTCCAAGTAGCTGGAACCACAGGCATGCACCACCACGTCTGGGTTTAATTTTTTGGTTTATTGTAGAGACAAGGTGTCGCCAAGTTGCCCAAGCTGGTCTCAAACCCCTGGGCTCAGGCAATCCCCTTGCCTCTGCTTCCCAAAGTGATAACAGACGTGAGCCACCAGGCATGATCCACCAGGAGTGGCTGATCTCACTCACATTTGGAATCTACAGAAGTTGATCTCATATATGTAGAGAGCAGAATGATAGTTACCAGAGGCTGGGGTGGTTAGGGAAATGTTGGTCAAAAGATACATAACTCTAGTTAGACAGGAGGATAAATTCAGGAGATCTATTGTATAACTATAGTTAATGACAATATACAGTCATGAACCACATAGCAATGTTTCAGTCAATGATGGGACCAGATATATAATGGTGGCCCCATTAGATTACAACACCATATTTTTACTGTGGCTTTCTATATTCAGATGTGCTTAGATACACAAATAGTTACATTGTATTACACTTGTAGAGCCTTCAGCATAGTCACATGGAGCTAGAAGCTGCATACTATTCTGTGTAGGTGTGTAGTGGACTGCACCATCTAGGTCCGTGTGAGCACACTCTGTGATGTTCACACAGTGGTAAAATCACCTAATGACACATTTCTCAAAATGTGTCCTCTTTGTTAAGCAAAGAATGTCTGTATTGTATTGAAAAATGCAAATTAACACACCCTGAAATACATCAAAACATACTTATCCTCTCAGGATAAGTGCTCTCATCTCAGAAAAGATACTAAGTGTCAGGGAATGCATTTGTTAGTTAGCTAGGTTTAAACATTCCACAATGCATATATACCTCAAAACATTGCATGGTGACAACTATGTATGATGTTACCTGTCAATTTAAAAATAATTAAAAAATGTAAGAGCCACTTTCCCCTTGCATATGTGTGGGATGATGAATGTGCAAGTTATTAATTGTACTATAGTTTATAATAGCAGAATATTGGAAACAACATAAATGGCCACACTATGGAACTGATTTCATATATTATGAACCTTAAGAGAATACTATGTAGCTATGAAAAAGTATAGTGACTCTTTATGTATTAATATGAAATGATCACCAAGAGCAATTGTTGAGCCAGAAAAACAAAGTACCAAACAATGACCTAGCATGCTATCAGTTTAATACCACAATAATAAAAAGATGACAAGACAAATCTAAAAGGTTATATGTGCAAAATATCTCTAAGATATACACAAAATATTGATGAAATTGGTGCTCTCAGAGGAAAGAAAGAGATTCGGTTGCTGGTGATCTGGGGCAGAAGGAAACTTCTTACTTTGTTTATTTTTGATTTTTTTGATCTTAGAATATGAACATTCACTACCTGTGCAAAATAATCACATTAAAGCGATTGCCCACAAATGGATCGGGTTCTATTTGTGATGCGTTTACAGGTATAACAGCAACAACAAGAACAACACCAAGCCTGCTATTGAGAACCCCAGCAATGGATCAAAGACCTAAACATAAAACCTCAAACTATAAGAATCTTAGAAAATGCAGGAGATACCCTTATGGAAATTGGAACTGGCAACCAATTCCTATTCAGAACCCTAAAGTCCAATACCTTAAGAAATAAGACAGACAAGTGGGACCTCATCAAACTAACGAGCTTCTGCAAAGCAAAAGAAACCATTAAGAGAGCAGGGAGACAGCCCACAGAATGGGAAAAAATATTTGCCAATTGTATATCTGACAAAGCCTAACATCTAGGATCTACAAGGAACTCAAACAGGCCAAAAGGAAAAAAAACAAACAGCCCCTTTAAAAAGTGGGTAAAAGACGTGAATAGACACTTCTCAAAAGAAGATATGTGGGCAGCCAACAGACACATGTGCTCAGCCTCACTCATCATCAGAGAAATGCAAATCAAAACCACACTGAGATACCACCTAATCCCAATAAGAATGGCCATCATTAGTAAAACAAACAACAACAGATGCTGGTGAGGATGTGGAGAAAAAGGAACGCTTCTACACTGCTGGTGGGAATGCAAACTAGTGCAACCTCTCAGGAAAACAGTCTGGAGATTTCTGAAAGACCTAGAAATTGACCTTCCATATGACCCAGCAATTCATCTATTGGGAATATACCCGGAGAAACTCAAATCATTCTACAAAAAAGATACCTGCACACGTATGTTTATTGCAACTCTATTCACAATACCAAAACCATGGAACCAACCATGTTGCCCATTGAAGCTGGACTGGATAAAAAAATGTGAAATATGGTACATATACAAATAGAATATCATGCAGCCATAAAGAAGGACAAACGTGGACTTTGCAGCAACTTGGATGGGTTTAGAGTCGATCATACTCAGTGATCTATCACAGAAACAAAAAACAGAGAACCTTATGTTCTCACTCATAAGCAGAACGTGAACAATCATCACAGTACTAGAAGAAAGGGATTGGCAGTAGTGAGAAGCCGCCAGGGGAGGGGATTGGGATTGGCAGCTGAGGGAAACTGTCGGGGGAGGGAGGCCTCATCAACAACGGTACCTGCATAATGAATGTTTGTATACCTAACCCTGAATCGTACCCCACATCTTCAAAATAATAATAATACTAGAAAAGAACCCCAGCTACCTTGTAAGGAAAATCATTGCAAGGAGAGAAAGTCACCTTGTTCTGCAAAGTATAGCAATCATTTTGTACACATGAGTTTGGGGGTAGGTGCGTTAAAGAAGCAAAGCTTCTCGGCATAAGCAGGAGATTCCTAGGCTAACCCAAGAAAGGATAAATGGGAAGGAAATTTGGGATGGGAGAGAGACGCAAATATGGTGAGAATGGAAGGCTGGGTTGCTATAAAGGGTAGAAATAGCCTGTGAGAAACTGAAGACCAGGCAGCCGGAATGACTAAGACACAATTTCTTGTTGTTTCTCTTGGGTGTAGAATGTGATGTTATCTCCCTGTGATCCCCAAACCTTAATTCTGCTACTTGCGACAGTTCTTAATGTATTTCAAAGGGGTGTTGGGAGGATCAAATGAGATCATACACACAGGTGTTTTGAATAGTATTTGATATACAATAAGCTCTCAATAAGTCTTAGTTGTTGATAGCAAGTCACACTATATGAATTTCTTTTTTTGAGTTGGAGTCTCACTCTGTCGCCCAGACTGGAGTGCAGTGGCCACTCCCGGCCACCGCAGCCTCAGCCTGCTGGGCTCCGGCGATCCTTCCGCCTCAGCCTTCCAAGTAGCCGGAATTACAGGCATGCGCCACCATGTCCAGCTGATTTTTTTGATTTATTGTAGAGATGAGGTCTTGCTGCCCAGGCGGGTCTCGAACCCGTGGGCTCAGGCAGTTCACTCACCTCAGCCTCCCAAAGGCGCGGGATTACAGGATAAGCCATCGAGCCCGGCTTATGAATTTCTTTTGAAGGTGGAAATTTGAGAGCAGATATCAAGTTTGGGTCAATCCCAGATCAAGGGAAGAGATGCAGAGAGAAAAACAAAATTACAGCAGGAGCTGAGAATTGGAGGTCAAAGATGGTATAAAGCCTTTGGGGATCTGAGGAATTTTGAAGAGTGACCTTTGGCCTAGAGGGTGTAACTCCATCTTATCTAGACCTTAAGTGGCTAGGAAACCCCAGCTAACAACCCAGTTACAGAGCCCAAACACTCCAAGTGTGTATAGCTATTGTGATTACTGATGAGCAGCAAAAATGCTCCCATGTGCCCCGTCTAAAATGCAGCGTCTGCAGGGACTACAGGCAGACGTTGCAGAGGCTGTCAGGGAAGAGCATGATGCTGAAATGAAGGTCCTTGCTGTTCTGGTAACATCTTACAGCTAGTGTCACCATAGGATCCAGCATATGAAAACCAATAGCACATTGGTAAATTGGAATTGTACAAGTTTTATAGAAATTATAGCTGTGGTTTTATAGCTTACAAAAATGAATGTAGCTCTAGGGAGAGCCTGCCCAGACATATCCACACATCTGGGAGTCTGTCAGATATAGAAAATGGAGGTCTGATTAGCCTCAAGGTCATTGCTGATGGCCAGAGTTTACCAGGATTTGCTGTAGTTATTTACAATGTTGTCTTGAGGAGGTGGTACCTCTAGGGAGTTACATAACACCACCAGCAGCTGTTGCGTAGTTTTAAACTGAAATTGGGTTATAAGAAAATAGTTTTGTGAGTCAAAAAATTTAGTATTGCTTTCTGTCTTAATTATCTGAATGTTGTCATCATAACCTCCCAGTTTTTTTTACTCAACTTTGGTCCTACAACAGGTTTTGTTGTTTGGAAGGTATATGTTTTTTAAAGTAGGAGTAACTTATTGTTATTATTTATTTCCCTTAGGCTGTAATGTCATGTGTAGGGACAGCCTGGAATGATGGTTTGGAATCAGAAAGCCTATGTTTTGAAGGTTGGCTCTGCCACTTAGGGGACAAATTTGAGCTGTTCCACAAACAACTTTTCTTTTTAAAGGTTTGTACTCTCTTTGTAAATGCTCATGCCTACGGGAAAGTGTCATGCCTTAACCCCACATCTATCTCTATATCTATCTGTCTGTCTATCTCTATCATCTATCTTTCTATCTATCTATCTATCTATCTACCTACCTACCTATCTATCTATATCTCTCTATCTAATTAGCTATCTATCTAGCAATCTATCATCCATCTGACTGTCTATCTATCACTTATCTATCTAGCGAGCTGTCTACCTGTTTATTCATCCAATTACCTACCTACCAATTACCTAGCTAATGAATTCATCCTTTACTGCTAATTCAATCCTTTTCTAAAAGGAGTTTCTGGCTGACTGAGAAGGGCAAGTAGAAGAAATGGCTGAGCTGAGCAACACACTGCAGAGTGTTCCTACCCTTCCCTGGCTGACCTGGCTTCCCAGATTTCATGCACAGGTCCTGACTCTCCTTTTTAAATGAGGAGAACCTGGTAAGGAGATCTCAGCAGCACTGGCTGCTGACTTGAGAACCAAGACTGTACTTTACAGCTTGGGCAGGCTCATCTTGGATGGATCCCTGCCCTGTCCTGGAACATGTTCAGGTTCCAGGCATTTGTCAGAGTGAACTCGGAGGCTCCGAGATGGATCGGTGCCACTGCTGGAGCTGTGAAATCTGGCAGTTGACAACCTCCTTGCAGAGTGGGTCTCAGGAGGTCTGCTTAAGTTGGGCCTTAAGCTCTGGTGGTTGGTCTCTGCTAGCTTGTGTGCACTGGGCTGCCTTGGCTTGGCTTCTATGTACTGGGTGGCCTGCATAGCAGATTTGGGCATTTGTACGTTTCACATGTATTAAGCACCCTCTGCAAGCCAGGCACTCTGAGCCTCTGAATATAGAAAGGTGCCCAAGACCCCTCTGGTCACCCTCACTCAGCTTGCAGGAGCTCTGCATTTGCCTAGAGGTGGACCTGAAAGCTGTGACCCTGTTAGAGCACTTATTTGGTGGGAGTGAGCTGGTGGGGCCCTCGTAGGCTGACGGGAGCTGGCCAAAGTGACACTTTCTGCTCTGGCTGAAGCATCAGGGTCTGGTGTATTCTCACAGTTGTATTCTCCTTCTTTTGACTGAGGGGACCGTGGGAAGGCAGGGGAGGGAGTACATTTCTATCCTCTTTGTTAAGGTTAGGACCGGCTGCCCAGGGCCCCTGCAGGAGGTTTATGAGTCTGGCCTCAGCAGGCCGAGTGGAGGTTTCCATGGGCTGCAGAAGTTGGAAGCTGGGGATTTGTTGGGGCTGGAGAACTAATCACAGACCAGGAGGTACTACGGACAAAGTCACGGGTGGGCTGAGCTCTAGTAAGGGGGCAGAAAGTGCAGGAGCACAGCCAAGACAAGAGAGTGTAAGGCTGACCCTCTTGGCAGAATGGGTTGGATGTTTCCCCTACATTCCCTGTACTGAGCACAGCACTTAAACATTAGTTGATGGGTTCTAAATTCCACAGAGAATTCCTTAAAATCCACTGCCTTCATATCACAGTGTGTATTAAATTCAGCTGAGACTAACAAACCATTACTAGCCAAGACATGAAAATGGGGAAGAGGCAGTCACTGTGCTCTGCCTGTTGCCACGCTGAGGCTAAGTCCTTCACATTCTTCTTTTTAATTTTATTTTCTATTTTAAAGATGTGAGGTACAATTCAGAATTAGGTATGCAAGTGGCCATCGTACAGGTAAAGTTTGGGTTTCCCTTTGGTGCCCACTTCACCTGTTTTTAGGCCAGGTGCCCTTAATGATGTTGTGATTTCCCCTTCTCCACGGAAGTTTCCAGCTATTGCCAATCCCTTTCTTATAGTATTATGGTAAGTGTTCAGGTAAGTATGGTAAGTGTTCTGCTTATGAGTGAGAACATGTGGTACTCAGTTTTTTGTTTCTGTGATAGGTCACTGAGTATTATGGACTCTAAATCCATCCAAGTTGCTGCAGAGTCCATAATTTTGTCCTTCTTAACTTAAATCACTCTACAATAAAGATACCTGTGCACGCATGTGTACTGCAGCATTATTCGCGATAGCAAAAACATGGAACTAACCATGCTGCCCATTGAAACTGTACTGGATTAAAAAAAAATGTGATACATAGACACAAAGTCCTTCACATCCTATGTTTCACTGGAACCTTTAAAGAACCCTGTGAGGTAGATAAGATCTTCCCCACACAGATGAGGAAATTGAGCCTCAGAGAATGTATTTGCCCAAGTCCACATAGCACTGTGTAGTGTGGATGGGCCTATGGTATATGGAAATTCAGGATGCTCTGACTTCCAAAGCCCACATCTACTCCTCAAACCACTCTTGAGAGCCCCTTGAGACAGAGCTCATGCCTTCATCATCTGCGTGTTCCTGGCACTGGGCTGGATGTGGACAGCAATAATATGTTTTTGAAGAAGGAAAGAACCAGTGAAGGATGAATGACTGGTGGATGAAGTTGCATCTGTGTTCATGGATATGTGTTTGATGAGTCCATGACGTTTGCACACATGGGATCGATGGAGACCCAGGGCTTGAGGTCTCATCAACAAAAGGCAGGGATCACATTTTCTGTTGGACGCCCTGTATTCCATCGGTGCTGCCTTAATATCCATTGATGTTTCTGACACCAGAGCTCTTAGCGCACTAGAAGCAGCTCAGGTCCCCAAATGATCACACCACATTGTGTCAAATGCAGTGGAAGTTTCTCAGCAATTGGGGGACTTGAGACTTTGTCTTCCTTTGTCTGAGTCATCTGTGCCGCCTCACAGACTTGAAGGATTACAAGGTCACTTCTAACTGTTTTGGGGACTCACTGCTGCTTCCTTCTTGAAAGCAATTTAAAACCTGTCTGTTCAAACACACATTTTCTACAAACAAAAGTGTGTTTGCTATATATAGAAAAATGCCACCAGAGGACTAATTTGGCAGCTTTGTTGATTACCCATTGTAATGAGTCTTATTACATAATTAAAAGAATTTTTTTTCTCAACTGTGTTTCACTACTAATTAACATTTTACACATTCTGCAGTGCACACTTTAGGTTGAATCGGAGACATAATTATGTCATTTCTATGCACAGCGCAGCTTATGAATTTTTAATTAATATTAAATCTGTTGATTAAAGGCTAATTCATAAGTAAACATATCACAGCTTACCATGGATTGCGCTCTAGAAGCTTTTCTTTGTAATTTCTGTGGTCCTTTGTCCCTTGCTAAATATCCAGGGTTAACGAAAGAAGCCGGCCACACAGATGCCAAGGAAGAAAAGTAATCCGTGTCAAACGCTGTCTGAATTTTTAGCTACAGTTCAACTTTTCGCTTTTCAGTTGCTTTTACACTTGTAGCTCACGTGGGGGATTCAACAGGCTGTGGTGGCAAGTCGGCCTCACTTCCTTTCTGTTTTCTTTAACTCCAAAATGGAGAATAACATCCTGATCATGCACTGAGGAGAGGAGGTCTGTGTCCTGTTTGGGGCAGCTCCTCACAGGAAAAGCACTGGAATACCACCCCCCAGCCCCTGCCTGGTTGGGAGGGAATGAACTCCCAGGTGCTCCTGAAGGGAAGTTGCCTTCTCAGCTGCCTTGGAGCGTTTCCACCTCCCCTTCTTTTGGGTCCACTTTGTGCCTGGGGTCCTGACCAGCAATGCTCTGGCTCTCTCTCTGGCTCTGGTGTCACCCTTGAATGCTGTGATGCTGCTTCTCTTCTACTGTGAATGGCACGTGTCCCCACCAGTCGGCTGGCAAAACTCACAAGCGACCCCCTCCTTAACTGCGCTGGATTTTAGGCCACACGCCTGCCCTGCCTGTCTTGCTTCACAGTTGTGCTTTCCATCCCTCTACCACCAGGCTGTCTGCCTTGGAGTCAACATCCTTGCTTTGGGGAACTTGCTAGTATGGTATGCATAGATTGTTCCTTGTTTCTGCTTTCCAGAGTTTACTTTAAAAAGCAAGATTTTATCAGTAATTTCTGTGGAAGGATTTAAAAAAAAATCTCCAACATAAATTCTATAAATTTCTGCCTGACTGCTTACTCATTTGCCATGGATCTGTGCCATTTGATTTGCCATTTGATTTGCAATTTGATTTGCCATTTGATCTGTGCCTTGGCTCGATGGATCTTTCTCTCACCTGAGTTCCCAGTCTTACATCCATGTTCTGTGTCACTGTGTACTTGTGTCTCTATGTATTTTTCTTTCCTTGGTGGGAAGAGTCACTACAGTTACTTGGAGTTTCCATGCTGAGAATGATTGGGTGGTACTGTGTTGCTTTCTATATCACTGTTTAACAAATTTACACACACACACACACACACACACACACACACACACACACACACTTGCTGGTAACATTAGCACAATATTATATGATGTATTTGTATGTATTTAGTAATGTTGTCCGTATCTATTACCTCATTTGATCCTCATAATTCCCATGTAAGAATGGAAAGTATTGTTATTTTGATTTGATCCAAAGGTGAGTATGTCACCGAAAGGATAACTGACTTTCTCACTGTCCTAAGTGAGTTACTCTTGAAGGTAGAAACAGACTCTTGTCCTTAACTTTTACTTCACTGCTCTTCTCAATGCATGTAATCCAATAAACCCTGTCCTTGAAACTTCCATACCCATATACCCATCTGTTGTAAGGGAAATGTGTGGGAAAGCTTAGTCATGAGACTTATATTCTTGATCTCTGGATACTTATCCAGGCTGGATAATCTATTCTTTGGGATAAAGACTTTTTATGGCTGGTTGAAGTGTTAACTTATACCATATGATATCATATCAACAAAGTCATTTACTCAGAGTGATTGAGTTTAATAGTATCTTTCCCAAGAGTATGTCTTTCTAGAAGTGAAAAAAAAGCATTATTGACCTGGGCCCTACACATGTGAGACTCCAAGATGGTTCTTCAAGGTGGAGTTAACTTCTGTCTGATCAATGGGGCCATGAGGTTCTAACCTGACATGGCTGCTTACACAACTGAATGATTCAATCTTGAGGGTCATTGCTGGCAAGGAAAGCTCTGCTTGAGACCCTGTGACAGACACAGGGAACCAGGCATCCCTTTGCACTGGCTCTTGTCATGTGCTGATTCCTTCTTTCAACTTTCAGACAAAATATATCTCCAGATCCTGAGATCCTAAGTCTAAGGGCCAAAGCCTTGTCATTGAAACTGGAATCCCAGCTTTACCCTGAGAAAAGCAGACCACCTCTGCCTTGTGCCCAGGAAACACTGCTGTCCATTAGTCTTGTCTGTCTTGTCTGGATTTTGTGATGCTGATCAAAGTGCTTCAGTAGCAAGATTCTTCATTCAAGAGCAATTCTTTTTTTCTTTTTTTTTTTGAGTTGGAGTCTCATTCTATCGCCCAGGCAAGAGTGCAGTGGCATACTCACGGCTACCCCAGTAGTTGAACTGCTGGGCTCTGGGAATCCTTCTGCCTCAGCCTTCCAAGTAGCTGGAGCTACAGGCATACACCACCACGCCTGGCTAATTTTTTGATTTATTGTAGAGATGAGGTCTCACCATGTTGCCCAGGCTGGTCTCGAACCTGTGGGCTCAGGCAATCCTCTCACCTCGGCCTCCCAAAGTGCTGGGATTACAGGCTTGAGCCTGTACCTTGTGCCCGACCTTCGAGAGCAATTCTTAGTTTTCTGATCTGCTGTCCTACAGTGGCAGATCTTCCACTTATACTTGCACTCCGACATCCTGGTGGGTTCCTGGTAGCCATAGATCACAGCTATTTGTCCTTTCTGCTTCCTTTCTTTCCCTCATTTCCTTCATAGCCATGGACTGTCCAAGATGGAGACCTCAAAGTGGCCACTCCAAACACTTGTATATAACAGTTTCAACAAGAGAAGACCTTGTTAAATGGTCTTCCTTTCGACAGACACCTTCCATATCATCTGAGTCCTACACGCATAATACCTGAAAAATTACTAGGTGTCCTACAATTGTTTGTCCAGTGAATGAATGAATGAAACTGAGGTCTACACATTTCTGCGCCTCAGTGCCCTAGTGACCCATCCTACCCTCCCTTGCACTTTCCTCTGCCTTGGCACACTCAATGCTGAAGTGCTTCTCTCATGTACCACTCCTCCACCAGCCTGAGATCTTCCCATACACATTCCCTGGAAGGGAGTTTAATCCAGAGGTTCAGGACAGAATTCCTTCAGTCTTCTGCAACTTACCCTGGTGGGATGTGTCATCGAAAATGGAGATGGAATTTAGGCCCTGGTAAAAATATCAGCTGTCAAGACCCCAGCCCTAGCCCAGGACCAGCAGAGAGCTCAGAGGAGAGAGAGTTATTGTAGGGACTCAGAAGACTCTACTTCAACCCAACCCTGTGCTGCTCCTGAAAGATGGCACAGATAAGGAAGTGACTTCAGTATCTATAGAAACAAGAGTTTTAAAGGTTAATCAGGTAACATTGGAAAAAAAAGTCTAAGCTCTTCTGGAATAGAGCCCAGTGTTCCTCACAGTCTTAGCAATAGAACTAAACCCAATGAGAATGACTCTGGTGCCATTTTAATTTTTTTTTTTTTTGAGTTGGAGTCTTACTCTGTCGCCCAGACTGGAGTGCAGTGGCCGCTCCCGGCCACCGCAGCCTCGACCTGCTGGGCTCCAGAGATCCTTCCGCCTCAGCCTGCCGAGTAGCCGGAATTACAGGCAAGCACTACCACGCCCGGCTGATTTTTTGATTTATTGTAGAGATGAGGTGTCGCTGCCCAGGCGGGTCTCGAACCCGCGGGCTCAGGCAATCCACTCACCTCAGCCTCCCAAGACGCGGGATTGCAGGCTGAGCCACCGAGCCTGGCTCTGGTGCCATTTTATATCACCCTCTCAGCTTCTGCCTCAACAGTCTCCAGCACTGAGTTCACACGGATTCTTCCAAAACATCTTCCTTGTCCATGATTCAACCTTCATCTATGTTCAGGACCAATCCCAAAGCTTAGCTTGGCCCACCTTCCTTCTCTTCCTTAGTTGGGAAGGCCAGAACGGCTGTAACAAAATCTAGCAAACATTCAGTGGCTTCAGGGATATAGAAGTTTATTTCTCTTTCATATCCTCATCCAGAAAAGTGTCCCACGACAGTGACTGACTCTCCTCATGACAGTCATGTGTCACTACATGATGAGAATATGCTCTGAGGAATGAGTCATTACGTTAATTCATTATTGTGTAACATCATGGCATATACGTACTCACACCAACCTGGATGGTATAGCCTACACGCCAAGACTGTATGGCATAGGAGACATGTACTCACACCACCCTAGATGGTACAGTCTACACACCTAGACTGTTTACGCCAGCATCACCACCAGTATGTGAGGAATGCCTTGCACTGTAACTTTACAATTGCTCCAATGTCACTAGGTGATGGGAATTTTTCAGCTCCATTATAATCATACAGGTGGTCTGTCATTGATCAAAAAAGTTGTTCTGAGGCATGTGGCTATATTCAGGGTCCCAGGCAGGTGGCAATGCAGCCATCTTCAACACCTGACTTCCAAGGTCACTTTGCTCTATGCCCTTCCTCCTGGGGTGACAGAGAAAAGACAGCATGGAAAATGTACAGCTAGGTGTTTAAGCTTCCCTGCCTAGATGTGACCCGTGTCACTTCCACTACATTCCATTGTCCGTTAATCCCAATGCTAAGTAACTGCAAAAGAGATTGAGAAATGGAGTTCAGTTACCTGCCTTATCACATACAAGGAGAGGAACTGGATTTGGGGGACAGCTAGCAATCTCTGCCACAAGAAGAACACACACACACACACCACACGCACACGCACACGCACACGCACACGCACACGCACACAAAACTGCAGATCACATGTCTGCAGCATGAAACCAGGGAAGAATAATACTGGCAGCAAGCGGTGGTGGAGATCAATTTCCAAAGCCTTTATGAAGATATTTCTCTTTGATTATGGTGGTGAGGGATAGAGTGAGCAGAACAGATCTGCGGTACGGCACATGCATTCATTCATCCATCAGTGTATCATTCACTTGTTCATTCATTCAATTAATTCCAGGAATGCCATTAATGGGAACAAGGAAGCAGTGTGTTGAAGCCAAAATGCAGATGAGCTTGGCTAGAGGACCCACGTCAAGGGTGTAGCATGAAAGAGAAGCACTCAAGGCTGATGGAATAGGGAGGACAGAGAAACGGTCAGGCCCACTGTAGAAATCAGTTTCCACGATAGATAAGAGGAAAGTTCTGTCTCACTGAGCCAGCAGCCGTGTGTAGAAAATAACAGGAAGAGACCAGAGGACATGATGGAAGGCAATTGCCAAAAAAAAATTAGAGATAAGGTCATGAGTCCTAGATTCAGAGTGGGATTAGAGAAATAAAAAGGTAGTCACCAATAGGAAAGAAAACGAGCTGCACACGGTAACTGATCAGATGTGAGTTGAAGAAAAATGATCAGATGTGAGTTGAAGAAAAGTGAATTTAGGTGCCTGGAGTACCTGGTACCATTGCTAGGGGAAGAAATTGGGAGAGGAGGGTGGTGAAAAAGAGCTAACTTCATATCCAAGAAGAGATACCTCATGGACAACTAAAGATATAAAACTCAAGAGAGGATGAGAAATTAGAGCTAGAAACAGAGGTTTGGGGAAAATCTGCATATGAGAACTGCTGATATTTGTAGTGAGTAGTATGTTAGAAATAGATTTTGAGACAGAAAAGAATACTTGTCTCAGGACAGAAGGTGCACATACCAGGGTGGTATTTTTTCTTTCCGTTGGGGTATCACTAAAATTCCTTGGCCCAAGGAATCTTGACCCTTGGAAACCAGCAAGAGGCATAAGTACACAGTACCCATGCCACATTTGCTGTCTCTTTTACACGTGGACACAAATGCCTTCTTAATTGGATGTCCCCATTTTTTATAAATTCTGTGAGAAAAGTTCAAGGGAGATAAAGCAAGAGGCAGTGAAGTCATTTTGCTTTTAGTTGCAGGAGCTAATGGCTGTAGTAGTCATATAACTCGAGACCATATCCATTAGGACAACATTCCCTGAGCCTGGGAATCGATAATCTACGGTTTCATTAGAGCCAAGCATGGTGCTTCAAGAGCAAAGCATGTCACTGTATTTCCTGGCACCATCAAAGTTATCTTAATATTGAAATTGTATCTCCATTGTTCAGAGAGTCACGCTTTGTATTACTGAGTGTTTGAATCCTGAAAGCGAGGAAAGCGAGCCCCAAGGAATCTTTGATGCAGCTGGATTTGGCTATTTTAGTCACTGGTCAGGATTCCATTCATTTCATCTCTGAAATCTAATGATCTAGTCTAATAAAATTATAAGAGTTTAAACTGCTCAGCACTTAATCAGCTTAGTCCAAGAGAATTAAATCAAAGCCCTAGGTGTGCACACTTCATTGCTCAGATGGAATCTTACCCTGGGAGATGATCTTATTATTTGGTTACTTATTATTTGGGAGGCTGAAAGAATGGGAGGGGAAGACGTGAATTTTAAAAGATATACCATTAACCTAACAGGATGGAGGCAGCTTTGTGACTTTACACGTGAAGTGTAGTGTAGATAGGAGAGGTCCAGGCTACAGAAAGATCTAAAATCCAGCTCACATGTCACTGCTTTTAGTGATGTGACATTGGGAATTACTGAAGCTCAGATTCACCATCTATTGAATTGAATTGGGATAATAGAACTAACACTGTAGAGTTACTGTTAGAACTGATGGAAATTATATACATAATACATATGTATATATAGAGAGAATATATATTCTAGCAGTGTGTGTTGTGTGTATATATATATACATGTCCTAAAGTGTGTATGTGTATTGTAGCAATGTTTGTCACAAGAATATAAGTTGTCATTGTCATTATTACAGCAACTAATTACTACATATATTGAAAATATTGGCCAGGCATGGTGGCTTATGCCTATAATCCCAATGACTTGAGAGACTGAAGCAGGAGGATAATTGAGACCAGAAGTTTGAGAGCAGCTTGGGCAACATAATGAGACTCTGTTTCTAAAACAACATCAGCAACAACAACAAAAATTAACCAGGCATGGTGGCGCATGCCTGTAGTCCCAGCTACTCTAAAGGCTGAGGCAGGAGGATCGCTTAAACCCAGGATTTTGAGACTGCAGTGAGCTCTGATCATGCCACTGTACTCCAGCCTGGGAGACAAAGGGAGACCCAGACTCTAAAACACAAGCAAACAAACAAAAGAAAATATTATATTTATCGTTATAGTCACTAATTATTGCTTATATTAAAATATATAATCATGAATATTTATATATTGAAATATCGTATGCATTTACTATAATAATTAATTATTATATATAAAATATCATATCTTATTAGTACATTTTTATATATGTAACTATTACATATTTTTAAAAACACACAAAAAACCGAGGGTCCAAAGAGTGGGGAAAAGACTGAACATAGAGAGTAGAGGTATGTGTTCAGCCTTCCTCATGCCAGACTTCAGGGAATGGGAGAGACAGGCATAGGGTTCATATGCTC
The DNA here is from genome assembly GCA_027257055.1 of Cephalopachus bancanus. Classification (NCBI taxonomy): domain Eukaryota; kingdom Metazoa; phylum Chordata; class Mammalia; order Primates; family Tarsiidae; genus Cephalopachus; species Cephalopachus bancanus. The sequence goes on along the minus strand of JAPVLO010000521.1, from coordinate 761,696 downwards.
CCTTCCTCAGAGGGTTTTGATGGGAAGAACAGAGCGAGCGTGATGGTTCTGGAGGGTGAACATCCCTGAGGGTAGTCCTGAGAGGACTTGGGGACAGCCCGCATCAAGACTTACTCCAGATGTGGACTTGGATATGTCTCCTGGCCTGGGCCGAGAGGAGCCCAACACTGGGAATCCCAGAGGTGCTTTGGCCCCCTGCCTTGTGGGGAAACTGCAGGCAGCATGACCTTGGGGTAGGCAGGTCAGTCACTCTGATTTCTTTTTGAAAAAACAAATGTCTCAACTGAATTGTCTACAAATATGGGATCTGTTAGTAATCAGACCTCCTCAGGCCGATATACCGTCGTTCATCCTTTAATACATTGAACTGAACATCTGAATGTTGGTGCCCTAGGCTTTGCATGCACTGGAAATGCAGAGATGAGATGCATGGTCCTTCCGGGCTCTCAGGAGCCTCAAGTATGGGCAGCTACAGGACACGGACAATAGAAACTGAGCAGAGGGAGCCTCAGCTGCCACGAAGGTCCAACCCAGTCCTGAGGGCTCGGAATGCTGACGGCTGGCGTGCTGTTGTTTCCTAGAAGAATTCCCGTAACATCATTTCACCACTCACAGCGTGCCTTCTATGCCTGGGAGTCCTACTGTAGGCTTTTGGCCCAGGAACCATTTAAAACTTTTAACAGTGGATCCTGTAGTGACTAAGCACCGCCATAGAAACAACTGGTATTATGGGGATATTTATAATAGTGCTTTGTCCTTTCCCAAGGGAGAACTGTTTAGCATTGAAAAGAGAGGACTATGATCTGTGTGCCTGCAGCTCAGATAATGTTTTGATTGTGTCTACATGCATTCCTGACAATATACAGCTTCTGCAGCTTGAACATAGACTGCTGTGCACAACTCGCACACTAAACAAGTCAGCCTTTAACTATGGCAATTTCAAATGACAAAACAGAGACTTTTCTTTCCTCCCCAAATATGGGTTGGGATTGATAAATATTACAGGAAGAAGAATACAGTTGTGTTTCTTTCCACTTACATGGGACTGCTGTCTTTTCTCTCTTTATCTGTGGTATGTATATGAAGCGTCAGACTGCTTGGATTTGCACCCATGTTCTATGTCTGAGATCTTGGGCAAATTACTCCACCTTTTTTGAGTTGTATTTGTAATGTAGGATAATAACAGCTAACACCAACCCAGTTCTTACCATATGTCAAAACATGTTCCAAGGGTTTTAAATATAGTATCAAATTTAATGCAAACACACGAGGAAGGTGGTATTCTTATCACTTTTTCTTCAGAAGAGGACAAAGGTTTAAACCTTGGAATCAAGATCTACCAAAGGTCACCCAGCAATTAATTTCAAGGGCCAGGATTTGAGTCCAGTTCTGTTTGGCTCAGATGTCTGTGAACTTCATTTTGCCATGAGCTAGACACCCAGAGTGGTTTATTACAATCCCCATACAGAACTGATTTCTCATCTAAGTTAACAGATTTTCATTCTGGTTTATCATTGTTTTAAGAAAGTCATTGCTGATGCTCAGATGTGCTTTGAGGGGTCTGATTCAGTGACCAGACAGCAACACCTCTTCTTGGTACTACATTTGACTTAACACACTTTGCAGAACTTAAATGTAATAGAAATTTTACTTTATTTAGATGTTACATTTTTATGTTAATTCTAGTCAATATTTTTCCTCCATCCTTCAAGTGAGATTTGAATCTACTAGATATATTTTTTAGCATAGTCAAGAATGAATTTTGTGAACTTGAAATGTTACATCTTTGACTGAGTTAGCCACATATTTTAGTAACAGCAGTTACAGAACTTTTTGCTATCCACTTTGTGTTCATCCAGTTGGATGAAACATCAGTTATAGCAACTTGGGTTTTTCTAAATGAGGGATTAAAATAATCTAATCAGTTGACTAGGCTTTCCCATGAAGAATGGGTGTTGGAAAGCAATTGAGTTCTTATCTTCCTCCCTGGACTAAAAGAGAAGACACAGTGAGCTTGAGTCCCAAATATTAATTTAGGAAAAGAGCCTTTGCTGAATTCAGAGTTCAAAGCCCCAAGGTCAAGGCCTTGCCTTGGTCAAGTCCGGCATAGTGTTCTGATTGAATCATGTTAGGCTTTGTTTCTTACCTTTACTTTTTAACTTAATTTTTTTAGTGTCTTTTTATTTATAAAAATATATGTGTTATTAAAACTTCTCAATAATAAAAGCACAAAGAAGAAAAATAAAGACAATCATAAATCCAGCTCCTAAAGATAATTGCTATGAACATTTTGGTGAATTTTCTAGTATATTTGGAAGGTGCCAAAAAAATGTAAACACATTTTAAGAGAGGAAAAACTGTATTAAAATTGTAATACTCAAGATATACAGATAACAAAAGATGAACACAAGTCACGTCTGACTTCTGCAATGACAAGTGGTGCTCAGAGTGTGGCCATCAGCGTCCAGACGCTTCTGATGACGGGGAGCTACTGCGGGACTTGTTGCTGGATGAGGCTTCCCGGGTCTTCCCTTGTGCACGTTGCACCCAGGACCGTGCGGCTCAGACTCATCATGGATACGAGTGGTTTTGGGGCTACTGGGGATTCTGTTGCATATTCACGCCTCCATTGTCGCATTTCCACAACATTCTCGAATTTCAAATACCACTTCAAAATGGTCTGTATTTCCGCCATTTCTTTGACTGTCCTACCTGTTGCATGGAGTATTCATTTGATTAATGCCAAATTCTGAGCAAACTTCACACTACACATTGCTACTGTAATTCAATTCAACTTTAAAAAATAATGCATAGATAACATCGCTTAAAATGTGTATACTGTGTATACATTTTTTGGCACCTTTGGTATATATTTATGTATGTATATGTGTATGTAAGAAATACGCACTAATATGTGTATATTTTTATAATAGGATCATGGGTACATAATTGACATGCTGTTTCATAACTGTATTCCTTTCTTATTGTTACTGTACTAAATCACCACAAACTTAGTGACTTACAACCACACATTTTTTTTTATTATAAAGATGTGGGGTACAATTCAGGGTTAGGTATACAAATGTTGAATACACAGGTACCCTTATTGATGAGGTATGCCCTTCCCTCCCCTATCAGTTTCCCTCAACTGCTAATCCCACCCCCCTGCCCTGACAGTTTCCCACTGCTGCCAATCCCTTTCTTATAGTATTATAATTGTTCAAGTTCCACTTATGAGTGAGAACATATGGTACTCTGTTCTTTGTTTCTGTGATAGATCACTGAGTATGATCGACTCCACATCCATCCAAGTTGCTGCAAAGTCCATATGTTTGTCCTTCTTTATGGCTGCAAAATATCCTAATATATATATCACATTTTAAAAATCCAGTCCAGCTTCGATGGGCAACATGGTTGGTTCCATGTTTTTGCTATTGTGAATAGAGCTGCAACAAACATACGTGTGCAGGTACCTTTTTTGTAGAATGATTTGAGTTCCTCTGGGTATATTTCCAATAGGGGAATTGCTGGGTCATATGGAAGGTCAATTTCTAGCTCTTTCAGAAATCACCACATTGTCTTCCAAAGAGACAACTACACACTTTTAAAACAATCCTACAGTTCTGTAAGTCAAAGAGTCTAAGGGTCACAGGGCTAACATCAAGGCGTAGCAGGGCATTCCATTCTGAAGGCTCTAGGGGCAGATCCCTTTCTCTGCTCATTCTGGTTGTTAGCAGCGCCTAGTTTTCCGAGCGGCTGTGGGCCCGAGCTTCTCGCTTTCTGCTGGCTGTGCACTGAGGGCCATCCCCAGCTTCCAGGGCTCCCCTCATCCTTTGGCTTTTGGCCCCTGTCCTATCTTCAGAGCCATCAACTGTGACTACTGCCTGTCTCACATTGCGTCGCTCTCTGCAGCTAGGAACGTCCCTTCATTTTTAAGGATTCATGTGATTGGATTGAGACCCCCTGAATAACCTAGGATGTGCTCCCTGTTTCAAGGTCCATCTGCAAAGTCCCTTCTGCTGTGTGAGGTGACATAGTTACAGGTTCCAGAATTAGGACATGGGTACTAGTTGGGGGGGTCATCATTCTCGCTGTCCAAACCACTTTGCGAGCATCTGTCTACTGAAGCGGTTCTCAGACTTCGATGTGCATAAGAGTGACCTGAGGAGCTGTGGGTTTGAGGTGCAGCCGAGGAATCTGCATTTCGGCAAGCTCCTCCTGTGATCCTGGGGTTGGCGCTCCACACATCACACTTAAGAAAGTTTGGTCATAAGCCGGGCTCGGTGGCTCAGCCTGTAATCCCGCGCCTTTGGGAGGCTGAGGTGAGTGGATTGCCTGAGCCCGCGGGTTCGAGACCCGCCTGGGCAGCGAGACCTCATCTCTACAATAAATCAAAAAATCAGCCGGGCGTGGTAGCGCATTCCTGTAATTCCGGCTACTCGGAAGGCTGAGGCGGAAGGATCGCCGGAGCCCAGCAGGTGAGGCTGCGGTGGCCGGGAGCGGCCACTGCACTCCAGTCTGGGCGACAGAGTGAGACTCCAACTCAAAAAAAAAAAAAAAAGAAAGTTTGGTCATGATGTCAGCCATCTTTAGAATATATAACTTAATAAATGCACAGCACATACCATCTTTCTCTTCCATAATTCTCTTGGTAATTATAGATTTGTACCATTCATGACTATTTTCTTAGCACACTTTCCTCGAAATGCAGAAAAAACTTTCACAATTCTATGCTGAGGTATACGGTATTTTGTAGTGGAGGTTTTGTTTCTGCTCATTTGCTGGAGTGTTGAAGAGCCCTTGGGCTTCTGACCTTCCAAGCCCTACGAAAAGGCTGACAACATTATTGATCATCTGCCTGTTGCAGGGACTGGCCACGTTCCTGTCCTATAGCATGTTTGACCATTGTATTTCTAGCGCTGGAAGCTGGACTGACCATTGGGAATGGCAGAGGATGTGTTTTGCCAAATACATAACTCACCTAGACTTCCTGGGTTCAGCAGTTCCACCTGAACTGGAAACTTTTGATGCTCAAGTTAATTTACTCCAAAAATAAAAATGTTCTGTGTCTAAGAAAAAGGACTTAGAAGGGCCTTAAAAATGGCTTCCCAAAGCATCAAAGACTCCATGGTGCACAGCATTGAATGACTTAAGTAGAAAGGAATAGTGGCCCAAACATCTTCCTTCAATTACTTAGTTTTAAAACTGGAAAAGTATTTGGCAAAAAAAGAGTCCACATTTTCTGATACTTGGAGTTTGGAAAACAATAGCAAGCTATTCAAGGAATATAATCTGAACAACCAAACATGTTCCAGAACCTCAAAATCTGCCAGACTTTGTTACTCACCTTCCCTAAGAACTCATTGACACATCTTTAAGAAAAATCTTGGCATTTTCACCCCAAAGATCTACTTGTTTAATTTTTTTAACCCTAGAAAAATCTGGATATGTTGGAATCTTGGAAAATTGATTTTTTTAAAGTTAAAATCTTGGTAATTTTATTTTATTAAAATAAAATGCCTGTGTTTCTTCATTCTGCTATAGATTGAGATTTTAATTTCTAAGACAGGAATTGATAGCATGAAATAAAACATAGCTCACACAATTTACATTTTAAGAAGAAACAAATCTGTTTACAGGTGCCATCAGTGGTCAGCCACTGTGAAATTAGTGACTGACATAAGGTATAGGGGCCAGAGGGGATTGAAGAGGGATTGGAGACAGGTCTAGAGGGATTTTACCTTAGAAGATTTCTCCTTTGGAGCAGATGATGAAAAGAAGGACCTGGAGGCTAACCGTTTAGTGCCTAAAGGAAGTCGATTTTTTTCTAATTTATTTGCTGTAAATAAATTATTCCAGCACTGAATTCGCCCAAAGAGAAGGCCACCATAAGTGTGTATATTTGCATGTGTGGGTGGTAGTGAAGTAAACAAGAGAAATTCTGGGTGGAAGAACTTTCTCTGGCAGATGAACTCCTGACAACCCTTGTAGCACTTTGAAAATGTACTTGAAATAAGTTTTGGGATTCAATAATAAATGCTTTAACCTTACTTCTGCCCTTCAGAGACACTAACTGGAAGGACAGAAGTTCTAAAAAATGGAGGGAGAGAAAAAGAAATTCTAGGACGGTACAAGAAAGTAGAACAGTGACCCATTAAAAATATACTCACAATGGTCCTGGAGTATAGATAGATGGAACCACAAGAACACAAGAACTCCTTTTTTTTTTTAAGAGACGAAGTCTCACTATGTTGCCTAGGCTGGCCTCGAACTCCTGGACTCAAGCAATCCTTTTGCCTTGGCTTCCCAAAGTGCTGTGATTACAGGTGTGTTTCACCATGCCTGACCTAAGACCTCTTATTGCTAATGAGAATTTAAGATGGCTCAACCACTTTGGGAAATAGTTTGGCAGCTTCTTATAAAGTTGATCTCCTATGACCCAGCAATACCACTTTTGTATATTTACCCAAGATAAATGAAAATGTGTCAAAAGACTTGTACATGAATATTCATAATGGTTTTATTCATAATAGTTAACCACTGGGAACAACCCAGAGTTTATCAATAAGTAAATGAATTCTTTTTATGTGGTATATTCACACAATGGAATACTGCTTGGCAAAAAAAAGGAAAAGAACTTTTTTTTTTTAGTTTTGAAAAAAAGTTGATTAGCAAGAAGACAGGGAAAGAGAAAGAGTCATGTCAGAAAGAGTCATGTCACCTGACATGAGCACGTCTTTCAAAAAAAGAAAAACTTGCCAGGAAAAGTACTATTGATACATGCAACTAAATGAATGAATCTCAGAAGCATTCTGTTGAGCAACAGAGGCCGAGCATAAAAGACTACACATGGCATGCTTCCATTTAAATACAACTCTGGAAAAGACTGATCTAATCTTGAATAGATGTGGTTGTCTGGGACTGGAGTTGGAGGTGCGGACTGACTGGGAAGAGGCACAAGGGAGCCTGTTTGAATAGTGGGAAATTTCAACATCCTGATTTGGGTAATAGTTCCCTGAGTGTAGACATTTATCAGAACCCCTCAAACTGTACACCAGAGTGTGTCTATTTTATTATATGTAAATTGGGCCTCAATAAAATTGATTTAAACATGTAGTTACAGGAATTAACAAAGTGATGAGAGTATAGCTCAGAACCACTTCACTACATCGCGAGTAATTATGGCAAGAAGTGAAAATACTTCAGAGTTGTTTTAAGAAGTACGAATACAGGGCTAATTGCTCTGTCATCAGTGAGTGAGTTGTTAGACACTTATCCCTGTAGGGGAATTCCTTTCATTTTTCAGGGGAAACACACACACACACACACACACACACACACACACACACACACTGAGCTGTTCAAAGGAGATAATGAAAATGAGAATCACTTTATACTTATTTCTAGATTTTTTTTAGTTGAAGTCTCACTCTGTTGCCCAGGCTGGAGGGCTGGAGTGCAGTGGCACACTCACGGCCACCGCAGCCTCGACCTGCTGGGCTCTGGTGATCCTTCCCCCTCAGCCTTCCAAGTAGCTGGAACTACAGGCATGTGCTACCACGCCCAGCCGATTTTTTGGTATATTGTAGAGACAAGGTCTCACCAAATTGTCCAGGCTGGTCTCGAACCCCTGAACTCAGGCAATCCGCTGGCCTCAGCCTCCCAAAGTGCTGGGATTATAGGCTGAGCCACTGAGCCCGGCATTTTTTTTTTTTTTTTGAGTTGGAGTCTCATTCTTGTTGCCCAGGCTGGAGTGCAGTGGCATGCTCAGGACCACCATAGCCTTGACCTACTGGGCTTAGGCGATTTTAGTTTAATAGTCATTGAGTTGGCATCTACTGGATCTGGCAGGATATTCTAGGATGAAAACATGGTCCTCACCTGTCAGGAAGGCAAACAGTCTAGGAAGAGCCTCAGTGATCTTAACAAGCACTCACAACACAGTGGGATTAGTTAACAATCACTATAACAATGGCAGTGGCTGATTATTGAGTGGCTACCTGTGGCAAGCACTGAGACATGTAACTGACGTTCTATCACATTTAATTTTCAGAACGAACTTAGGCATGGGGACTCTTAGCTTCCTATTTTATAAGAGGCACAACTGAGGCGTGGAGGTGTTGAGTTACCTACCCGAGACTACATAGTTAATGAGTGATGAATGACAGGGTTGCAGTTTGCTCATAACCAGCCTGTTGTGGCCAACAACAGAATGTGGACTATTGAGGAGAGGGGCGTTTGACTTGAGGGTTTAAGAAAATGTAACTGTTTGTCCAAACTGTTCTGTTCCCCTTCAACTTCCAAGCCAGCCACGGGAGCGCAGGTTTATTCCCAACCAGGTAAGTGCAGCTGTGACCCTCGTCTGGATTTGCCCATCTTTCTGGACCATGGCTGGGCTTCCCTGCCATTCCTCACACTGACATTCTTTCACTCAGGGAGGCCGCGGAGCTGAGCAACGTTCCTGGATTTGTGTCTCTCATTTTGTCCCTGATGAGTCCTGACTCTTCCTGGCAAGGCTCCTGCAGGGCTATTTCAGGAAACACAAATTCATTACACATATCCTTATTGATTTTCCCTCTCCTTTGCTTATTACTGCAATGCCTTTCCCTCCATCTCTTGAAGAAACTGTGTTGCAATTACTGGAAGCTCTGCTTTCCAGAGGGCCTGGGTGAGGTTCCTGGGAGTGGGGCAGGGGCAGCACCCTGTTTTGTCCTCATGGAGTGAAAAGGCAGCTGATTGCTTCTTGCTCAGCGTGACTTAGCATTCAGCAAACACCAGGACTATCTCTAGTGATGGGCTGGGTTTGCTGGTTTCCTCAGTCTCCTTTTTTGCTAGTTTGGGGTAGAAATGCTGTAATGAATATCCCAGGAAAACCACCCAGCTTTGGTGGTTAGCTCAGGAATAGTTGAGTTATCTACAGGGTCAAAAGAATAAAAGAACTGGATTCTTATCGATGAATCCAAATTTCCAGAAAATGATGTTATTGAGTACTGACTGTGTGCTATTAGGTTCTGGGAACATCATTGAACAAGGCAGCTATGGTCTTTGCTCTTTGGGGTTTTATTGTCTGGTGAGAGGTATAAACAACTACAACAACAACGGGGTTGAAGCAAAAACACAAACTCATAAAATAATTAAAAGCTGCAATAGGGGCGGTGTCAACAGTAGGTTGCTGAAACAGAGAAACAATCGCCAGGAGTTGCACATATCACATGCCACATCTCCGAGTATCACTCGTCTGCCAAAAAGCCCATGAGGTGACGATTCTCCCTGGGCTTAGAGACTGGGGTAGCTTGTTCCAGGTGCCACAGTTGGAGCTGAAGGCAGGGCCGGGTCTGTCCAACTCCAAGGCCCTGGCTCAGTCCACTCTGCTGTCTTCTAAGGCACGTGGAGACCCCCCAAGGCCATTAGGGGTGGGACTGAGTTTCCAGGCGATGGCTGGCTCTCCAGTGTAGGGCCCCATCTTGCCTGCAAGGTCTCTGTCTGCCAGAAAAGGGAGCAACCCCAGTTCTCACAACGAATTGATGGCACACCCGATAGAATTTGCTCCCAGGGGAAGGCCCTGCACTGTCTATTCGTGTCTACACGGGCCGGGTCTTGGTTTCGAGGGGACGAGTTCCACGAGGGGCGCTCCAGGCTGAAGATGAGCTCGCTGCTCTGGCGGCTGCTGTTCTCCAGGACCCAGAGCCCTGTGCCCTCCAGGCTTGCACACAGCCTGGCCCTTCCCCTGCCAAACCTGCCTCAGGTTTATTCCCAGTTGTTCACAATTCTGCTCAGGCCTCTCCTTGACATTGGTGCCTCCAGGCCCTTCCCTCAGATGGCAGGGAAGAGAGGTCACCTGTGCTTGGGACAGAGCATTAGGGTCCCAGGCACACAGGAGGGTGCTCTCAGAGGGCATGCTGGGAAGGGGCTTCGGGGAAGGCGTGTCCCCAGGCTCTGGGTTCTCAGAGTCACGTCCCAGAGAGGAAGAAGAACAGTTGGGAGGCGCTGCTGGGAAATGTACCCAAGGACAAGTGCAAACCCCACTGTTCAGGTGCACATTGACCCGGAGGGTGCTGAGAAGCCTTTTACTTTTTTTTTTGTTTTAAAGATGTGGGGTACAATTCAGGGTTAGGCACACAAACGTTCATTATGCAGGTACCCTTGTTGACAAGGTGTGCCACTCCCTCCCTGGCAGTTTTCCTCAACTGCCAATCCCACCTTCCTCCCCTGACAGTTTCCCACTACTGCCAATTGCTTTCTTATAGTGTTATGATAATTGTTCAAGGTATGCTTATGAGTGAGAACATATGGTACTCTGTTCTTTGTTTCTGTGATAGATCACTGAGTGTGATTGACTCTAAATCCATCCAAGTTGTGGTGAAGCCCATATGCTTGTCCTTCTTTATGACTGCATAATACTCCATTGTGTGTATGTACTAAATTTTTTTATCCAGTTCAGCTTTGATGGGCAGCATAGTTGGTTCTGTGTTTTTGCTATTGTGAATAGAGCTTCAATAAGCATACGTGTGCAGGTATCTTTTTTGTAGAATGATTTGAGTTCCTCCGGGTATATTCCCAATAGGCAAACTGCTGGGTCATATGGAAGGTCAATTTCTAGTTCTTTCAGAAATCACCACTCTGTCTTCCATACTGCACCACACTGTTGCACTAGGTTGCTTTCCCACCAGCAGTGTAGAAGTATTCCTTTTTCTCCACATCCTCGCCAGCATCTGTTGTTTGTTTTATTAATGATGGTCATTCTTGCTGGGCTTAGGTGGTATCTCAATGTTGTTTTGATTTGTATTTCTCTGGTGGTGAGTAAGGCTGAGCACTTTTTCATGTGCCTGTTGGCTGCCCATATATCTTCTTTTGAGAAGTGTCTGTTCATGTCTTTTACCCACTTTTGAATAGGACTGTTTGTTTTTTTCTTTCGGAGTGTTTGAGTTCCTAGATGTTAGACCTTTGTCAGATATACAGTTGACAAATATTTTTTCCCATTCTGTGGGCTGCCTTCCAGCTCTCTTGATGGTTTCTCTTGCTTTGCAGAAGCTCGTCAGTTTGATGAGATCCTGTCTATCTTATTTCTTATGGTATGGGCACTTAGGGTTTTGATCAGGAATTGCTTTCCAGTTCCAGTTTCCATAAGGGTGTCTCCTGCATTTTCTAAGATTCTTATAGCTTGAGGTTTTGATCCATTTAGAGTTAATTTTTGTGTATGGTGATAGGTAAGCGTCCTGTTTCAATCTTCTATATGTGATCAGCCCAGTTTTTGGTGCTGGGAATCTTAGTCCAGGCCTGAGAGAGTGAGCAACGATGGAGGGAGTCTGAAAGTGCGTGCTAGGACATGGGAGTGGGGAGTGTTGCCACCAGTTGGCCAAGACTGCGACATGTCCCTTGCTTGCCTCCCTGCCTATGCCATTGTTCTCTCATTCTGTACAGTGCATCCACATACCCACACGGAAGCCAGGTGACAAAACAAGTGTGCAGAGCAGATGCAACAGAGCCCTCCATCTCCTGTGGTGAAGACAATTTCCATCTGAAGCCCATGGCAGGAAGCTACACCTAGTTATATATTTACATGTGGTCACTGCAGTGTTTTTCTGTATTTTTGGTGAAATAAATTGGGGGCAATTATGCTAGTGAATTCAGGATAATTGCCCCCCCACTTTCCCCTCCAGAGAGACTTGAGAGTCCTGGCCTGACATGATGTCCGGGCATTAGGTGTGGTGGAGTGGGTTGGTTGGGTGTGTGTGGCTGGTCCTTGGCCAGCCTCCACTTGGGTGCATGTCCCCTTGTCTGCTTGCTGGTGACTGACTTGTGTCTCATCAGCATCTCCTGAGATTCTCACATCTCTCATTTGTCTTGGGCAACAGGTTCTCACAGGCCTCTTGACTATTATAGTCATTATAATATTGGAGCTGTGGAAGAGAAATTCATGGATCGGTTCCCTGTCTAGTCCTTGTGTCTGGAACAATCTTCCCTCACTCTTTGCCTGGCTAACTCCTGCCATTCCTCAGGCGTCTCCCCCTCAATCTTAGTTAGATGGCTGATCTCCTCCCCTCCTGGAACTGTGTGCTTTCTTTTCATAGTGTTTATCAAAATTCATCAACATATTTGCATACATGCCATCTGTGTTTAAGGTCTACCTCTGCCCCCCATCATAAAGTCAATAAAGGCAAGAGTTTTTCATGTGTTTTGGTTGCTCCTGAATTCTCAGCACCTTGACAAGTGCTTGGTCCATAGAAGTCACACACAAAGAAGATGGCTGGATAAAACGTGTGGCCATGTAAGCCCAAATGACTTGCCTAAGACCCCATGGCTCATTCATAGATCAGCAACACTCAAACCCAAGCCTCTGGTGGCCCCTAACAGGGCTCTTTTCAATACACCGTGCTGAGTGAGGTTGCCTTTGACAAGGTGTTAAAAGTCTAACTAATTCTTTCTCAGATTCTAAAGGCCTGTTTCTAATTAAGAAATGGTGGAGTGCAAGTTTGTGGTGCGAAGAAGGAGGTGGCCTGTCAAAAATGACTTTATCTGGCTCAGCCTACAATCCCAGCACTTTGGGAGGCCGAGGCAAGTGGATTGCCTGAGCCCATGGGTTTGGGACCCACCCAGACAACTTGACAAGACCTCATCTCTACATTAAAAATTAGCCGGGTGTGGTAGCGCGCACCTGTAGTTCCAGCTACTTGGAAGACTCAGGCAGAAGGATGGCTGGAGCCCAGTGAGTCAAGGCTGTGATGGCCGGGAGCATGCCACTGCACTCCAGCCTGGGCAACAGAATGAGACTCCAACTCAAGAAAAAAAATGACTTTATCCTGGACTGCTTAGAATTACGTTCCTGTCGTAACAACACTCCCCCAAAATCTTGGAAAGTTCCTTGACACAGGCTGGGCTGTGCTCATGTCAGGGAGCCAAAAGAAATGAGAGGGAAGGGTAAAGCCTCGCTCCACTGACCTTGTGGACAAACCATGTCCTACCTACATTCCTAGTAGGTAGAAGGGCTCTCCGAGATGAGTGAGCAGGGCTGTTTGCAGGAGGGTGGTCCCCCAGGTCTTTGCTTGTGGACATTGCCATCTGGAGCCCTGCTTGACCTGATGGAATATTGAGAGGCAGTGGTGAAGGGGGAGGAAGGGTGCCATTGGCAGAAATGTGATTTCTGGCCCTTCACCTGTCTATCATCCAGGAATGGGGATGGTTTCTGCACTGGGGCTTGGTGGAGATGAGTTTGGCTATCTGGGTGAATTGGGAAGGGAAGAAAGTAACTTGGTTTTCTCACAAAATGAGACTTCTTCCCTCTCCTGGCTGGGAATGGAATTGTGACCACCTTTCTAGAAAGGTTTAGTTACAGTGAGGGTGGTTTGCTCCATGAGAACTTGGATCATACAGTTTATAATCTGATCCAGTCCAATGTAGGCTGTGGAGTTGCCTTTGACAAGTCTAACTAATCCTTCTCAGATTCTAAAAGCCTGTGGAGTCTGAGCATCTTGGTGCTGATTTTAAACCTAAAGAGAAGCAATTAAGCAACAAGATTAGGTGAGAGCATTAGCAACCAGGGCCTTTGACCTTGATCAGGCCATGCAGCTGCCCTTCAACCCAATATTCATCCCTTGTCCTACTGATGCCACTGCCTCACATCCAGCAGGGTCACAGTGACCCTGAGACTGGGAAAGGCTAATGTTTAATCTATCACCCTCACCAAACAGCTGTCAATCTCTCTAAAGCTTAAACTACTGACATTGCAATTAACTGCTATTTATCTATCAGTCAGGATTAGGTTTTGTTGTGACAGAGACCTGAGTATAGTAACTGAAATACACAGAACTTAAATTCTTTCACTCAAAGAAATCTGGAAGAAAGTTCAGGGTTCGTATGGCAACTCCATGAAGTCATGAGATCTAGACTCTTCTATCTTTAGCCTATACAGATATATAAAATCCTTCTGTCCTAAATTTTTAATTTAATTTTTAAAAATATATAAGTAGCTTTGGGAGGTACAAGTAGTTTTGGTCTGTGATTTAAGTGTACCCACTACCCCCACCCGTGCACCTGACAGGTGATGTTTTATACCTTCACCTCTGCTCCCTTCTGAGTCTCCAGTATCCATTACACCATTCTCCATGTCATTGCCTATCCTTAGTTTGGTTCCCACTTATCAGTGAGAACATGCAGGTCTTGGTTTTCTGTTCCTCAGTTAGTTTACCTAGGATGATACTCTCTAATTCTATCAAGTTGCTGCAAAAGACATGATTTCCTTCTTTTTGATCACTGAATAATATTCCATAATGTATGTATTGCATCTCATCATCCCAAAGTCTTAGAAGAAGAGGCTGCTGAAGCTCTAGCCATCATGTCTATATCCCAGTCAGCAGGAGGGAGAAAGAAGGAAAAGGACAAAGGGCTCTTTACCCAGCACTGTCAGACATCTTTAAATCTCCTAAACAGTCTTCTTGGAAGTCCCATGATATTGTCAATTACATCTCACTGACCAGAACTTAGTCACGTGGCTACAGTTAACCACAAAGCAGGCTGATAAATACCTTTTAGCTTTGTCCATTGCTGGACCAAATAAAATTAAGGTTCTATTACTAAGAAAAAAGAGAAGAGTGGATTGAGAGGCAACTAAGCCTTTCTGTCACATTCTGTTTGGATATCTTGGGGACCTTTATTTTTGTCTTCCTGATTCTTTCTCTTTGTCTCTTTCTTTAAGGAGAAAAGGAAATAGAAAAAAAAAAACCTAACAGTCAAACTGAGTCAAATTAATTCATTTTGTTACTTGCCATGAAGTCTGATTTTAAGAAAAATTCGAGACAAGAGATCAGAATCCCTATCTCTACCTGCACTAGAGCATAGACATTTCTGGATATTCCTGATCTATATTTTCTTCCCCACCCATATGCCTGGGGAGGGTAGATACCAAGTGTGGCTGTGGACATCTAGAGGGGATGTTAGGTGGCTGGAGGGAGAGGTAAGGGCTGAGCACTCAGATCTGGGGGTCCCCAGGATTGGATGGAGATGGAAGGCTTGGGAGGTGATGGGTGAATATAAAAAACAAAAAGAAGGGGTCCCAAAAAGAACTCAGGAGAATCCAGCCTACACTCTTCCCTGTTGTTTATCTCCCACTTGTACAATGTCTCAGGCTACACAGCCCCATTGAAGGGTTTCCATGACAACCATGGAGGAACTGTCTACAATGTGCTTTGAACGCCTCAAGAATCAGGCACTTGGCCAGCACCAAGGGTTGGTATGAACTTCTGGCCAAACTTCAAGAGGTTCTCAGAGAGCACATTTTGTTTTCTCTGAAGTACCCATCTCTTCCATGAGTAATTTCATCACTAATCCTCTGATTTCACACATCAGCAGGTTTCCTTGATAGTGCCCTGAAAAAGGGGAACAGTCTTGACGTTTAAGTGAGAAAAGCTAATTAGAACAACTGGTTTTATTTTTATAGAAACCAAGATTCCAACAATCATATAGTGATAAATTATGAAAGTTTTTCTCAGCATTCCTGCTGCAATCTTCCCCTCACTTCATCAAACCTGCTATGATCTCGCATGGACGGAGGCCACCAATAGTGGAGGAGTTTCTTAGACAAACTGCGGGGTCTTCCTTCCCACACCGGAGTGCCATCTTGTCATTTGCCCATTTCAATATCTATTTCTCCCACTGGACTGCAAACTCTTGGAGAAGAAGAACCAATCTTATTTAAATTTGGCATCCAAGACAGCTCCTGGCACTTGCCAGGTCTCATGAAATATTTGTTGAATGGATGGATAAATCAGTAACAGAAAAATCTCCAAATCAAACAGCTGTTATAGAAACTGAGCACACTTCTATTAACAGGCTGAGATTAGTTGGCAAATCCATTTTCATACATAGACTGAGTTATCATGACATAATATTTTATTGCTTTGACTTCAGAAATACTGGTTATGACACTTGGACATAGAGAGAGAGGGAGAGAGAGACAGGGAAAGAAGGAGGAGGAGGAGGAGGGGAAGAGGAGCAGGAAGAAGAAAAAGAAGGAGAACAGAAAGCTTACAGCTTCCTAAATTCTGTGCATGTGAGACTATAGTGATGTACTTCATCTGTTTTTGTATCTCATGGGTGCATACTGTTACCAAAATAAAAAAAATCAAAAGAAATTAAACTAACAATGACGTGGTTTGAGGAGGAAAGGATAGCTAGATTTCTTTTTTGGAAGAAAAGTGAGAATCCAATTGTCGTTGGTTCACCAATGTGATCGTCAAGGTTATAAGAGGAGGCAGTGAGTTGCCGAACTTGACTCAGACTCCACAACTCCTGGCAAACCTACGGCCCCTTCTCTTGGGTTCCTCTCCTGTGAAACTCTCCCCTTCGGATCTTCACTAAAGGGTCCTTACCAAGCCGACTGGCCTCACTGGCATCACGTTTCATTTTCTTCAGATGTAATCTTGTCCATCTGTGCTCTGTCTGGAGCGATACACAGGTCATGTCTCAGAATTCTTTCATGATCTTTCCTTTAGAGGTGTCTTTCTTCAGGTCTTCCTTATAGGTTCTTGCCTCTGACATCAGTGGTATTTGCTTTATCTAATGTCTGTCTCCTTAATAGGACTAAAAGCTGTGTCTTC
This sequence comes from Cephalopachus bancanus, assembly GCA_027257055.1. NCBI lineage: Eukaryota > Metazoa > Chordata > Mammalia > Primates > Tarsiidae > Cephalopachus > Cephalopachus bancanus. Next base: position 745,104 of record JAPVLO010000521.1, on the reverse strand, counting down.
GAAGGACTGGGGATGGAGAGTGTGAGAAAGGTCTTCATTGCTGGCCTCTGGCTCCCTGAGGATCTACCCACAGTGGCGAGCTCACTGACCTGAGAGAATTCACCATTTGGAAGCAGTACCCCAGTCTTCCGCCCATTTTTGATTTGACCATTTGATTACAGGAGACTGGTGAGCCCTTAGCTCTGCTTCTGAAAAAAGTTGCAGAGCTTTGTGACCAGAAATGGACTGTGCCTGAGGGTAGTCATTGCTTTAAGCCCTGGGGCAGTATTGTCAAGGTAGAGTTTAGGGACCACTGGCATCAGCAAAGCCAAGCGTAATTATTAAAGACTCCAGTTCCGGACTTCTCAGACCTAATCAGAACGCTAGAGAAGGCTAGTCCAGAACCTTCATACAGGAGAAGCTCAGGATCAACGATCTGTCTGGCAAAGGGGCTCAAGGCCTTGTCTTGAAACTAGCTAAGCAGGAAACGCATTATTTTGACCTAGAATGTATGTAACTGAATAAAAGCGAAAAACTGAAAACAACCAAATATCCACCAACAACTGAATGAATCAACAAATTTTGGTACATCCTTACAATGGGCAGCTATTCAGCAATAAATTAGTGATAAATGCAACAACATGGATAATTTCACAGACACTATGCTAAGTAGAAAGAAGCCTGACACAAAAGGCTACATAGTCCTCGATTATGCTAATAAAATATCTGAGTCTATAGTAATATAAAGGAGATCAGAGACGCCTGTTACCGAGATGTGGAGTGGGTGATATTGAACCTCACATCCAGAGATGGGCATCCCTCATACCCAAAGAGGACATGGGGGGATTTTGGGGGTGATGAAAATGTGTATGTTTGGAAATATTTGTAAATGATTGTGTTTGTAGCTACACAGGCATATAAGATTGCTATAACTTATCAAAATATGCATTTTGAATGGGTATTTTTTGTACATAAGATAAATATCAATAAAGCAAATTTTTATAAAGAGCAAAACTTTGTAAAGATTAATAATTTACAGAAGAATAATGAAATTTCAGTTGTCCATATAATAACAAAGTATATTTTTTAAACATAAAATTCAGAATGGTTTATGGTGCTCATGGAGATTATGGTGTGTGACCTAATGTCCCCCGAAATATTTCTTGGCAACTACACTGCTGGGGATCTAGACTTGAACATACCTCCAGGTAATTCTGTAGTTAGAGTCCCTCTGCTAAATCCCAGGTCCCTGAGGGTTTTTGAGCCATGTTTGAGTGTTTGCTGAGTGACTGATGTTGCTCAGACTCAACCTTCCCTTGCCAACCAGGAGTGTGGAGTGCTCTGTCAGTGCATCCTATAAGCTCCTGAATGCCAACTGTAATGTAGACATTAGTGCTCTGTATGGCTTACCACCTTTCCCAACACTGTCCCTAGAGTGTCCCTTTGGGAGAACAAAGTTGGAGGCATCTCAGCAGCATCAGCAAACACCTGCTGAGAACACACCTACTCTGTGCTGGGAGGAACACCTGGTGGCCATCGTCTCATTCAATCCTCACACTATCCAAACAAACAGCCAATACAGAGGAATCTGAGGGTCAGAGAGCTTGAAGGACTTGCCAAAATGTTCATAGCTTCTCATGTACCAGAGCTAGATGCCAACCCAGGTCCAACCCGGAAGCAATGGACTTCAGCCATGGTTTCACCTGTAAATCACATGGGAAAATCTTAAGACTCCTGATGCCTCGGCTCTATTCCAGAACAATTATATAAGAGTATCTGGGGGGTGCGACCCAGGTATTGTTAATTTTCAAAGCTTCCCAATAATTCTAATGTGTGGCAAAGACTGAGAACCATGCTCCAAATTCCGGATTCTTACCCATGATGCCCTAGGGACAGGTGAGGAGTGCGGTGCACCAGGCTCACCCCACAGTGAACAGAATGAATTTGTTTCTTCTCAGGCTTGTCTGTTGCTGCTGAGCTTATTTTCTTTTATTCTGTGATTTCACATTGTTCTCTGGGTGCAGATTTTCAGGGAGACCTTGCCCTGCTGGAGAATATGTGGTTCCTGAGTTGAATGGGTGTATTCAAGGCGTCTTTTCTTCCCTCCTTCCTCAAATGTTTAAGGAATACATACCATGTATCAGGCCCTGGTGAGACAAAGGTGAACCAGCCCAACTCTGCTCCCAGGGAGCTCACCGCCTAGTGGGACAGACCTCTGAGCAGGCCATTTAAAAGCCGATAGATGTCCTGCGAGGGGTAAGAAGGTTTGGTGACAAAAGATACAGAGTGGAGTCAGCCAAGGCTCCCTGAAGCAGATGGCTGTGAGTGAGTTGATGAGTAGGGATAGCCAGATAAGACGGGAGTAGTCTGGGCCAGAAGACCTCATGAACAAAGACAGTAGAAGTATGGTGGGGGAGGGCACTATCGGCACTTCTGGGTGGCTGCCACAAGATGTGAGGCACAGGATGGAGGAAGATGAGGCCAGAGGAGGCGGATGAATGACCTTGAAAGCAAGTCAAGGACATTGAACTTTGTCCTTTAAGAGACAGTGAGCCACTGAAGCGTGTTAAAATGGAGAGTGATGTGATCAAGAACCAAGATTTAAGGTGAGGGTGGAGGAAGAGAAATTCAGGGAGAAAATGGAGGGGGGAAAGAAGACGCAAATATGTCTTCTTGCTTTCTAGTCTGCATTCTATTGGAACCTAAATATCCCAGCGATTGTGGTCGAATGATCAGGACTCTTTTTTTTTTTTTTTTTTTTGAGTTGGACTCTCACTCGGTCACCCAGACTCCCGCTCCCGGCCACCGCAGCCTTGCCTGCTGGACTCCGGCGATCCTTCTATCTCAGGCTTCCAAGTAGCCGGAATTACAGGCATGTGCTACCACACCCGGCTGATTTTTTTGATTTATTGTAGAGATGAGGTCTCGCTGCCCAGGAGGGTCTCGAACCCGCGGGCTCAGGCAATCCACTCACCTCAGCCTCCCAAAGGCGAGGGATCACAGACTGAGCCACCGAACCCGGCTAAGATATTCCTCTTTTTTTTTTTTTTAAATTTATTGTAGAGATGAGTTCTCACCAAGTTGCCCAGGTGGGTCTTGAACCCACGGGCTCAGGCAATCCACTCACCTCAGCCTCCCAAGGTGCGGGATTACAGGCTGAACCACCAAGCCTGGCTTGATCAGGACTCTTAACATGACCAGCTTATTGAACAGACAAAGACTGACTTGACAGTAGTTGGTAATGACAAGTGCTATTCCTTCTTGGCCAAGAAATATTTTTGTAATTGGAGAAAGAAAATGATTGTCAGCCCAGGGAAAGGTTTTCATATGTGACTCCAGGGATCCATGAACCCTCTGAAATCGTGTGTATTTTTCTAGGAAAGGGTCTATAGTTTTCATCATATTTTCAAAGGCAGTTAAGACCCACAAACTTGAAAGCTGAAGATTAAAATCCAAATGTTTTAGATTAAGATGGTCTGTTCTTTGGGCTGATCTGGTCATAAACGGAAGTAAGTCTCAAATGGATTTCTTTTCATGGGTATTTTAATGGGAAAATTTTAGGTGCTAGACTCCTTGCAATGTCAACTGAAGTACACACATAAACTGATACATACTCACCTCTGGTATAAAAACATTTGTGGGACATTTATCTAGGCCAGGTACGTAAGCCTGACCCTCAACCCTACAGCTTTAGGAGACTGAAAAAGATAAGCTGACCAGAACAAAGGAATGAACACCACTCCAGGAGAATTCCCATTGGGAATGGCAGCCATTGGAACACAGATGCATTTTTCATGCAGAGGAGACAAGGGCTGGCTCTTGTCTTCAGACCCAGATGGCCTATTGAGAAGAGCCCAGGCTTCCCACCACCTCTAGGCTTTGGTGGCTGCAAATGCATATACATACAAGCAACAACACGAGCTTCCCTCCTTGCCTTGATTTATGATGACAGTTACTTGGCACAGCAGGTGGGTCTGAATGGTTCTCCCAGCAGGAAAGGTCTACCTCTGCAGCTCCATGACCTCTATTCTTTGCTAATGAGCTTCCCCCTGTGCCATCACTAAGATGATTGTCTCCTTCAGAAGCAGCCACATTAGAAAGGTTAATGCACTCATGGTGAGCTTAGTAGGGGTGAGAAGTAGTGTCCCAAATGTGTATGTATGTTTTACATTCAGAGTCTGGCAGATAACTATTAAAAGGTGATAGTACCTACTCATTAATCTAATTAATATCAGCCTTCCCAATGATCACAAACTTTTTGCCACTGGCTTCGAATTCATCAGGGCTCCAGTTTCTTCCTTTGCAGAAGAAGGATGTTGCACAAACATGAGCGTCACGCCTGCTCAACACCCTCATTATCCCTCACACTCCATTCCTTAGAGCCACAGGTTGCTGGGGATTATATCCAAAGCTTACAAGAAGGGTCTTAGGTGGTCCTCTCCCTCTGTGTTTGTCACATTTCCCCAGGGAAACAGAACCAATAAGATATGGAGATAGAGACAGAGACAGAGACAGAAACAGAGACAGAGACAGAGACAGAGATAGAGATAGAGATAGTTATAAAGATATAGATATAGATAGAGAAATAGAGATAGAGAGATATATATAGAGAGAGAGATAAAGAGAGAGATAGAGAACCAATATGATATAGAGATAAAGAGAGAGAAATAGAGAGATAGAGAGCTACAGATCGAGATAGAGAGAGAGACAGAGAGATAGTGATAGAGATAGAGAAATATGAAGATAGAGAGATAGAGATGGAGACAGAGATAGAGAGAAAGACTGATTAGAAGGGATTGGTTCACATGACTATGGAGGCTGAGAAGACCCATGATCTGCCATCTGCAAGCTGGAGGTGTGGTTCTAGTCCAAATCTGAAGTTTTGAGAATCAGGGGACCAATGATGTAAGTCCTGGTCTGAATCTGAAGGCCCAAGAAGCAGGAGTGCTGATGTCTCAGGGCAGGAAATGATGGCTCTCTCAGTTCAAGCAAATTTTTCCTTTCTCTACCTTTTTTTCTGTTTAACCCTCAGCAGATTAATGTCCACCAGCATTGGTAAGGACCATTTTCTTTACTCAGTCAACAATTCAAGTGCTCAACTCTTCCAGAAACACCCTCTTAGGAACTCCCAAAAATCATATTTTGCCAACTATCTGGGCATTCCTTAGCCCAGTCAAGGTGACAAATAAAATTAACCGTCATGCCTCCAGTTAGGGAAGCCTTTGTTTTACATATTGGGTTTCCATAAGATTTCACTTGTATGGAAGGATCAACTAAAAATATGAAAGACTTCAAAAAGAAAAGTATGGAACCATTGGCTCAGATACAAAATCTTGTAAAGGGTGGGCAAATCTAGGAACTACCCAGGAAATCTATTTCTCAGTTACTAAAATGTCTCCTGAAAACTCAGATTTCTATACTCACGTCCTTACATAAGGAGGAAAGTTGATGCCATTCTCATTGCAATGGGCAGTAGCCCACACTGGAAAACTTAGGGAAAAAAAACTCCCTGGTTGCATTTCTCTGATAAGTACATTTGCTCTGAGCATGTGAGGTTTCAAGCAGTGGAAAGTTGGCAGGCAACGGAAATTCCGAAATCAAATATGTATGTCAAGGTACTGTTAACCAGGTAAGAGTGATATATTTTATCATTGAAAATTTAAAACTTTAGTATGGTTCCCAAGATGTCTGATTTTCTGATTTAGAAAAGGCCAGAAGAAAACCAGAGAGAGGAAAAAAAACTATGGAAAAGTGAGACTCATGTAACTAAGTTCTTTTTTCCAGAATGTAAACTCTGCTTTGGCTGGTAAAAATGGATTAGTATAAGTACCCGTTCTGTTTGTTTGTTTGTTTTTACAGTTTTTATTAATAGATGCTCAGTTCCACCACAACCTCATTAAATAATTGGAAAGACCGTGGGTTTGAAGGAACATCCATTTTTAGTTTTTCTAAGGAGCCCCTAAGTCTAGGTCTGGCTCTACCTGAGAAATAAGGACTTACTCACTGATCTCAATGATCAGGCCCTTCATAATTGGGTTTCAAATCCCATTTTGAGTCTTTTCCACCACAAATTTATTTATTTCTTCCATGAATAGCTGTGGATTGCTATCTGTTCCCTAGACCTATTATGTACCTTCGCTTCACCCTATCCTTTCCATATTCCATCTGTTTTATCAGGAAAACCCCCTTTTCCCTCTTATTTATCTGGAAAACTCCAAATCACTTTTCAAAACTCAGCTCAAATATCACCTCTTCCATGAAGTCTTCTGTAGCTGCCATTTACCCCTTCTGATTTTCCTCATCATACTGCAACATGTCTTTTTTTTTAGGTGATTTTTCTTTCCTAAACCATGAACTCCTTGATGTTTGGGGCTATGTTTTATTTATTCTTCTATCTCCAGTGAGGAATAGGCACATAGCAGGTGCTCAATAAACATTTTTTGACTAAATGAATGTCATGATGACTTTTAAGTTCCCTGATTGTTCTAAGTTGTATTTTCTATGGCTTAGCAATGGAGTAAAACATTTCATGGTACTGAAGGGCCACCAAACAGCCTATTTTAAAGACAGTCATCTGGGAACCCAAGTAAAAGTATCCAGATTGGTAACCAATTGCCTGGAACTAGTTCATTGACATTTGGTATTGCCCATGCAACTCATCAATTTCCTTCTTAGGAGTCTATATTCTGTGAGGTAAGAAACCTTCACACCTTTCGCCAATGAACACAGAATGGAGAAAACAAAGTTTGTGAGCATCAGCTACCTTTAATTTTGGACATGGAGGCTTACAGGGATTCAATTTATATATATATATATAATTTTATTTTATTTTTTTGAGTTGGAGTCTCACTCTGTCACCCAGACTGGAGTGCAGTGGCATGCTCCTGGCCATGGCAGCCTCAACCTGCTGGGCTCTGGCGATCCTTCCGCCTCAGCCTTCCAAGTAGCCAGAACTACAGATGCACGCTACCACACCCAGCTAGTTTTTGATTTATTGTAGAGACGAGGTCTGGCCAAGTTGCCTCGGCGGGTCTCGAACCCGCAGGCTCAGGCAATCCACTTGCCTCAGCCTCCCAAAGTGCCGGGATTACAGGCTTCCACCAAGCCCGGGTGGGATTCAATTTATAAATCCCAATTTGGTGATGTGAGCTTGCATCAAATTGGGTAACTAAAAAGTAAAAGAAATAAATGAATGTTTTTGTGCTGTATTTATCATGCAATCCAACTGATAGTTTTATTTTCTTCTCCTTTCCTCCATTCTTTCCTTAACCTTTCTCTTCTTGTTGCTTTTAAGTTTGGCCTTTAGAAGAATGCGTTTACTCATGATTATTTTTATGAATGGGAAAGGAATAGTTGGTTTTGACAGGAACTCTTTGGAATTCAGAAGCTAATTGGAGGTGCTACTGTAATGGGGAAGCAGCAGATATTTGAATCTAGTTCCCAAGGTGTTAGATTCTAGCAAATCACGTTGACACACAAACTGCCAAGCTTTCATTTGCACATATTTTTTAAATAAGAAAGACTAGATAATGTCAGTTCTGAAGGCTTAATGCACTCGATAATCTCCCAGTGGATCACGCCAGCTAATTTGTAGGTCTGGCAGCTGTAAGAGACCCAGTACTACAGAGGCTTTGAGGAGATGGGAGTTTCTATCTCATCTAACAGTTTAGGTATAAGCAGTCCAGGACTGGCTTGATAGTTCCTCTGACCAATGGACCCAAGTTTCTGTATTTATTATTATTTAAAAAAATATTTTTGAGACAGAGTCTCACTCTGTCACCCAGGCTGGAATTCAGTGGAACAATCATAACTCACTGCAGCCTTGAACTCCTGAGCTCAAGTGATCCTCCTGCCTCAGCCTCCCAGGTAGGTGAAACTGCAGGAACGTGTCTGGTTAATTTTGTTTTATTTTACTTTTTTGTAGAGATAGGGTCTTCCTGTGTTGCCCAGGCTATTCTCAAAATCCTCCCTCTCCAGCCTTCCAACGCGCTGAGATTATAGGCTGGAGCCAGAGTGCCCAGCCTTGACCCAGGCTTCTTCGGTCTTGCTGCTCTGCTAGTTGCAGGGTGTTCCTCTTCCACATCATCCACTTTGGCTCACAACCGTGTTTGGATTACGGGCAGTGGAAGCTGAAAAGGGCAAATGGTGTACCTGTCCCTTCCCCCTTTCAGCAATGCCTAGCTGTTGCACATGTCACTCCTGATTGTTTCAGGTTGGCTAGAACTTCACCCTGTGGCTATGTGCTAGTTAACAGCCAGGAGCTTTATTACTCCAGAAGATGGGTCTTAGGAGACAATTGCCATTTCTGCCATGTTGTCAATTCATGAAGTCCCCTCATGTTTGACCTTAATTACAGTTACAACTATTTCATAAAAACCTCTTTTTTGTTGTTAAGGGGAAGTTTATATGTTAGCATCCATGTACATACGTGGGCTCCTTTTTAGTTGCTGAAAGTGGCCCTGATTGAGTTTCATCATGAGTCTTCTAAGAATGACATCAGTAGATTATTCAAGTCCAAGAGTCTAAGAGTCCACATAAGAAGAGCAATAGTGAGACCTCATCTCTACAATAAATCAAAAAATCAACCGGGCATGGTAGCGCATGCTTATAATTCCAGCTACTTGGAAGGCTGAAGCGGAAGGATCGCCGGAGCCCAGCAGGTCGAGGCTGCGGTAGCCGGGAGCGGCCACTGCACTCCAGTCTGGGTGACAGAGTGAGACTCCAACTCAAAAAAAAAAAAAAAAAAAAGAAGAGCAATAGACCTAACCAATATTGCCACCACATATACAGTTTTACTTTGAAAGCAGGATGGGGAAATTTTCCTCCCAAGTGCTAGAGTCCCTAGAAGACTATTCTTTGATCATGGACTCCTGTGTTGTTTTATTTTTAAATAGAGTTAGTTGCAAGCTGCAATTCCCATAGCAGGCTCACTGTCACTTCCTCTCTTACTCTTACTGTGCATTTTAAAATTACCTTACGCTTTTAGAGGTTCATATTATTTCATGCTTATTCCCTCCCTCCCCTCTCCCGCTCATGGTCATTCTCCTGGGCTGCAGCCTCAACCTTTCTTTGACTGTTTTCTGGAAAACAAAACAAAACAAAACAAAACAAAACATGCTGTCCAGTAAACAGCAAAGTGCCCGGCTGACTCCACTCCGCCTGCCTGTAAAGCCTCCTTCACTGGCTACAACTGTGCCTCTAATTTCTACCCCAGCAGTGACTCTTTTTAAAACGATCGTTTTTTCTGCTGTTTCCCCTCTGAGAATAACATCTGAGCAGCCATTAACGCCCTAGGGTGGATTGCATTTCAGATGAGCCACACAGAGCAGACTTGAGGAGAGGGGAGAGGCCTATTCAGAGAAGGGACTGGGAGCCACATTTCCTAGAAAACAGACTCCTGACGCAGGGGTGACCTTGGGGATGCTCCACACAGGCTCTGTCACTGCTTCTGCCCACACTCCTTCTTCTTCAGTGTGGTCAACTGTCATTTCCCGGACGAATGCTGTGCAAATATGTCTTCGAGCCCCTGCCCATTTCCTGGAGCATTTAAGGCCCTCTGATGTGGAAATTCAGCCCCTGGCACCGTTCAGTGGCACCCGTTGGGAAAGGTAGGAAAAGGGACAGTAAGCAGAGAGCCAGGGTGTCCAAGGGCAAAGCTTTTCCCCTGCTGGATCTGCCCACCGTTGGCTCTGGCATTGCATCAACTAGGAAGCAGGGAACACGGTACTTCTGTGGTATGCAAATGTTTTTTCCTCATGGCAGAAGGGGAATATGTCAGGGTATTAAAAATAATAATGTCTAACCTTTGCTGAGGGCCTACTATGTGGTGGACACTGTGCTTCTATATACACTGTCTCCATCAATCCTCACAATGAGTTGGTGAGGCATGTATTATTCATTCTGTTTCACAGATGGGAAAGCTGTGACCCTTAAAGATGAAGCGACATTTCCAAGGGCAGAAAGCTACTGAGTAACAGCAGGGATTCAAAATCCTGTCCGCCTGCCTCTGAGCCCATATGCTTAGCCGAAGGGGTCTGAAACTCTCGGCGTGGACGCTTCGAGCCTCCGACGGAAGCTGTAGATCATCTCCCAGCATTCTAGAAGGAAGCTTAACATTGGTAACCAGAGACAATGAGACAGTCTTGCCACTCCACCCCCACCATCCTCACAAGTTAAAGAACATCTGTTTTGCCCAAGAGGATCCCACGCTCTGTAGGAATACCCCTCCCTGTTTTTCGGGGTGACATGAGGCTCCATTTCCCCATGCCCCTCTTCACTGAGAAACGAGAAAGGCCCTACGTGTGGATTCCAAAGTACTTGTCTGCTGCTCCAAGGTAGTACTCAGAGTCATTCCTGGCCTATCTGGGGTCGGGCCCAAGAGGATGCCAGGGAGAAGAAGACCAGCGCCACTCTGAGGTCCTACAGGGCTGAGGGGCAGGCTGAGCATGTCCCTGGGGACCTAGCCCTTTCCCCGGTAAGCCTGGCCTCTGACCTGGAAATGCAAAACAGGCCAGAGGGCAAAGGGCGCTCCAGTGCCAGCTGCTGCTTTCCTGGAAAGACTTCTGTAAGCTCCTGCCCAGGGTCCCAGATAGTCCTGCCTGGGCTGACCAGCAGCCTTCTCGAGAGGCACAATCACGCCTTCTATGAGTAGATGGGGTCCTTTGGGAGTCTGTATCCTTCTTCACTGCCCCTACCATTTAATTTATGTAATCATTTATTTATTTTGTAAACATATTGTGGCTTTTTCATTCTTTGTGGTGAGTCTCCCCCTGCCCCAATTCTTCCTGTTTTTTTTTCTTTTTGGCAAAATCTTGAAATTGTTGCTATTTCAGGGAACCTGCTGAGTCCCAGATGTCTGAATGCCACACACGGCTGGAATCATTGGTCCTCTAGTTATCAATGATCTCTGACACCAGGTGACTCGGAGCGAAGAGGCCTGCGTGCGGAGGCCATTCAAGCCCATCACGAAGGGTTGCTGTCCAGCTGTCCCGGGAATATGGGTCACATGTGCAAGGAAAGGAGGGGCCGGGATAGGAAGTAGAGGGGAGCAGGTGGCCAAGAGGCCCACCATTGCTGTCTGGAGAGGTCTGAACTGCCACCCGGAGGAAGCTAGTGTCTCAGAGGACAAGGCTTAGAGCAGGTCAGCCGGGAAGACTTTGAACTGAGATTGTTCTCTCTCTGCTAGAAATTGGTGATTTACATATGAAGTTTTATGGATCATGGCTTCTGGATCATTAGAGTGAAGGAACTTCTGGTAGTGTTGGGAACAGAAGAACAGAAGTGTAAATCTTTTATAGAAATTGATTTTAGCCGGACTCGGTGGCTCAGCCTGTAATCCCACGCCTTTGGGAGGCCGAGGTGAGTGGATTGCCTGAGCCCGTGGGTTCGAGACCCGCCTGGGCAGCGAGACCTCATCTCTACAATAATAATAAAAAAAAATCAGCCGGGAGTGGTAGCACACGCCTGTAATTCCAGCTACTTGGAAGGCTGAGGCGGAAGGATCACCGGAGCCCAGCAGGTCAAGGCTGCAGTGGCCGGGAGCGGCCACTGCACTCCAGTCTGGGCGACTGAGTGAGACCCCAACTCAAAAAAAAAAAAAAGAAATTGATTTTGACTTTTAAAAGAAAGGCTAGGCCTGAGAGTGCCTTGTGAGGGGTGATTCCCTAAGTGAAAAATAAACCTTTTTTAAAAAACTGGATTTAAGAAGGAACAGAAAGCTTCATGTGGGAGCAGCTCAGGGGAGTTAATATAGGAGGCTTAATTAACATCTCCAAAGCAGGTAAGAATGGGCAGAGACAGGGTTGAGCATAAATCATTAGCTTTTGTGACTTTTTACTCTTTCTAGCCAAAGATTAATGGAAGAAGGTGATCTTTGCTATAACTCTAGAATGACTGGTCACAAAAGTTGCACTCAAGGAATTAATTACTCAGGGTATTTATCCTGCAATTAGAGTACACTGCCACTAATTCTTCCTTGCTCCCCTCTGCTTGGTCCAAAGAAGGCTTATCAAAGAATCAACTCATAACAATATTTTCTCCATTTTAATTTTATGTGAAAACAAGTGCTTACTAAATCAACTAAATGTTAAACAACTGATGAACCATAATTTGTATAGACTTTTAAAGATATAAATGTTTAGATAAAATCTGGTAGTTTTTCTGCTAACCATTTTTTCTAAGTACTCTTTTACTGTGAGATACGTTATACATACCATAGAGAGTATATATATATATATATATATATATATATATATATATAAAAATATAATTTTAAAGCTGATAATAAAGATTGATAACCTGTGTGACCACCCAGGATAAAACCTTGCCAATAGGTCTAAAGCCCCCACTACCCCCTTATTTAATTGTCTGTCTCCTCTTTCCCATGAAGACATATCAACTCTGCTCCCTTTTGAATTGATCATTCTCTTGCTTTTCTTTCTTTCTTTTTTTTATGACATTTGTATGCATCCTCTAAAATACATTTTTTAGGCTTTTATTTGGTATAACTGGAATCATACCTATTTCTTTGTGTCCTGCTTGCCTTATTCTACACTATGTGGACAAGTGTAGCTGCTGTCCACTTATTTGTACTCATTTAACACAGTTTTCCATTGTCCGGATTTTCCAAATCTATTTATTCCTTCCCTATTGATGGTCATTTGGGGTCCTACCAATTTTAAGCTATCATAAATCATGCTGCTGTGAACATTCTTGTTTTTATATCTTTGCACACACTCATTATCCCAACTGTGTTCCAGACAGGAGGAAGGTAAAAAGGGAAGGGGAAGAGCACGCCCTTCCAGGCAGACGTCATTTCTGCATGTGTCCTATTGGCCAAAATGTGGTCAGGTGGCCACACTCAGCTTCCAAAGAGGCTGGGAGATGTAATTCCTTATTTGGAATGACCATGTACCTGGGCAGAAACTCAGAGAGAGAGATTGGTGATTGGGAATCAACAGCCTGTTTCTGCCACAGTGTTCCATGTGCAGTGGAAAAAATGCAATTATCAGATACTCTGTTCTGGCTTTGTCCATTGGATCAAACTTTTAATGACATAATTTAAATTTTCAGCATTTTGGTCTATACATTATTGAGAAAGATACAGCAATATTTTTCACTATAATGGCAAACTTGCACATTTTTCTTTATAGTTCTATTGATTTTTAATTTACATATTCTGAGGTTCTCAGATTAGGAATGCACAAGTTTATTTTTATTTTTATTTTTTATAATCAATATTTTTTATTATGATATTGTGGGGTACAGTTAAGGGTTAGTTATACAAATATGCTTTATTCAGGCACCCTTGTTGATAAGAGGTGTCTCCCCGTCCCCAGACAGATATTTACTACTGTTAATCCCATCTCCCTTCCCCTCTCCCCCCATAGTTTCCCACCACTGTCAGTCATTTTCTTTCTTTTTTTTTTTTTTTTGAGTTGAATCTCACTCTGTTGCCCAGACTGGAGTGCAGTGGCCGCTCCCGGCCACGGCAGCCTTGACCTGCTGGGCTCCGGTGATCCTTCCGCCTCAGCCTTTCAAGTAGCTGGAACTACAGGCATGCGCCACCACACCCGGCTAATTTTTTTTGATTTATTGTAGAAATGAGGTCTTGCCAAGTTGCCCAGGCGGGTCTCGAACCTGCGGGCTCAGGCAATTCACTCACCTTGGCCTCCCAAAGTGCGGGATTACAGGCTGAACCACCGAGCCTGGCCAGTCATTTTCTTATAGTACTACGTTGGATGTTCAAGGTCCACTATATGAGTGAGAAAATGTGATACTCAGATCCTTAGGAATGCACAAGTTTAGAACTGTTCTATTTTCCTGACAAATTGAACATTTATTCAAATACATTGGCCCTCTTTGTCTCTAGTAATGATTTTTGCATTAAAATCTATTTTGCATGCTATAAATGTAACTACACTACATTTTGTTACTACTCATGTAATATATAATTTTCCATTCTTAAATTTTAAACTTTATTCTATTTTAATATTGTGTGTTTTTACAGAACTAGATTTTGCCCCCAGTTTGACCATCTCTTTTATCTAAGCTTTGGAGGTTAGTCTATTTACATTGAGTTTAATGATGCATTTGAATTCATTTCTACCATCTTATCTTACGCATACAATTTTTTTGTTTATGGCCCGCTATCCCGTTTAACTGTGGGAGATATGTTCCAAGACCCACAGTTGAAGCCTGAAACCACGGCGTGCTGAATCCTACACACACTGTGTTTTTTTTGCCCTGGTAACCAAGATGGCTACTAAGTGACTAAGGGGTAGGTAGCATCTACAACATGGGCACACTGGACAAAGGGGTGATTCACATCCTGGGTGAGATGGGACAGGGCAGCATGAGATTTCATCATGCTACTCAGAACAGCACACAGTTTAAAATTTACGAATTGCTAATTTCTATGTTTCATTTAATATTTTTGAACCAGGGTGGACCATGACTGACTGTGGGCAACTGAAACTGTGGAAAAATGAAACCATGGATAAGGGAGGGCTACTCTGTTTTAGGTTGTTTAAGGCTATAGTCCGTGCTAAGATTTTTCCATCTTAATTATATATTTTCTTCCCTCCCTTCCTTCCTCCTTCCCTCCCTCTTTGTTTCCTTCTTTCCTTCTTCTCTTTCTTTCCTTCCTTCCTTCCTTCTTTCCTTCCTTCCGTCCTTCCTTTGATTGGGCTTTCACTCTCTTGCCTGAATTGGAAGTGCAGTGGCAAGATCAAGGCTCACCGCATTCTCGACTTCCTGAGTTCAAGCGATCCTTCTGCCTCAGCCTCCTGCATAGCTGGAAATACAGGTGTACACCACCATGCCCAATTAATTTTTTTTTTTTTTTGAGTTGGAGTCTTACTCTGTCACCCAGACTGGAGTGCAGTGGCCGCTCCCGGCCACTGCAGCTTCGACCTGCTGGACTCCGGCGATCCTTCCGCCTCAGCCTTCCCAGTAGCCGGAATTACAGGCATGCACTACCATGCTCGGCTGATTTTTTGATTTATTGTAGAGATGAGGTCTCGCTGCCCAGGTGGGTCTTGAACCCACGGGCTCGGGCAATTCACTCACCTCAGCCTCTGAAAGGCGCGGGATTATAGGCTGAGCCACCGAGCCCGGCTTCCTTAGTATTTTTAACTCTTCTTTGTCATCTTTAAACATTTAAAATGGATTTATTTCCTATTCCACATCTTATAATTTCTGTATCTCTACTTTTTTCATTTCTGCATCTATTTTTTGGTTTGTTTCTCTGGATTCTAGCTCACATTGGCTTGCTTCCTCATGTGTTTTGTGATTTTGGTGTAGTGGTTTTGAGTGTTTAAATTCATTAAAACTTTATCTGTGAGAATGAATTAAAGCCTGGATTTAAAATACATCCCTTCTGAGAAGACTTAATCTGTTTCAACCAAAGGCCTGGAGGAACTATACCCAAAGATCTAAATTTTCAGCTTGAGCCTTTTTGGAAGTACCAGTGCAAATTCTTATCCCAAATCTTCATGAGGGATGCTCATGGTGGTTAGCAAGTCTTTATTTTCTTTTCTACTAATACTCAAGGCAGAAACAAGTAATAATTTCCATCCTCTCCCTATGAAAGTCATCCCTGCCTCCCCCATTAATCTCTGAGCATCTGGTCTTTTCTATGCTCTGGCTTTATTGGGTGGTAGGCATTAGGCTTCATTCAAAATGCTTTTCTCCTATGTCTTTCCCCTTTCCCCACTGCACTCCCACATCTTCAGTCTATTAAAACCTAAATTTCAGAACATGAGAGATTAGCAGACACCCCATACAGGTGCTTCAGTGTTCTCTTGACTCTCAGGTTTATGTATTCTCATTGATTTAGATTTCTGAGGAGTTCTTTTAGTTTTTTTTTAAAACAGGTTTAGCCATGCCCTTACAAAGATACTTTCTTGTGTTTTTATCCTATATTTTTAGATGTTCTTTACTGGACAACTTGTCTGCCATATTTCTGATTATGGGAGTCCTTCCTAATATTTTCTGGGAAACATCCTTAGAATTTGATTATAATGCTTCTTTGTAACAAAAATCCTTAGAGTCATATTCTTCCAAGAGTGGCTTAACAGGGCCTTCAAATGCATTTAATCTGTTTCATGCAGCTATTGGAAACTATCTATCACAGGCAATCTGACTGTCTAAACCAAGAAAGGCAAAAATATGTCATCTTTCCTGCTAACTCTGAAATACTAGTATGGTGACGAGAGTCTGAAGTAACACTCATGATCTTACACTCTTGTGTAATTTCCTTCCTTTGAGTGTGGGAAGGACATTTGACTTGCTTCTAACCAATAGAATGCGGCAAAGGTGACAGCATGTACCTGATTACCTAACATAATAATGCTTGTCTTGCTAGAAGACTCTTCCTTGCTGGCTTTGAAGAACTAATGCCAGGGGTTTGATTGGGTCCCATTGCTTGCTGCACTGGCAGCCAATCACTGAGACAATGAGTATTGCCAGGTAAGAAGACTTTACTTGGGTGATATAGTATCATCTGAGACGAATGAGAGATTCAGTCTCAAATCCATATCCCTGGAAAGTTAAAATTGGAGGTTTATATAGTGGGGGATGAAAAATGAAACAGCAAATAGGAAGAGGTAAGAAAACAACTATGAGGCGTGGGGGGCCTGGCTTCTTATTGTCTGGATGCAGTATTCCGGTGAGTTTCAATCCCTTACTTGAGAGTCGGTCTCCTGAAAAAGGAACTCAGATAAGATAAATGTAAGCTTCAAGTTTTTAGACCAGGAGGGTCAATTTCTATTTTTTTTTAATCCAAGAATGTAAGTTCCATGGGCAAACTGGGCTATTTCATGGGAAGAACCATGGGAAGAAGCCTCCAGTCAACAACCAGCAAGAAGCGAAGGCCCTCGACCTGACAGCTCGTGAAGAACTGAATTCTGTCAATGACCACATGAGGTGGAGGTGAATCCCTCCCCAGCTGAGCCTTCAGTGAGACCCCAGCCCTAACTGATCCTGGAGTATACCTTTGTGAGAGATTTTGGGGCAGAGAATCCAGCCAAACCATGTCCAGACTCCTGGCTCTCAGTGAGACAGTAACTGTGTGCAGTTTTGAGTCAACAAGTCTATGGTAATTCACTACACAGCAATAAATAACAATGAGCGATGGCTGTCTAGAAAAATATTCTGGAGCTGAGTTTAGGTTCAGTAGAGAGTACGGTGATCAACTGATGATGTGCTTCAGGCAAAGAATCAAGAAGGCGCCGGGCTCGGTGGCTCAGCCTGTAATCCCGCGCCTTTGGGAGGCTGAGGTGAGTGGATTGCCTGAGCCTGAGGGTTCGAGAACCGCCTGGGCAGCGAGACCTCATCTCTACAATAAATCAAAAAATCAGCCGGGCGTGGTAGCGCGCGCCTGTAGTTCCGGCTACTCGGAAGGCTGAGGCGGAAGGATCGCCGGAGCCCAGCAAGCGAGGCTGTGGTGGCCGGGAGCGGCCACTGCACTCCAGTCTGGGCGACAGAGTGCGACTCCAAGTCAAAAAAAAAAAAAAGAATCAAGAAGGCAATATTTGTGCCCTTTACTTGTCAACTCTGGTTTAAACTACCATAAGTATTTGTAGGGAAGTCTTGGTTTCTTAGCCCTCTTAGTTAAACTATTACAGGTATTTGTAGGGATGTTTTGGTTTCTTAGCCCTCTTAGTTAACTATCAGAGGTATTTGTAGGGATATCTTAGTTTCTTAGAGCAGTCGGAATCACCAATAATCTAGGAATCCAACATATAGCCCAGAAACCACGAATCATTAGCCAGAATTTTCTTAAATTTTTTTTGCTAGCACAAATGAACCAGTCGGGACCCCACTGGGTTGCCACCATTTGTAACTGACTCTCACCAGGTATCAGGTTAACAGATTTGGATCAATTAGTAACTGTAATTGAAGCTAAATATAATTACTTATATAATCCTGAACCATGTGATTTTAATTTAGCCACGTTAGATCATCATAAAGAATGATAGACAAAGATAAAATAATTTGAAATAGAGACTCAACATGATTTTAATTCACATTGGAGCTACATCTAATACTCACACCAAGTGAGGAACCTCTTGTCTCACCGTTGTCACCAGTAAAAACATCATGAGAATAGATTTCTGGGCTTGAAGTACATTAATTTTTAAAAGTTTGGTACACCTGACCTAAAGGTATGAGCACCCTCTCCACTTTTTTGTACAGTATCTTTTCCTTGCAATGGATGCAAATAAGAGATAAACTATGCAGGTATCCTTTTATTAAGAAGATAAATTTTTCTAGATCATA
This sequence comes from Cephalopachus bancanus, assembly GCA_027257055.1. NCBI lineage: Eukaryota > Metazoa > Chordata > Mammalia > Primates > Tarsiidae > Cephalopachus > Cephalopachus bancanus. The sequence continues at coordinate 726,843 of JAPVLO010000521.1, read as the reverse complement.
TCCTCTCTACTCAGAAGGCAGTGGTTTCCCGGTTACTTTACTCAGAGTGAATAGTTAGCTGCTCGTTAATAGTTACCAAGCTGAGAGATGGTTCAAGGAAATTTGCAAACTGACTTATTTTCAATAATGATAGGCTAATAAAGACCAAAAAGCACCTCTAAAGTGTTTTTCCTATTCTCAGACACTACTTACTCAACACAACTCTTCTGACATCCCCCCCACACCAAACAATGCTCCAGCAGACACCAGCTAATTGTCTCCTAACTCAATTCTGAAACTAGCTACCTGGAGATGGTGTCAGATGCTCCGGGTTAAGGACTCAATCCCACAAGACTGTTCCCTGTTTTTGACACCAATAGCAAGACCCAGGTTGTTACTTAAACTTCTGACTGACCTGCTGTAAATCAGGGTTCCCTTGACTCTTTCCTCGGGTTGGATTAATTTGCTAGAGTGGCTCATGGAACTCAGGGAAACACTTTACTTACATTTACCCAATTTATTGTATAGGATATTACAAAGGGTACAGATGAGCAGCCAGATGGAAGAGATGCCAAAGGCAGTGCATGTGGGAAGGGGCATGGAGTTTCCATACTCTTTTGGGTGAGCCAGCCTCTGGGCACCTCCTTGAGTCCTGCTATCTGATGGCTCACTGATCCCAGTCCTTTTGGAGTTTTTTTTGGAGGCTTTATTATGTAAGTACAATTGATAATATCATTGGTCATTGGTGATCAGCTCAACTTTCAGCCCTTTTCCCCTCCCTGGAGATTTAATTGGTGGAACTGAAATTTCCAACCCCCTGGTACTGCCAGACATGAAAGACCAAGTGTGTATTTCATAATATCGAAATTTTATTAAATTCTTCCATTACTTCCAGAAACTTTTTCAAAGTGCATGTTTCTTATTATAAGACATTTAAAAACAATATGTAAATAAACTTTCCCCTGATTAGCATATAAGAAGTGCCTAAAAACAATTATTGACTGAATGAATGAGAGAACTTAAATTTGTTTTATACTAGCAATGTAGTGCTTTCAGTGTTTTGGGTACTGTGAGAAGACACACACACACACACACACACACACACACACAAACACACACACATACATACACACACATTTTTTTTTCCTTTTTCATATCCACATTATTCCTGCAAGCAATTTATTTTCTCCCTTTTCGCAAATGAGTAAACAAAGTGAAGTAACTTACCCTAAATCATCCAGCTGGTAAATAATGCAGCAAGGGTAGGAATCCACGTTGATTTGACCACACAACCAGAGCTATTTCCATCATGTCATATTGTCTTCCAGAAATTAACCTAAAAACAATTCTCGTACTCAAGTATTTTCACTTTCCTGTGCCCTGCTGATCCGTGAGCACAGCTAGTGGGGACTTCAGTAGCACCACCCAGCTCTGATGCTGAACCAGCCAAAGCAGAATCACCAACCCTCTTCTGTCTTGCACCTGCTGAGTCCTGGTCCCACTTTGGCAGACCTTGAAGGTCCAATTTGGAGCATCATTTCCAGAGTACCCAGTGTTCAACAGCCAACACTTCTTCATGCTGCTGTCCCCTGCTTTTGTATGACAGCCCCACGTTGCCTAAAATATCCACTGTGGAGAATCATTCTTAGAAAGGAAGACTGATCAGCTGGGTGATTATCTGGGTAAGCTGATGCTTAAACTATGATAATCATGGAAATAAACCTTATCCCCTGTCTAACAGGAGGAAGCAAATTCACTTACTCATTTGACTTCTTTATTCAATGACTGTCTATTGGTACCTACTCAGTGCAAGGAACTATATTAGGTGCCCGGAGGATAAAGATGTGCAAAAGCTGAATGACTAAAGTTAGTGGCCAGAAGTAAGGAGGACACTGCATCATGGAAGGTGATTTTCTTCAGCAAAAAGCCAGTTGAGCTGTGTGAAGAAGAGTTAGGCAAGAACCCTCAAAGACCCTTTGGCGACTGAGCTATTCTCAAGCAGGGCAGGAGCAGTAGCCTTACCACTTGGGGTAAGGGTGAGAGAAGATACGGAGTAGTCAAGAGACAGGGGTTGTGAGGGAGAGGGCACCACATTCCAGTTTGCCACCATCTTACCCCAGGTTAAGGACTTGATGCCATAAGACTGCTCCCTTTTTCTGACACCAATCACAAGTCCAGGGTCATGACTTAGACTTCTGACCGACCAGCTATAAATCAGGGCTCCTTGATCAGTTCCTTGGGTTGGATTAATTTTCTTGAGTGGCTCATAGAACTCAGGAGTGGCTCCCCTTACCCATCTGGTCTTCAGTTCTCTGTTCTCAGTGACAATCTGCTGTGCTCTTCCTTTTTGCCTGGTGGAGAGCATAGACCTCAGACCTTCTTTGGGACCTACTGGCATCCGGCCCAGTCTTTGTGCCTCTTCCTGGGGCAAGACTGCCCTGTACATTGGCATGGCTGAGCATTTGCTCTTGTGCAAAGCGCTGGCAGCGAGCAATAGATTGTGGCTTGCTCTTTCCCTTCCAAGTCATGTCCAGTGAAAAAGCACGTGTCCAGAAAAGTTCAGAGTCATTTTGTGGCATACCCAGGAGTGCTTGGAAATGGCAGAAAGAGTTGGGGACTGTTTTCCATGTCTGGATGTGAGCTGCCAGCTGCTAGTTGCCAAGCCTAGGGTTTCACATGTGAGCTGGGCTTTGTGAGCTTGGCTGTAAACCCGTGGGCAGAAGACTGTCTTCATGCCTAAGAAGAGCTGTATATAAACAATGAACTAGTGTCATGGTGGCCGGCAGGAGGGAGCATGACCAGTCTCCAAGGCAAGTGCCAACAAGCAGGCACATGTGGGCCTGACCCATAAGCAAGACACGCTTTAAAAATCAAAGGGTTCAGGGATTAGGGAAGGGAACCTTGAATCCTGTCCCAGTTGCAACTTCAACTAAATTCAACAAATAATTTTTGTACCCCTACTACATGTCAGACCTCTTACAGGCAGATGGACTGCATCAGTAAGCAAAATCGACCAAGATTCCTGCCCTTTTGAAGTTTACATTCTGTAGGAAGAATAAATGATAAATAATAAACATAATGAATAAAGACATTTTGCCATATATCAGAAGACAGGTGCTTTAGAAACCAAGAAAGAGCCAGGTAAGGTGGTGTCAGAGTGTGGGGAGAAGGTACGGATTAGGTACATAAGTGGTCTACATACAGGTGAAGTTTGGGACTCTCACTGTATTTACTTATAATTACTTTTCTTTTGAAATGGATACCCCCAAACAGAGCCATTCAAGAAGATTAAGCACTTAAGTAAGAGAAGGAATGTGGGATGGGACAAGGTACCATGAACAAACTTATGTGGGACATAACCAAAATGGACCAGACCTTAGTAGAGGCTTGTCTCCAGAAATCTCCTGACACACCTTGACTTGGGGTTGGTCCACCATTGTCTCCAAAGTGTGGCCTTGATCTGCTGCCCCGAGCTTGCCTCCTGGAACCTGGGAGGTGGTGGAGTGTCTGTGTGTGGGGGGAGGAGGGGATTGGGGGGCAAGCACAATTACCATGTCAATCAGGGCTGTTTTGGAGATATGTTTGTGAGCTTTCCTCACTCACCTAGTTTTTCTGAGTTAGGGAAGCAACCTGCAAAGAGTTGTCTATCCTGTGAACTGCAAGCAACCAAACACAGAGCCATCTGCTTGATTTGCTTCACACCAGAAAGGGAAATAAAGGCCTTTAAACTGACCGCTGCTTGGGCCAGTGCTAAGGACTGAATGCTTCTGGTTCCAATATAGTTCACATGTGGAAGCCCTGACCTTAAATATGATGGTATTTGGTGGTGGGGTCTAGGGTGATTAGGTTTAAATGAGGCTGTGATGGTGATGTCCCCATGATGGGATTAGTGTTCCTACAGGAAGATGAAGAGACCAGAGCCTACTCTCTTGCCATAATGTGAGGACCCACAACAAGAAGGCAGCCCCTGCAAGCCAGAAGAGAGCCTTCACCAGGAACCCAACCTTTGGCTTTGATCTTGGACTTCCCAGCCTCCAGAACTATGAGGAACACATCTATAGTTGAAGCCACTCAGACTGCAGTATTTTGTTATAGCAGCCTGAGATAACTAAAATAACTGGGATGGCAAACACTTGTTTTTTTCTTTTTGAGTTGGAATCTCACTCTGTCGCCCAGACTGGAGTGCAGTGGCCGCTCCCAGCCACCGCAGCCTCGACCTGCTGGGGTCCGGCGATCCTTCCGCCTCAGCCTTCCGAGTAGCCGGAATTACAGGCGCGCACTACCACGTCCGGCTAATTTTTTGATTTTATTGTAGAGATGAGGTCCTGCCTGCCCAGGAGGGTCTCGAACCCACGGGCTCGGGCAATCCACTCACCTCAGCCTCCTAAAGGCGTGGGATTACAGGCTGAGCCACCGAGCCCGGCTTAAACACTCGTTTGAAGAGGTAAACACAGCCCTAACTTTCAGAAAGAAGCCTGAATGCAAAGATCTATGTATACATCCAAATCTTAGATGTGTTGCCTCTGGGGACTCCTCACAGGATCATTCTGAAGGCTAGGAGACAAAGGTTCTAAAGAATCAAGTATTGCTTTTATAGTGTTGAGATGATGACGGCCAGAAGCAGGGGTAAGGGGGAGTTGGGTGGGTCAGACCTTCAGGCACAGCAGGCCAGCATTCAAAGGCCCCGCCCAGCCTGTCCCGAAAGCCAAGGGCCATGTAGTGAGTGATTCTGCCTCTTTCCTTGCTGAATACAGAGGAAAGCAGTTGGTGATGGTGATGCTGCCTTGAGAATTGTGAGGAAGACCGGGCTTTCCCAGAAGGAAAGAAAGTGATGGAGACAATTGGGGCAGGAGAAGTAGGAAAGGATGAAAGCCCCTTAGTGGTGGGTCGAGGTCAGAGCCAGAGGGATACATCTTGTCACTGTTAATCTGGTGGTATCTGCCGGAAACATGGTGATGTGAAGGTGTGTGAAGTGTGAAAAGAGAGGGATCAAGAATAGATATTTCCCCAACAGAAAGAAAGAGTAAAAACAGCACTACACAGCAAAGCAGAAAAGTCTTCTCGGATTGGTCAGCAACATGCACAAGAAGACGGTCTGGCAGCAGGACGTGCCACCAGCATGGGTTTGGCTGTGAGGGAGTAAGAAAGCAGGAGACCAGGAAAGCCAGAGGCCCTTTCTGCCAGAGCCCTGCTCCCTTAGAAAGGGAAGTTTAGCAGGAAACAGAGGGTAATAATCTTTGAAATCCCAGGCCCTCAGGACACAAGCAGCAGTGAAAGCTTCTAATCTGAACCCGGCCCAGTTTTGCCCTTGGAGGGTTTCCACGCCCTCCTGAAAAGAACCCAGGCCCCTTTCTCAACCTAACAAAAGCAACAAGGCCAGGAGCTCAAGTGATAGGAAGGATGGCGCCGTCAGCCAGGCCTGGAGTTTGTCTGATTGAGAGGTGTGTTCTGCAAACCTGCCCTGCTCTGATGTTTGCTTCACGTGTGTTATGTTTATCTTTCCAGAAAAGGACTTCATTTTTGATGAATAAAGGACACATTCGCAGTCATGGGTGTCCAGGAACTCAAATGACAAGTCTCCTCCATCTCAGGGATTCTAATGGCAGGTCATGGTTCTGAGGGGGACAAAACAGAGAGTAAGGTTTTGGCCACAGACTGCTGCCACAAGGGTGGGGGCTGTGGGAGGAACCCCAGATAGAGTGGTAGTTGGATGATAAATTTTGTAGACGGTAAGGTGTGTTTGCTTGTGGCATGGAGCAGAGAATGTGGACAGTAGAGACAGTCCAACCTGGCTGCAAATTTGACAATGCTATGTCCTGGGGTTTTTCACACTCATTTTACTGTTTTTTTTTGTTGAAAACATCGCAAATGACATTCAAGACTATGAAGTTAAAAAGGAAGGTTCCCTAAGTTCTTCCAGCATACCTGTTCTCAAAGGGGAAACACTGTTAAATGTTGGTGTTTACCAGTCTTTTCCTACAGCATTTCCTAACCCCGGCTGCAGACGTCAGTACAGATTACAGAGATACATATAGTTTTGAGCTTTGTATGCACAAATGGAATTACACATACACACTGCCTGACCCTCTCTTTGACTTATTACATCGATAATTATTTCCACATCGTACATCTAGATATGACTTTTGGAAAGCTGTGCTGTGTTCCAGTCTGAGTATAGATCATACTGGATTTGACATGCTTTCTATCAATGGTTATTTTAACATTTTTATTTTTTCTTCTTGCTACTAAAAACATGCTGCAAAGAAACCCTAATAAATCTCTATGTGAGTACACTTGTTGAGTATTTTTACCCTATGCGTTCCTAGAAGTAGAATTATTGTGCTGATGAGTTTGCACACTTAAAATGATGACCATATTGCCAAATTTCTCTAAAAGAAAGTTGGGCCAATTTGTATTTCCAGTAATAAAGAATGAGTGGCTTTCCCCTGCACTTTCACTTGTACTTCTATTGCCATTATTCACCTTACTTGGAGGATCCTTAGGCCAGCACTTAGTGTGCTTGTTGGACACGAACAGTCAGTGTGTTTGCTTTCCTGTTGTCGTGGGAACTTCCTGTAACACCAGCTCACTGTAGCACAGTTCAGATCCACAACAACCCAGAACGTTCTGCCTCAATGGAACATTATGTGCAGTCAAAGCCTGAGGCCATACTTGTTCACATGACAGCTGCCATTGCATAATTCTACACTCTAATTTTATGCCAGGGAAAATGTAGGCAATCTATTTTTCTTCCTTATCTACTTTCAAACCTGATAACTATCATGGCAATTTTAAAATTTCAGGTTTGGCTCCAGGCATGGCCAACATTGCCAAGATCTTTGATAAGACTTAGCATTCATATTTGCTTTTTTCTTGGCTGAGATGGAAGGTGAAGAATCAGAGACAAGAGTGTGCTAACTCAGCTCTCTCTTTCCTTAGTCAGGGATAGGGCAAGGATTGAAGAGAAGGTTGAGTGTCCTCTCCACAATCCCCAGTGGATAGAGGCTAAGTAAAAGGAGAGTCAAGGGACCCCTCCTATCTCCCCTTAACTGGAGCAGCGTTCCTTTATCTGTTATGTATTGCGGTTACAATTAAGACTTAATTTTCTTGACAATGAGCCAATGCTTTACATATTTTTGGGAAAACGATTGGCGAAAAATAGAAAGGAGGCTGCCTCCAGCTTTGCTCCCTGATTCAGCTCTCACCCTGTCTTACGCCCAGTCTGACAATGATGTCGGGAGCTTCTAGCCACAGGCCTGTGGACTCCTGAAACAGTCCATGGCCTCTACAGTAACTGGCTGTTGGCCTTCCCTCTAGCTTTTCAGCTCTGTTCTCAGATACTCTCTTGTGGGACCCAGCTGGCCTCCCTGAGATGTTTGGGGTGCTCTTCCTCTCTTCTTAATACCCCACTCCTTAGTCTAGCCTCACCCTTTGCTCCCAGCATGTCACTGGGCAGCGTGCTCAAACCTCGTCATGGCAATAGGTGGAACCACTGACTTTTCCCCTCTTGGGGTACTAGTCTGTGTCCCCCTCACTCTGTGGGTCTGCTGCCCACACCCTAGCCTCACCTCTCTGACCTGACTGATGGTTAAAGACTTTCACCCCTCTTCATTCGGACGTGACAAGGTGCTGTTTTTACTAAGAAAGGGAGGGAAACACAGCTGTAGGGAAATGAATGAACTCCAGAGGATCCATCTCAGATCCAGCCTTTGATTCAGCCGGGATTTGGCTGGCATCACTTAAACAGTATGTGTAACCAGCTTCTAGACTGTTTCCCTCACCTCAGTCTTCACTCAAATACCAGAAGCACAATAAAGGGAGGCCCTAATAGAATATACACCCCAAGAAATCTTGGGGTGCTATGGTGTATCAACAATAGTTACATTAAGAGTCACAAGTCCTTTAAGTCAATGTGAAGGTGTTGTTTTTTTTTAAAGTCAGGGTCTCTGTCACCCAGGCTGGAGTGCAGTGGCATGATCACAGCTCTCCATGATCTCAACCTCTTGGGCTCAGGTCATCCTTCCTACTCAGCCTCCTGAGTAGCTGGGACTATAAGGTGTGTACCACCACGCCTGGCTAATTTTTAATTTTTTTTTTGTAGAGACGAGGTCTTGCTATGTCACCCAGGCTGGTCTCGACTCCTGAGGTCAAGAAATCCTCCTACTTTGGCCTCTCAAAGTGCTGGGATTACAGGCATGAGCCACCGTGCCCCGCCAATGTGAAGTTTTTTGCTTTTGAACATTTAAGACAACTTTGTGGAACAGACTATTTGATTTATTAAATCTGCGAAGTCAAAAACTATTTTTTTTGTTAGGTCTTTGAGTTTAGCTTATGGTGATTAAGAAGCTCCACAGTTTGCATAGTTTGATAAAAGGCAGTCCCATCACCCGAGCTAAGAGATGCTGAATGAACACCATGTTAGAAGATGAGTTTACTTTTGAACTTGTAGGGTTTGAGGTGACTGTTGGGTATTCCAGTGGACATGTCAGGTAGGCAACTGAATAAACAATCTCAAGCTCAAAGAAGAGGTCTGGATTGGTGGTAAAATACACAAAGTACAACACAGTTGTGATGTACAGGAGCTTTGGGAGAAAATCTTAGACACCACGAATGTTCAATGTACAAAAAGAGATTCTCATTTTTTTTAATAACATTACCTTAAGATAATATAATGTTGTCTAGTTTATCAAGCCCTTTCAGACCTATTATGTCATTTGAGCACCATGACACCCCACTGAGAATTGCTATTTACATTTTACAGTTCAGAAAATGGATGCTTAGTTTGAGAGAATGTGACTGGGTACACTTTGCTCTCTGCCTTACCAACTTTCTTTTCTCTAATTTCTCTATTATACCCAAAAATGTATAAAAATTAAAACTACAGGTTGGGTGCAGTGGCTCTATGCCTGTAATCCCAGCACTTTGGGAGGCCAAGGTGGGAGGATTGCTTGAGCCCAGGAATTGGAGACCAACCTGGGCAACATAGTGAGACCTCATTTCTACAAAAAATGAAAATAAGCTGGGAGTGGTGGTGCATGCCTGTAGTCCCAGCCACTTGGGAGGCTGAGGTGGAAGGATCACCTGAGCCCAGAAGGTAGAGGCTGTGGTGAGCCATGATTGCCACTGCACTCCAGCCTAGGTGACAGCATGAGACCCAGACTCAAAATAAATAAATAAATAAAAATTAAAAGTTAAAGCTACACATAAATAAATATGTTATAATGTTGATAAAAGCCTTCCAAAGAAAGCAACAATTATAAAAGAGTGGGCTTTCCTTCATGTGTGAGGTGACGGGCTCTCTCAGGATTGGGGTGGCTACTCTGTGCTACGAATACTTCTCTCCAGGGATGATATCACATCACACAGAGACAGTTCAGGGCAGACCCTGCTTAGGTTTGTTTCTCTCCACTTTTTCCCAATAGTTTGCATCATTTTTTCTCCTTAGTTCCAAAAGCCCTGAAATTTTTTGTTCTCACTCTGCGTTGTGTTTTCTGGTCCAGCCAAATCCAGGAAATGTCACATGATGATAACGAATCTTTGCATGAGCATGAGGATGTGGGCTGGGGGTGTGTGTCTTTATTTTGTCAGAAACTCTTTGCCAGTCTCCAAGAAACTGATAACTCTCAAGTTATATTGACTCCCCAAAAGATTTTTTTAAAAGAGGAGTTTCTATTTATAATGTCTCACAAGGAAGAAAGAAAGGACAGAAATAATTAAGAAGACAGTCTCTTCTCCTCATCTAAGTAAGGACTCATGACCACAGCCGATGTGCTACATTCTCTCATCAATGATCTTTTCTACGATATCCTTATTTTACTTTATTTTATTTTTTCATCTTTAAATTTTTATTTTAAAAATGTGGGGTACAGTTCAAGGTTAGGTATGCAAATATTCATTGTGCAGGTACCCTTGTTGGTGAGGTGTGCTCCTCCCTTCCCCAGGTAGATTTCCACTACTGCCAATCCCACCTCCCCACCCTCTGCCCCCCGCAGTTTCCCACTACTGTCAATCCTTTTCTTTCTTTTTTTTTTTTTGAGTTGGAGTCTCACTCTGTCGCCTAGACTGGAGTGCAGTGGCCGCTCCCAGCCACCGCAGCCTCGACCTGCTGGGCTCCAGGGATCCTTCCGCCTCAGCCTTCTAAGTAGCCAGAATTACAGGCATGTGCTACCACGCCCGGCTGATTTTTTTATTTTATTGTAGAGATGAGGTCTTGCCTGCCCAGGTGGGTCTCGAACCCGCGGGCTCAGGCAATCCACTCACCTCAGCCTCCCAAAGGCACGGGATTACAGGCTGAGCCACCGAGCCTGGCAATCCTTTTCTTATAGTATTACAATAGTTGTTCAAGGTCCACTTATGAGTGAGAACATGCGATACTCAGTTCTTTGTTTCTGTGAAAGATCACTCAGTCCATCCAGGTTGCTGTGAAGTGATATCCTTATTTTAAACCTCAGGATGTTGCGGCTCTGGCAGGTAAACTGACATCCTTGGGGTCACAGAGTTCGTTAATGACAGTGTTAGAACAGGGCTCATGATTCAGTCATTCTTGCCATATGATCTTCTAGATAGAAGCAGAGTTTTATGTGGCGACCTGGAGGGTTGTTTTGCCAGTTTACTCTTGTCTTTGGAAACAGCCACATGTACATGGTCCTAACGATTATCATTCAATGTTTTGTTACTGTTTCTATTAAGTTATCTAGAGGAAATTATATAACATGCTCCAGCAACTCATGTTTATGTAATTTTCCTTTTATCCAGGCAAGGCCTTACATCCAGTGAATTGGTAATATTCCTTTACTTTCTTCTAGGTAAGGAAAACAATCTTTTGGAATTTAATCTAAGAACTGGGAGAGTACATGTTAATGTTAAATATCCGTATTAGTTGGAGTTCTCCAGAGAAACAGAACCAGTACAGGATGGATGGGGGGGGGAGAAGATTTATTAGGGGAATTGGTTCCCATGACTATAGAGGATGAAAAGTCCCACAATAGGCCATCTGCAAGCTGGTGAACCAGGGAAGCCAGTAGTGTGGCTCAGTCCAAGTTTGAAGGACTGAGAACCAGGGAAGCCAAGGATGTAACTCTCAGTCCAAGGAGGGAGGCCTAAGAACCAGGTGGGAGGAGAGGGGTGGCTGCTGGTGCAAGCCCCAGTGTCCAAAGGTTGGAGAAACTGATGCACAGGGGCAGGAGAAGAAGGGTGCTCCAGCTCCAGGAGAGATACAGAACTTGTCTTTTTTTTTCTATCCTGACACCCAGCTGGGAGGGTACAGCCCACATTGGGTAAAGATGGATCTTCCTTACTCAGTCCATGATTCAAATGCCAACCTCTTCCAGAAACACCCCAACAGACACACCTAGAAATAATGCTTTACTGGCTATCTGGGTATCCTTTGATCCGGTTAAGCTGACATCTAAAATTAACTGTCACAAGATCTACGTTATATTTTCCCCATACACAAATTTCCCTATATTTTAACCATACATAATCTCGTCAGTTTTTTTTTCAGAGTTGACTGGAAAGCAATCAGTGCATTTTTCTAACACATCTAGGTCTATATCTAGGTCTACATCTAGGTTCATATCTCTCTGTCTACACTGTTATACACAGTGATCTCTAGAAGGATATAACATGCTAACAGCTACTGTTGTTTGTGGGTGGAATTATGGGTAATTGTATTGTACTGCTTCTGCAATGTAACACAACCAGCTATATAATAAAAAAAGTTTTTCAAGATCTTTTTTTCACAATCTACCAACCTTGAACATTACATAAATTTTAGGCCCCCATGAGAGACTGTGGAAGGAAAGATAGTTATGTGCTCTGTAATCGTGCTTGATCAAGGAAGTGAGATTAAAAACAAGTGCAAAAGAATGAAGCATTGACCGAATGATCTATGTTCTGAAGCAGTGAGATCAAGAGCAAGGTGCTAGGGAGGCTTCCTAAGGGAGATCAGTTTTCAGTTGTGAGTGGACGTGCGTGATTGATGTGGTGGCAAAGGAAGAAGAAAGAGACTGTGAGATGCACTAAGCACAGGTCAGTGGTGAGACCCAGTGCACTGTGGGCACAGTACAAGGTGACTAGTTTTGTGCAGTAGCAGCCGAGTTGAGAACATGGCACTGAACTCATGTACATACGTTTACTCCTTAGAGGGGTAGCCACATGAATATTTGCTCTCAAAGACAAGGATTACATGTTAATGTCTATGAATCCTTTGGTTCCAGATGATTGATTAAAGTAGTCATTCATTATTTTGGAGTACTCATGGGGTGAGTGATCTGAAAAAGTAATATTCTTTCTTCTCTGTATGGAAAACTCATGGGTGAAAATGGGCCCATGAAAATGAACTTTGGGTCTAAAGTTAGACAATGCTGCTCCTCTGGGATCTGCTGTGAGACTCATTTTACCAGGTGCACCAGATGGCGGCCAGTGGGCGAGATGGAGGAGACCAGGAGTATCGCCAAAGTTCTTGTGCTGTTATCAAAGTTCTATGTTCTTATCAGAACATAGGACACTGGTGACATTGCCAGTGTTCTTATAATGTTTGATCAGGAAGGAACCGAATTCTCCCACCCCTACCAGGCACCAAACTCCCATTGACCTTGCCCAAACTAACAGAGGAAAGTTCTAGTTTCTTTTGGACATGTGTTGTGACATGCCTGTTGCATGACCTGTGACAAGCCTGTTGCTGAGCTCTGGTTTCAGACTTCCCATTGGAATCTGCTGTTTCTCATGGAACTTACAAAATGTGTTTTATTCTAGGAGTTCTAAACAAAACAAAAATAACAAGGAACAAGAACAACAAAACCTAGTTACTACCAACAACATTAAGGGTAGTTATAAGTAAGTGACAAATATTCAAGGGAGTCAGCGTAAACCAATTTAGTCAGAGTTTGCTTGAGTGGAGAAAAAAAAAAAGTTACTGGAAATCTGTATGAGAATATTTATTAAATTGATCTGATGGTGGGAATCACAAAAGACTGGTTATATATCAATATTTTCACATAAAAACATTTAAAATACATAAAAACATGCTATATAAATTTCACAGAGGGACATAACATTTCAATGGATATAATCAAAACAAACAAAAAAGAATTACAACAAAATGAACATGTTCATTGAATGTGTGTGTATAGGCAGTGAATATACAAAAATGTGATGATACCCATTTCATTTTATACTTCTGTAGCCATAATTAACAAAAAGTTATGAGTAAATAGTGATTCCCAAAATTAAAACATTCTTTGCTTAGTTTGGAAAAATGCTATGGATATTTTAATGAACCCTCTATTGCTTTAACAAACCTGTATACTGAAAGAATTCCTGTATGGTAAGTTTCTTATCTAATAGCCTGACTCTGACAGATAACCACTATAGAAAACAAAAAGAAGCCGGGCTCGGTGGCTCAGCCTGTAATCCCGTGCCTTTGGGAGGCTGAGGTGAATGGATTGCCTGAGCCCGCGGGTTCGAGACCCGCCTGGGCAGCGAGACCTCACCTCTACAATAAATCAAAAAATCAGCCGGACGTGGTAGCGCATGCCTGTAATTCCGGCTACTCGGAAGGCTGAGGTGGAAGGATCGCTGGAGCCCAGCAGGTCGAGGCTGCAGTGGCCGGGAGCAGCCACTGTACTCCAGTCTGGGCGAGTGAGACTCCAACTCAAAAAAAAGAAAACAAAAAGAAAGGGATTTAAACTATCAGGAGCTTCACCCTCAGGGCAATCATGGTGTTGGCGGGAAGAGTTAAAGCTTCAATAGGAAGTCTGCACCTCTCTGGTGGGAGGATTTAGGGGAAGGAATTTAAGGCAGTTCAAGTCACTGGAAAGTGATGGGGAACCCCAGAAAGGGGAAAACCAGAGAGAGAACATCGAATTCTGTGTATGAATGGTGCCCAAGACTCTGGCTGACCGCTGAGCTACAAGCACAGCCACCGCGCGGGCAGGCAAAGTCTGCATTTTGAGGATAACCAAGTTAAATTCTTTCTGAGGAAAACAAGTAAACACTCTCTGGAGAAATAATAGAAGAATTGATTGTCTCTGCAACACAGTCTCAACATGTCCCAGACTTAATCCAAAGTCACAATGTGACCCGTTTCTAAGGGAAAGGACAATCAGCAGATGTCAACTCCAAGATAATGTAGGCACTGGAATTGTCAGAAAAGAACATGAAATTGGCTATTACAACTATGCTTAATCAGGTAAAGGGATACATGTTTCATTTATTTTCATCTCACATGGTTACTTTTTTGTGGTAAAATACCTAGAAATTACTCTCTTAGTAAACTGGCAGTATACAGTATACTATTATTAACTATAGTCTTTATGTTGTACATTAGATCTCTAGGCTTATTTATCCTACATAACTGAGACTTTGTACCCTTTGATCTCTATCTTCCCATTTACCCCTCTCCCCACCCCGCATGTCCCTGGTAACCACCTTTTTATTCTGTTTCTATGAACTCAAGAGTTTTTAAAAAGTTGTGTTTTTTTTTGGTTTCTTTGGCTTTATTTTTTTAAGGGTCCACATATAAGTGAGATCATACAATATTTTTCTTTCTGTGTCTGGCTCATTTCACTTAGCATAAATAAAAAAAAAATTGTAAAATTATTATAGAACCACAAAAGACCCTAAATAGTCAAAACAATCATGGGAAAGAAAAACAAAGTTGGAGGTGTCGCACTTACTGATTTCAAAGTATGTTACAAACAGCACGGTAAGAACATAATATAGAACATGTAGAATGGAAGGAACAGAATAGAGAGCCCAGAAATAATCCCACACGCATACAGCCAAATAATATGCAGCAAGTTCACCAGGAGGACACAATGGGGAAAGAATAATTTTTTTCAGCAAAAGCTGCTGGGAAAACTGAATATCCACATTCTAAAGAATGAAACCTGACCCTTATCTTACATTATACGCAAAAATCAACTCTAAACAGACTAAAGACCTAAGTGTAAGACCTGGAACCATAAAACTCCTCAAAGAAAACACAGGAAAAAAGCTCCTTGATGATGGCCTTGTAAAGGATTTTTTTCTTTTTTGGGGGTATCTCACCAAAAGTACAGACAGTAAAAGCAAAAATAAGCATGAGGACCTATATCAAACTAAAATATGCCTTTAATAAATGCAAAAAACAGGCAATCTTAGTAGAGAAGTGGAACATTTTGATATGCTTTCTTAAAAGTGGGGGAAAGGAGTAAAGTGACCACAAGTCTGCAAAACGTGCCTCATCTGGGACGTGCCATGGCGATGTTTCAGGCACGTTGCCGCCATCTGTCATGGATGGCTGAGTCAGAAAGAGATGAGAATGACGGTCTTAAACAGTAAGGAAACGCTGACTGTTCTTTTCACTGGTTGTTGTGTTTTGTTTTCAGAAGGAGATTATTACCTTCAGGGCTGTGACTTAAAACAACCATTAAGAGATGTATAGATGCTTGAAAATAGTATTGTTATTACATAAAGCACCGTAAAATTGATAAGAAATATGGGAAAATATCAAAGGGCAAATGGACAAAAGACATGGGCATACAATTCCTAAAAGAAAAATGTTGATAGTTAAGTAGATGTCTACAGAATGCCAATCTCACTGCTATTCAAGAAAATACAAGGTGAAATAATGATATTGCTTCCTGTTAATTAAATGGGAAAAACTTCAATGACAACAATCAGTTCTAATGGAGGTAATAAGAAAATTTTTTATTCATATATATAAAACTCTATCTAAAACAGTTCAAATGATTTGCAAAGTAGTTGAATATGTATCAAGAGCTATGAAAGAATTCATATCATTAAACCTGGTAAC
Source organism: Cephalopachus bancanus (assembly GCA_027257055.1). NCBI lineage: Eukaryota > Metazoa > Chordata > Mammalia > Primates > Tarsiidae > Cephalopachus > Cephalopachus bancanus. The sequence goes on along the minus strand of JAPVLO010000521.1, from coordinate 711,065 downwards.
ACCAATTTGGCAAATTTAGGAAATAATTCTAAACATTAAAAAGCTATATAAATGAAGTTGATCATCACCAAGCAATATAATAGCAAAAAGATTTTTAAGAGCATTGCTGAGAAAAATATCTAATAATATAGAAATTGTTAAGTAAATTAGGGTACACTCAGAGGATGGTTCATCCTACAGTTATTAAAATCTTATGGCTGTGAAGACTGTAGAGAAAAATTAACAAACATTATAATATCAATGAAGTAAGCAATGAACAATAGCATTTGTATATTATAATAACAATTCTTTAAAAGATGCATTTGAAAAATAAACCAAAATAGGATAGTAATTGTGTGAGGGAGATGGGATAACGAATGATTTTTCCCCCTGTAAGTTTAAACCATTCCTTGTGCTTAAAGGTATAATTTTTTAAAAGATTTATTCTATTTTTTTTTTTTAGAGAAAGAGTTTTGCTCTGTTGCCCAGACTAAGGTCCAGTGGTGTGATCGTAGCTCACTGTAGCCTCAAACCCCCTGGCTCAAGTGCTCTTCCTGCCTTGACCTCTCGAGTAGCTGGGACGACAGGATGTGTCACCATATCTGACTAATTTTTGCATTTTTATTTTTCTTTGGCAGAGACAGGGTCTTGCTATGCTGCCTAGGCTAATCCCAAACTCCTGGCCTCAAACAATCCTCCAGCCTCAGCCTCCCAAATTGTTAAGAGTATGTTTTTTAGAGCAGTCAATTCAAGGGTTTATAAGACCTGGGACTGGAGCAGAAGTAGTGAGACAAGCATGAATTGAAAGGAGGGGGTCATATGGCTGGTCTTTGACACCTTTGTTGAGTGAGGCCTGTGGGAGAAGAAGGTGTCAAAGATCTTCAGAGACTTCATCCTTAAGTGCCTGGGAGGAGTCATTCCATGATTCAAACTGAGGAACATACAAGGCCAGCAAGCAAAGGGAAGAGTGTGGGTCCTCTCCCACATGTGCTTAGTTGGATGAGCCAGAGGAAAGGGGAGAAGTCAAAGCAACCAGAGGTGACACTTGTTCCCATAGAAGTGAGCTGCAGAATTCCTGGAACAAGATGAAGTTCCCAAGGAAGAGTGGAGAGAAAGAGGCAGAGGACAGAATCTAGGGAAACTCTTCTGCTAGGGGCAAAAATAACAGCAAGGAGGGACAGTGGAACAAGAACAAGTTTCCCAACACTTAAAGAAGTGGATGCAAGTCCCAGCACCATCACTCAGACAAGTGCAGTAGTGGGTCACACTGGTGGTCTCGAACAGACCATGCTTTCCCTCCACTTGAACCTGGTCTAGGCCTGTGAGTTGCTCTGAGTGATAGCATGCAGAGGAAGCGCCGCTGTGCTACTTGGACTCAAGCCCCGAGAAGGTTTCTGCTCTTTGGGGAGTGCTGAGCTGCCTCTAGGAAACCCAGTTATCCTCTTGGAGAGCCCATAGAGAGAGGAAGGGGCCCTGAGACTCTGTGGAGAGAGAGAGACCCAGCCCTCCTAAGGTCCCTGAGGAGTCCAGCCTTTTAGCTGCCCCCAGCCAGGTGCCAGACATGAGAGTGAGCCCTCTAAGACATTCCAACCCCAGCTACCATCTGAGGCAGCGTCATGACGACTCCCAAGTGAGACCAGCAAGAGAACTGTCCAGCTGAGCCCCAGTCCGCTCACGTAATAACCAGAAATAACACACTGGCTGTTGTTTCCAACAACTGAGTTGTGTGTGTGTGTGTGTGTGTGTGTGTGTGTGTGTGCGCGCACGCGTGCGCACGCGTGGGTGTGCATGTGTGTTTTAGAATGCAGCACTAGATCACTGAAACCCCCAGGTTAGTTAACTTACTCTACCCTCAGCTTCCTGGCCCACAAAACTGAGTCATAATTATATTGTCCTGAAAATAGATTTGTCATGTGGATCAAATAAAATACTGTGTTTGATGTTTCTGGAACTTTTCCACCAAAACACTCTGGTGACAGAAAACACTCTGGAGGGTGTGGCTGAAAGTATCCTGCTCAATTCGTGCCGTTCTTGGTGGGTGTGTGATAAACATCATAGCCCATTTTGCATTCTCCATAAAGTGTCCTTGCAGTTGTTTTAACACATATTTTCTCCAGTTAGAAGCACCCTGGCTATCCCGTGTCTTCACATTCCCCCTGCAGTGTCTAAGGGAGACTTGAGGCTATGAATACCCAGCTGGAAAGATGTAGGTCCATGCAATTTATAGATGCACAACAAAGGAGAATCTTGGAAAGAGGAGACATATAAGGAGTGGTCAAGAGAGACAGAAGAGAGCCAAGACATTACTAAGTCTTGGAAACTAAGGGAGGTTCATTTAACAACCAAATGTTGAACAAAAGCCATTGCGCTTGGTGACTGGTAAACCACTGATGTTCAAGGCAATGATTTCTTTGGTGAGAAGGCAGGAGCCACAGGTAGAATAAAAGTGGACAGACCAGGCTCTTTGAGGACACGGAGAAGGCGACTGATAAGAGGATATAACTTCAGGAAGAAGTGGGGACATAGAGAAGGAGTTTGTTCTCCTAAGTTCTGTGTTAGAACAGAAGAATGCTGCACATGTTTTTAAAGATGGAGAGAGGAGCAATAAAGAGAGAACTTAAAGGATACAAGAGAGAGGGTTGGTGAAAAAAGAAACAAACTCAAGAAGGGTTGGAAGGCTTAGGATGTTTCATACTAGTAGAGGAGATAGGCTCAGATAGGAGATGAAAGAACAATCTCTGCAATGGGAGAGAAGGAGCAAAGAGTGGGAGAAGATACAGCAACATTCTGAAGCGGAAGGAAGAGGAGGGAAAGTTCATGCTCTGCTATGTCAGTTCATTAGGACAGCAGGTCACCTTCAGAGTTGGGAAGACTGGAGGCTTGACAAGAGTGGAAAGATTTAATATGCTGGAGGCGTGATAGAAGAATTGGTTGGAGGCAAATAAAAACCCAAGCAGCAGTGAGAGCCTGGCTTAGGATAAAGAACATAAATTTTTTGTGGCATCAGTTGTTGACCTCACTCAATGACTTTCTAGGATATTGAGAGAGAGAGAGAGAAGAGAGAAAGAATTAAGAAATTAAGATAGATATATTGGGAGAAATGTGTGTTTTTCAGCAGTGGGACTGAAAAGACAGGTAAGTCAGGAGAAAGTATCAGAGAGGGATCATGCCACTAGAACAGCATTGACCAAACCAGGTGGAGTGTGTGATTCAGGCTAAAAGTGTGTCGGTAGACTACGGGCATGTGAGAGAGTTTAGGGTTGGGACATGATGAATGTTGGGAACACTCTCAATAAGAATGAGGGAATAGAAAATGTTAAACACAGTCAGAGGCATTTCACACTTACAGATCTTAAAATTAGAACAATTGCCCATAATGCTGTGTTCCAAATGTAGTTATAATTTCAAATGGCTAAAGATTACAGTGAATGGTTTGAGAAAAGCAAGACAAGTCAGTTTGCAGAGTCTTGTGGATGGTTATGATTGTCAGTTTTATGTGTCAGTTTGATTTGGCTACAGTCCCCAGTTATTCAAACATTAACATGCTGGTCTATGCTCATGGGGGACATTAACATGAAAATATGGATTAAAGTCCAAAATCAGCTGAATTTGAGTGAGAGAGATTATCCCAGATAATCTGGTGGGCCTGATTCAATCAGTTGAAAGGCCTTAAGAGCAGAGCTGATGATTCCTTGAAGAGAAAGACATTCTGTTTGTAGACTGAACCTTCAGCTAGTACCTGAGAATTCCAGACTGCTCTTCCTGATGACCTGCTGTAAGGATTTTGGATCTGTCTAGCCAGCAGTCTTTTCCAGTGAATTGCATAAGTAGTCTCTTCCAATGAATCTCTTAATATATTATTTCCTAGTGTTTTTTTTTTCCTTTGGTTGAATCCTGACTGATACAGAAGTGATGAATGAAAAGACTGTAGGTTCTACCCTCTCCTGCTAGTGTTATAATATTGGCTCTTTGTAATATAAAGGTGAAAAATGGTTGTACTTGAGGTTTGAGATGGAAGGAATAAATATGGATGGATGGATAAATGGATTGATGGATGGATGGATGAGTGCATTGATGAATGGGTAAAAAAAGAAGAAACCAGGTATGCTAAATTTACCCAGCCACGGAGCCTAAATCATCAGAGAAGTCTTGTGACTCTAAGGACAGCATATTGTCTATTGTTGGGTCTGGATACCCCTCTGGGTACCTACTCAGAGAGAAAATGGTTGGCAGAAACTGAAAGAGCTTTTCTGCTAAAACTGTAACTATTGGGATATCAGAGAGCATGGCTTTAGCAAGAAGTACTGAGATGGGAGGGGAGATTTCCACCTCACTTTGCTATAAACCACCAAACGGCTGTGGCATCTGGAGGGTCAGGGAGCTGGTGGTGGTATGGTGGGGTCTCAGCTTTGGGCAGAGCCTGTGCTGTGCTCAGCAAGAGGAGCTTGTTCGCAACTACACAGCAGGGATTCCTTGGGACTGTCAGAGGTGCTGGTGGTCTCACACGTGAGGCATTGCTGTTTCAACACCCCAGCTCTATCCACAGGCTCTAAGGAAGGTCGAGTCACATGAGGACTCAGAGGACCCATCGCTTCCACCCAGTAATGAATTCTTCTGCCAAGTAAAGCCTAGAGTCAGAAGTATTACATTGCCCATCATACTAATTTTGCTCAAAGAGTTTGTTGAACTTTTCATCCTATTTCTTTGTAGGTATAGTCCAAGTAAGGACCAGCCTGCCCTGTATATACTTTGTAATGTAGGCTTGTCCTTTTGCCCAAGGAAATTGAACCATAGCCACAATCACTTTCTTCTGCTACTGAGTTGACTATATTCTGCTAACCTTAAATATCCCTGCAGGTACGTCTTTGTCTTCCAAGTGAGGGCCTCACTGACTACTGGTCTATGCTCATTGGGGACCTGGGCTGAGTTACACTCAGGGATGGTGCATGGCTCAGTCTGTTCTTAATGGTCATCAACCAAATTGTACAGCCCCTTTGTTCGAAGTTCCTGAAACTCTGTGTGCACAACAATGGAGACTTTCCCTCTCTCTGGTGGACCCTAAATGTCTTTATTTTTAACAGTGAGGAGACTATATGCCTCCTGAGGACTTCTCCTGATACACAGCCAAAAATGTAGTGTTTTCTTCACTCTTTCTCCCAGGAGAGGACCTGACCAGTTTATGAATAGTAGAAAACATGCATTTGATTTCTACTTTCAACCATGTTTTAAGATTTATGGTTCCTGGTTGTATACCATTAGACAGAAGTGATGAGATCAATAAAACCTGCAATTGTCTAATAAGAGAGGCTAGTTTCTTGCCTATTATATTTGTAGTAACAGAGTCCATGGGGGTAGCACTCTGGTCTCTGAAAGCCAGTGAATCAATAATGCACTTATGGCCTAGATAATAATATACCCTGGCATTAAGTGACTGATGCCAACCTGGGGGCAGGGAAGGAGGGGAAGAGGAGGTGCTGTGGCTGTGCCTGGAAAGCAGTCATGCCTCTCAAGTTGACATCTAAGAGGAGCATCAATTCCCTGTTCTAACATATTCTCCTTTTGTGCATAAGAAATTATTCAAAGGTGGCGACAAATTTTCTATGTGACCTTTACAGCTGCTGGGTTGGAACGATTTTTGGCTGCTTGCTGGAAAAATAAATTATTGCAGTGATGAATTGTCAGGACATTGGCTCCTCTTCTCATCCGCTTCAGGAACATTCTGTACCCCATGTACAAGTGTGTGCTACCGAAGAAATGCAGGGCGAATGTTCTATAGAAACACATATGTTTTGTTGGCTACCAAAGTTCAAGGATGTACCAAAGTTCAAGTACCAACTGGTCATAACCGTTGGTGTCCAGGTCCGCAGACTCCCAGACTCTGAGAGATCTCCCCACAAGGGTAGCTCCTGGGACAGTTTTCTCTGAAACTGTCTTTCCACAAGAAGATGTAAAATGGTTCCCATGAAGGGTAGAGTTGAAGAAATGGGGAGGTTCATTTGAAGACCTCCCCAAAGAAAGCCCAGTGCCTCTCACTTCTCTGAGTGAGAATTATGAGAATTTGGGTCTCTTCTGTGTAACTTGTCCTTCTCTCGTTAGTCCAGGGTCTGTTGCCTGTAGCGTCTGGGGGGAGCAAGGCAGTGTGGAAAACAGCTCTTTCAAGGCAAAGGTGTTAAGGTCATTGCAGATGATGGGGTAGCAGGGCGCGAGGTACAAGGAGGGTGACCAGAAGCTACTGAATTCCAAGCTGTTCTATAAAGCCTTGCTTCTAGACTCAACAGGCTTTAAATCTAAACAACATATTATGTTCTTGCAGTTGAAAGACTGTGATGCCTTCTTAGTTCATGCAGGGAAAAGTCTGTCACAAATGAATCTTTCGTAAAAAGAAATCTTCTAGAGAGGAAAGTCATAACTGGCCGGTTTTCAGGGAGATTAAAAAAAAAAGTCCTGACACTGATCTTGGTTTGCAGAGAAGCAAAAAATTCATCTGGGTTATTTTCAGTGGGAGTGAAAAAATTTAACCACCCCCATGACTCTCATTTATGTGAAAATGTTAAAGTTGAACAAATAAACAGTGATTTCTTTTATTATTATTTATGGGGGAGCATCTTGCCATCAGGAATCATGTTGGCTAATCTGCTTTGGCCAAATTCTCCTTAGAGACAGTGATTAATAGAAGGAATGGGTGGAAAATTAGTATTAGTATACACACACAGCTATTCAGAAATAGGGGTAAAATGTTAATGTGGTGACCTTTAAATCTTCATTTTTCTTTATTTCTCTGACTGCTAATTAATGAACATGTCAGCACCAGGAGGAATTCGCATCCAAGCCCATTCCCTGCTAAGTGGTATTTTGAGAATTTCTGAAGTTTCATCTCAGAGAAAAGCTGACCTGACCTTCCTAAGGCTCCCATCCCTGCAGCTGTACTGTGGTTCTTCTCCCGAGAGCAAACATGGCCACCGTCCAGCGGCTCATTAGCATGACTGTGCAACCTCTGCAGTTAACAAGGTAATTAGTTTCAGAGGTAAGTGGAGATGGGGGGAGTTCCAGCACAGCATGTTTATTGAGTGCTGTCCCCTGGACAACAGAACCATTGCCTGCTTGTTAAGGAGCTCTGAATGACTGCCTGCACAGAGGGTAGGGTTCTTCCGGGACCCTAGGAAGAAGCCAGGTGGTAATTGGGGCCTTCCTTAAAGCAAAGGGCAAAGGTACATTGGTAATTCAGTCAATAACCTTTAGAGTGGTGCCAAGGGATGCTTTCTGGAAAAAATCACTTCCATGCAGGGAGAGCAGTAGACTGAAGGACATGCTGGGTTCAGGCGGGGAATTCCTATCATCTGGGAGGAAGAAGCCACAGCTCAGACGGAGCTAAAATGAATTGGAGTTGTTAGGGAGAAAAAAACTTATGGGATTCAGTTGTGTAAGGGGAACTTCACATCAGGCATCTCCTTTTCATAATGAAACCACAAGGCAGTAAAATGTTAAGTAGAGGTTGGATAGACATGTATGCGTCTGTCTTTAGATTTCGTCTGTAAAATAGGCACATCATACTAACCTATCATCCAAGGCTATTATGAGGATTAAATAAATCAATTTCATTGCAGCAACATGGATGCAGCTGGAGGCCGTTATTCTAAGTGAACTAACACAGAAACAGGAAACCAAGTGCCGCATGTTCTTACCTCTAAGTGAGAGCTAAACACTGGGTACTTATGGACGTAAAGATGGGAACCGCAGACCCCGGGGGCTTCTAAAGAGAGGAGGTAGGAGGGGGGGCAAGAGTCAATACTACCTATTGGGCACCACACTCACTATTTCAGTGACAGGTTCAACAGAAGCCCAAACGTCACCATCACATGATATTCCCATTTAATAAACCTGCACATGCACTCCTTGAATCTAAAATGTTTTTTAAAAATTAAAAATAGATATAAGAGACATAGTAAACTCCACGTAAGTGTTTGAGGTCATCAACATCATCATTACTTATTTCTAAGTGATGTACTAGAGGATTTGGGAGGAGATTGGACTAAATGATCTCAAGATCCTCTTGTGACCCTTGGGTCCCATGACTCAGTGGGTTAGTGGTAGAAGTATTTGACACCACATGGATCCCTTGGGAGAGTTTTTATTTAAGGCACACCTGTTCTTTTGAGTTCCAGTAGATATCTTTAGAACAGCAGTTATCTTTCTAATTTGTTTGGTCCCATTTAGATAAATATGTATTTTCTTACTTGTTGATGCCCTGCTTTGCTCTTAAAATATTTTAGGCAACACATCTAAAGTAACTTTGAATGTGCTTTGGAACATATGTTGAATTCAACTCTCTAGACTCGCTTTTTGTTGAAGCATGGCTTTAAAGAAGGACTTAAAATCATCATTATCTATGTTGGTGGATGGTGGTGACCAAATCTAATATTTCTAAAAGTGATTTCTAGCCCTGAAGTCCTACCTCTCTTGATAAGCCATCCCTCCTCTCTGCTGACTACACAGATGTATCCCATTTATCTACTTCCTGAGTTCACAGGAAGCAGTAGAGGCTGCCCCAGAAAGGAGCTCCCAGGGTGAGAGTTTCATGTTGGCTCTTTCCTATTCAAGTACAGAAGGAAGAAAAAGGAGCAATCTTCAAGCACCTTGTCTTACCACTCACAGTCATTGGCCAGGATCTTTGCCAACTCTTAGGAGAGATGATATACTCAAGATTCCTTGCAGACCTCACTTTGCTTTGGGTCTTACTCTGCTTCCTTCCTGATGCCTGAGCTTTCCCCCCCCAAAACAGACGATAACTTTCTCAATCTGATAAAGGGTATCTACAAAAAAAACCCTAAAATTGACATCATACTTACTAGTGAAAGTAATCAGAAACAAGACAAGGATGTCCACTCTCACCACTTCTATTCAAGATTGTCCTAAAGGTTTTAGTCAGTGCAATAAGAAAAAAAAAAGAAGACTAATTGGAGAGGAGGAAGTGTGAGAAATAAGAATGGTGATTTATGTTCAAATTGGAGCCTAGCTTATCTTGGGTTCTCAAGATGGTGTCCAAATGCTTTCTGCTTCTCTTTTGCTGATTCACTCCTGCCGCTTTGTGCTTCCTTTTCAGGGGCTTTTTACTTTGGCAGGCTTCATGTTTAATCTCTTGGTGGGATACAATCAGAATGATTCTGTAAACCAATCGGCAAATAGGACATGCAAATGAAATGATTGCATAAGACAACCAAAAGGTGTCACGTAGGTGTTGTACAGGAAAGCCTGTAAAGTCTGCAGTGTATTCCTCCAATGAGGAACCAGGAGAGGGACCTGTATTTTTGGGATAAAAGTGCTGGTTCTTCCTGCTTCCGTGTGCCTGCCCACCAGACACCCAATCTTGCAAGACCGTCATTAAAGTCTTGCTTCTGCTGCACTCCACATCTCTGTGTCCATCCTTTGCTTTTGGACAGGCAAATTTTTTTCTCACAGAAGTAAAACTGCCTCTATTCACAGATAACATTATTCTGGATATAGAAAATCCTTTAAAATCTGCAAAACAACTACTAGGACTAATAAATGAGTTTAGGAAACTTGAAGGACATGAGATTAATATAAAATCAATTGTATTTTATATACTCAATGAAAAATATGAAAATAAAATTAAAGATAGAATTTCATTCAAACAGCATTAAAATAGTAAAAATTATTTGAAGCCCAACAATAAACAGAAAATCATGAAGGGAGTCAGGGAAAACCGATACGTTACATAAAGGAAAACAATGTAAGTGCCTGAAGACTCCTCTTCAGAAAGTAAAGCGGTCAGGAGACAGTAAAATAACATCTTTAGGATACTTAAAAACAAAGAATAAAACCTATCAACTCAGAATTTCACATCCAACAAAAATAGTCTTCAAGAATGAGTATAGACAAAAATATGTTTGGATAAAGGAAAACTAAGAAAATTGATCATTAGCAGTCCTGCACTTTAAGAAATGTTGAAGAAAGTTCTCCAAGATAAAAGGAAATGATTTGGGAGGAAAACCTGGATCTTCAGGAAGGAATGAAGAAGTCTTAAAATAATAGATATATGGTTGATATAAAAGTCTATATTCCATCTTAATTTCTTTAAAATAAAGAGATCTGGTTAAAGCAAACCAGATGTATCAAACAAATGTATCATGTAGGGTTTGTAATATGTGAATATGGAACTCATATGACAACCGTAGAATAAAGCAATAGGATATGGGACTTTAAAGAAGGAATGAGTGGGCAGGGGGATAAAAACAACCATGCTGGGTGAGGTCACTACAGCTTATACAATGGTACAATAAAAACTCTAAGTACTCTGCACAGTTAAGGATATACATTGCAATCACTGCAGCAAACATTAGCAAATAATGCAAAGAGATATAGCTAAGTGTCAATCAATTAATTAAAAGGGAATTCTAAAACTTGTTAAAGTAAATCCAAAGAAGTCAGGAAAGAGAGCAGAGAAACAAAAAACAGTGGAACAAGCAGGAGACAGATCATAAAATGGTAAACTTAAATCCAACCACAGGAATAAATAGTTTAAATACTAATGAATTAAACACTCCAATTCAAAAACAGAGATTACTGACATGAATTTTATAAAGCAAGACTCAACTATACACAGTCTATAAAAGTTGCATTTTAAAAACAAAAACAAAGTAGGTTGAGGGTAAACAAGTGAAAAATAGATATACTATGCAAATAGAAAATAGAAGGGGGCTGGAGTTACTATGTTAATATCAGAAAAAGTACATTGACAGGAACATTTCCAAATCATAAAAGACTAAGTTCACCAGGAACACATAAGAATCACAAATGTGCATATGACAAATTTCAGAGCTTCAAAATACATGATGCAAAAGTAGACAGAATTAACTGGATAAATGTCACTGTTATGGCATCAGGGTTTAGATTCCGTGATTCCAATTCAGCTTAGAAAGCATTTATTAATACTTACTATATATTGGCTTTAGGTAATTCCAGATAATATGACAAGGTCCACATCTTCAATGACCTGCAATCTTACTGGAACACGAGACTTGTGCTTATAATAAAATGAAAGAGAAAGAAAATGTTAGAGGTAAATACACTTATGTAACAAATCCTCACATGTGCCTCATAATTCTAAAAAAAAAGAAAAGAAGACTTTGTCTTCCATTCCCTCAATATTGACATGTGGGATAACAGCCCCTTTCATGAAGGCAACGGGGATTGCAAACAGAACACATGACAGGGAAGGGAGAGTGCAGATTCAGGCCTAAGACCTTGAACCAATACTAAGGCAGAGCATAATGGGAATTGTTAGCTGACTTCCCAGTCTCCACCTGTCACTTCAAGTGTGATTTCAAATTATTTTGGTGGATGTCGTTGACACCAAACCCAGATTCAGAATGAGATCTGATCGGTCATTGAATATAATCTCATTGCCATTTCCATAGCAATTGGTTTAGGGTAAATACTATTAGGTGGTAGTAGGGAGGGATGGTTTCATTTCCTGTTGCCTGTGATCATGAATTGGGTCATCCTAATTACTGCTAGTAGCACTTTGCATTAGGATGAAACCTAGCAAATATACTTAAAACATTTTAGATAGTTCCCTGTGCAAATAATTGCTTAACACATGTTATTTGTTGCTGTGGTTTGAATGTATGTGCCCCTCCAAAATTCATTTATTGGAACTTAACTCCAAGGTGATGACTTGAAGAGATGGAGCCTTAGGCCATAATGGTTCTGCCCTTATGGATGGGATTTGTGCCCTTCCAAAGGTGAGCTCCCTTCTTTCCCCTTCAGCTCCTTTCGCTATGTGAGGACGCTGCAGCAAAAGGTGCCAACTTGGAAGCAAGAAGCAGAGAGTAAGCTCTCACCAGATACCAAATCTTTTGGAACCTTGATCTCAGACTCCAGAATGCTAAGAAATAAATTTCCATTATTTATAAACTACTAAGTCTAAGGCATTTTGTTAGGACAACTGTTTATTGTTTTGTTGTGTGTGTGTCGGGGGTGTGTTTTATTTTATTTTTTTGGAAGGCAGAACAGAAAGACAAAAAATTTTGGTGACATGGTTGAGCCTCTGCATAAAACCAATCTTGAAGGCCTTCCAACCTCTGGACCTTGCATTAAATTCCTTTGTAGTTTAGTTAGTTATTAGATCTCGATGTTTTTTTGATGGCTCAAACTAATATTCAGTTCCTAACTAATATTCAGAGTGAGTGTGATTTAGCTCTGAGTGAAAAAGAACAGTTTTACTGGGTTGCTCCTGCACATCTGCATGGTGAACGACTTTATGCCTTCTTTAATTGTATATACAAAATGAAATTACAGACTCGACAGGACAGGTAACTTTCTCTAACTTCCTCCCTCCTTTATCTTTTGCTAATTGGTATTGTAACAGATGCCTAACGAAACTCTCTGGCTCTGGGCTTGTCCTATCCCTTCTAATCCATCCTTTACACACCTGTCAGCACTGCCTTTAGCATACAAATCTAATTATTTTTCACATGCACAGACATGCACACACATACCCAAGCAAGTATTTCTGTGGTTCCTGCTTACTGATTTCGTTCTAACTTCTGAGCGTGCCTCTGTGATCCTTAGACCGGCCTCAGCCTTCCCTTTTCAGTTTCGCCTCTCAAGACACTGTCCCACAAACTTGGGGTTCACTGGATCCCAACATGAGAGACCCTTGCAAGTCCTCGAACCTTTGCATGTGCCATTTTTCCATGGCAGCAAGATTTTCTCTTGCTTTCTGTACTGGGGAATGCCTCTTAATCTTTGAAGGCCCTCAACTCAAATATCCTTTGGCTAAGAGACACTCCTTGATAGCCCCTGGAAGAACACGAGGCTATTGTACAACTTATTACAGGGATTTGACACTACACGATTGTGGGAGCTAGTCGGTTGGTTAAAAAACCAAGAGGAGATTGTTGTATCTGCCTTCAAGGCAGGTAGTTGAAAAGGGAAGATGGAGAAGAAGGAAAAACTGGGACCCTATGACTGAATGACACCTACCTATGAGGATGAACTGAAACCTGTGCTGGTCTTTTGCCACTTCCAAGCCTCCATCTTTGATGACGCAGGGTTTCTGCAAGAGAAGCTGGTGACCTTGTCATGATGCTGGACATGCACCTGGCCCAGGAGTCAGAGAAGCTGCAGGAGGCACCAGTGGGAGCTGGAGACAGCGTGGGCCTGGCTGTGGCACCACATCCTCACTCCCAGGTAGCCAACAGGTGAGCCACCCCAGATGGAAGCGCCACAACACCCCTTGCCCGGCTTCAGCCCTGCGATGTAATAGAAACATGGCCACTTCACTTCGCCTTGAAGGTGTCTGTAAAACAGCCCTTATGTCCTACGCCAGCCTGGAACTGTGCAGGGAAGGAGAATCTCAGAAACACAGATGCTGGGCTTCACTGTGCTGACGTGTGCAGTCCCACTGTAGCTCCATGTTGTCCCATTGTGAGAGGAGTAGTTCTTTGAAGCGATCTGTAGACCATTAGTGTATACATTCTTTTGAACAGAGACGGTGTCTCCTTTGTATTTGTATCTAAAGCACTTAGCGGGTACATAGTCAATGTTCAATAAAGCAACTAATTTAAAAAACCATATTCTTACAATAGCAACTTAACCCTGAGTAAAATGCATGTTTCATAAATACCATTTCTCATATGTATTTCTTAATGATTGAAAAGCTGGTGTTTGGCACATGTTTGCACAACCTGCTGAAAAGCATTCTGAAAAACAGATTTCTTAACGTAAATGCTAGGATTGAATTGCAGAGGTGAATACATGTATTTCGTGGGTGAATTTTGGTGGGGCACTGCCTCCAAGGAAGACAGAGTAAAGCCTTCCTTTTGGAATATATTGCAAAGCTTTCCAAGGAGATGGCAAAGGTTAATTATTTTAAGCATTTGGAACTTGGCAACAAGTAGGATGGTGCAGGCATACTGACTAGACATATGCTACAGAATATTTGGTAAAGATCTCTGTCTATAGTGGTTTATGCAGAAAGCTGAACATATGGCAGACTTTGTTTGCTTTTTTCCTCTGGAATCATCTGCCAGTACATGAGTGACCACCAAATTACATCCTCACGCTCAACTCCAAAATTCCTATTTTGGGTCTGATTTCTCAAGGCCTTCAGCCACTCATTTTTAAAGACTTATTTTTTTAAAAAATGAATTTTATCTCACCTACAAAAGAGTTGTGGGTGTTTCTGGAAGATGCTTTTAAAGAGCCAGGATAGAATATGGACTCCATATTCTCAGACTCTATATTGTATCAAGAACACATGTGTCTTAGGAAGATAAAGAAAAGGGGGATTATAGAGAATGGTGGGAACTGTTGGGCTAAAACTTTTATGTTTTGTTGGGCACCTACTGTGTGTAAAGCATGGCTTAAGAGAGCAATGTTTTGATAAGTGTAGCTCATTGGTAGTTTTTAAGGGTAAGATGAAAACACATTCAAAAGAATAAGTCTTTCCCTTGGATTGTATACGCAAATGATGCCTAATTGTATAGATTTTTGTTTTCACTCATAACTAATGGCTATTGTCTAGTAATTTAGAAAATGAATTATTAAGGTCACTTAAACTTGATATTTATAAATTAGCACATAAAGAGAGTTGACTAAGGCATAATAGTTATTCTACTAAAAAGACTTAATTATTGGGGAAAGTTCCTACTTGGGCAGAGGACCCTATAGATAACTGGAATTCTTGAAAGTGTTAAAAAAGGAAGCATCCTTATCGGTGCAGAATGAGTTTTGCTTTGGATGGTTGCGGTTTTTCATTGCTGTTCTACCATTAATCAACTTGTAGTGTAGTTCTTCTGTTAGAAGCTTATTTTGTGTGTACGTAATACCACAGTTAGATTTTTTGGATTTCAGTTTAATTCTTTTGATCATCCAGTTCTTTCTCCAGTGAAGAGAGGGAATAGGTATTTTGCACAGTTTTATACCTTGAGTTAGAGGGTCTCACTCGAATAAGTTAGTTGTCTGTTGGTATAGAGAGACTATAACAATACAGCATAATCAGAGGACAGAGAGCCAGAGACTCAGCACTGTTGGGGGTCAGTTTATTTCTATGGTAATTATCTGTGTTGATGTTTTTCCATCTAGTAATTATCTTCAAGACCAATGTTGGTAATAAAATAGTTTCCCAGGTGAGATGGTGTTCAGGCATCTGCACTCCTGCTCCAGCGGAAGCAGGGAGCAGACTGGCCTTCATACCAGAAGAGAGAGTTGAATGAATAAATGCTCTGTCACGCCTTACTGCTTAAATATTTTATAAATTTTAAGCTCTATTAAAGGAAGTGATGTCAAGAGTCTTTAGTGGAGATAGCTTCTAGCAGTGGCTTTTTATTAAGAAAGATGACACCAATCATATAACTGAAGATGGAGTGAAGGAAGATATTACCTCTCTGAAGATGGGCTTATTATCTAAGGTTCTGGAATGGTTGACCGGTGCTAGAAATGGTTGTGCAGAAGAAGATGGGAAGATTTACAGGCACTTCTTGACCAAAATGTTTGCATCTGGGTTTCCTTAGTGGAGAGACACTGTCATAGAAAATGATCTGAGACTAGCACAATTTTTATTTTGGGAAATGCCAGTCCTTGCCATATCTGAAAAAGACCCACTCACTACTCAAGAAAAAAAAAGTGCATTATGTTCCCTCTCTTTCCAACTATCTTACATGCTGTCTGATGGGAAGAAACATTACGTTTCTCAGTCTCCTTTCTAGAATCACATTCCCTGACTTGCATTCAGTGGGTGTAGGACTGACTTATCCATCAGCATAGGAAGGCATGCTGTCAGGGCCCACAAGACTTTTGGGGAGCCACAAAGTTGTTTTTATTTCTTTTAAAATCAGAAGAACCAAAAGAACTTTTAGATGAAAGAAAATGCTTTCTTACATAATGTTAATAAATTTATCTTTATACTAATTTGGTTGTTCGATGTATTTTTTTTTTTTTTTTTGAAACAGTGGCTCACTCTATTGCCTGGGCTGGAGTGTGCAGGCACAATCACGGCTCACGGAAGCCTTGAGCTCCTGGACTCGGGTGATCCTTCTGCCTCAGCCTCCCACATAGTGGGAACTACAGGCATGTACCACGACACCTGGCTTTTAAAAAAAAATTTGTAGAGATGAAGTCTGACTGTGTTGCTCAGGCTGGTCTCAAACTCCCAGGCTTAAGCAGTCCTCCTGCCTCAGCCTCCAAAATGCTGGGATTACAGGCATGAGCCACCACACCTGGCTAAGCGTAGTTTTACATTATTTTTTTATAGAGGAAGGGACCCACAAAGACAGAGAGGTACCTGGGGCCACATGGATTTACAAGGTAGGCCTAAAGGCTTATTGACTGATTAGAAGTAATGCTTGGATGCTTCTGTGTGTCTCTGTGAGGATTCAGTGTTGCTCATGCCAGCACACCCTGCCGGAAGTTTCATGTAGCAGGCTAAGAACACTGTACAGGGAGTCAGGAGGCCTGCATGTGCATCTTGCCTCTGTCACATCTCCTTTTGCAACAGTGAGAAAGTCACCTAGGCTCCTAGACTCTCCTTCCTTCCTCTTAACTAGAAGGGTCTGAATTACATTTCAAGAGTGTTTCTGGTTTAGGAACTCTAGTCTTCTAATCTAGAACAGGTAGCCAGGGACTGAAGCTTCTTCGTGGATAATTTTAGCTAGATAGTCAGAGTAACATTTATTTGTAACTCCCTGAGCTCATAGTAAGTGCTCAATAGATAGCTGTCAAGTAAAGAATGTGGTTAGTGCTAGTTTCCACAAAATATTTTCTCAACCTCTGAGCCCGGGGCCGATGCTTCACGACTTGGGGAAAGATGCAGAAAGCAGATGATCAGCTGTGTCACCTCTGGTGGCCCCTTCCAAACCTGGGATGTCTTCTTGTTGAGAAAACTTGAGCTCTTGTTTTCTGGTCCTGCTTAAAGATGTCTGTAAACTGGCAGCCTGTCTCTGGATTCAAAACTACATCCTGTTGTAACTGACAATAGAGTTGGCTGTCCAAGAGCCCTGCAAGTCCAGCCTGGCTCTCCAAAATGACAGCATCCACGGTAGGGTTGCTCACAGGCTAATTGCGCCTCCTTTGTACACACAGTGCGTGTGTGCCCAGGCTCCAGTGAGCCTTCTGCTGTTGAGAGTTATGGCCTGGACAGGCCGAAAACCAGCTGACATCCTAGCTTCATCTTTCAGAACCCTCAAAGGAAGACAGACCCAGTGAGGAAGAAGAGCTCCCCCTCATCTCAACATCCCCCTAAGCCACTTTTGCCACCCATGGAGGCCATAAAAGAAGAGGATGGCCAACAGAAGCTCAGATACCTTCCCTTCTAGATTCCTGGAAATTAAACTCCAGAAACTCTAGAAACAAGATGAGAGTTTTAAAATTATTTTTATTTATATGCCATTGATGAGTATTCTGTAGGGGAAATGGACATAGACCTTACTTACTCTCTAAGACCATAAAAATCCCAAAGAAAAACATCGACTAAGAAAGAAAGTTGATGAGAGCTATTTCATTAAAATATTGTTTTAATGTTGCCTTAGAAGAAAGTAACAGCATTAAAACTCTGGACCTTCTTCAGAAAACATACTGCAAAGAGGCATGACCCATGTGGGCTTAGCAAGGCATGCTGGGACCTCACAGAGTAGAGTGGGAAGAGAACTGGGGTGACCTTGGGGTGAAGACAGATTTTAGGAGTTTTCTTCTCCACTAGGATTGCCTGATGGGTTCAGAAAAATTAGAGTTATATTCTCTCCATCCATGAAAGCTATGACTAGTGGGAGAGGAACTCTGGGCCATGCATTAGGTTGGGCAACACGTATAAGAAGAGAAGAACCCATATTCTCTCCATTTAAGTCAACCAGGCAAGGCTGAGGTTCAAAGCTCTGTGTGTAGCCCTCCATCCCACTCGCTTGGAATCACGCCTATGATCTTCTTGCCTCTGGCTTGGTGCTGTATCTGTTTTGACAAGAGCAGATACAGACAAAGGCTGATCTGCTGGGAAGGGAGTTGCCTGGCTCCAGATTCTGTGCCTTGATTGATTACCCAGAGAAGATTCAGAAGATGCTGGCAATAACTTTCTCTCCAATCTCAAGGATACTTTACACAGAGAATGAATCATCTTGCCTTTTCTGTACACACACAGGCAAAACTCTTAAATAATGTGTCTGCTTTTCTTTTGTGATCATAATTCCTGTTTTTATTTTGAGTTTTTAAAAAACACTTCTTAATATGGTATAATATAGGAAGTGATTTAATGCTTCATCAGTTGTCAGATACATATTTTAATTATGTGATTGGTCCTGAAAAATATAGAGCCAAATTGGGTACTAATGACAAGGAGCTGACCCCTTTTATCCTCCAAGGCACACATTTACAAATGACTCTTCATCTCTGCACCTTTGCATCTTTAAATGTTTGATTTTACACATTTTGCGTTTCTTTTAAGTCCTGTTGGGATAGGGTGCATTCTGATTCCTGCGGCTGCATTCAGCCAACATTTTTCCTGTTTTCTACTTAATTCTCTCTCATTCTCACAAGATCCTTTAGACGATGGACAGTTGAGCTTTTTTATCAATGATCTCTGTTAGACTCTGGCCAAAGCAAGGGTCTTGTTTATTGTTTGTGTGTATCACACAGATTTGCAGAGATGACAGCAACAGGAATCAAGGCATATCACGTAATGGGATATGAAAACAGACCATGGCATGAAATATTACAGCCTTAATCACAACAGCAGGCATGCTGAAATGTGTATTATAAAGGAGAATGCCAAGTGGATATATCTGAAAAAACTTGAAATACATAAACATCCTCTTTTGATTACTAATGTCTGGTTCTCTGCACCTCCTTGGTGTCTAGCGAAGGCTTAACAGTGGGAATGAGAAGAAGCCAGAGAGCGCTGACAAAGAGCCAGATGCTGTACTGCACACTTTGTACACTGTAGTCCCTCTGGTCTCATGAATACCTTGAGAGTCAGGTACTTCTGCTGCTATTTTCCAGCTAAGGAAACTGAGGTTGGAATATTGAGTAACTGATTTAAGTCACACAATTAGGAAGTGAAAGAACGATCTCCTCAAGTCAGTTTTATCCAGAGACCTGTGCTGTTTCCTCAACCATTCTTTGCTGCTTTCAGGAGAAAAATTATCTGGCAAAATATGATTACTCATTCAGTAATAAATGTGTTGGCCCCATGAATTATCACAGTGATATAATTATTTTTTATTATAATATAGTTACACTAGAATCGCATATGATACATTACAATCTATACGGTATTATTATCTAAATAACAATTTTTTCAAAGTTTATTTTGTATAAATAGTTATCTGCAAACAAGTGCCAGTCCAGGGATTGGGGTCAGTTAGGCATGGGTCCTGTCATTAATGAAATGTCCACAGCCTTGGAGGCAATATGACAGAGATACAAATCACTACAATCCAGGGTGGAGCATGTACTTGGGGAGGTCAGAGGGTGGGAGAGCATCTACCTGGGAAAGTTAGGGACATGCTGGAAGAAACAAGTGATTTCTGAGATGGGCTTTGTGAGAGGGGCTGCATTTGAACTGTGGAAACGAGAAAGAGGGCTTTCCGGCAAGGGGAATGGTTTGAGCAATACAAAAGAAAACTACACGTTGCTGGGTATGGCGCCAGGAATTGTGCATATGTTGACTCAGTTCCTGTGAGAGTCTTGCAAGGCAGCACCATTGTGTGTCTCAGGACTTCAGACTCAACATGTTCAAGCTGGCCTTGTCGCTTCCATCTGGCTCCTCTCGCTCCAGCTGCTCTCTCCTGGATGTCTGTCTCAGTTAATGACGCCACTGTCCATTCTGTTGCCTAGGCCTGGCTCCTGCTCTTGATTGCTAACCCTCCTCCCTTCATCCCAGTAGCATCCAGCCCTGTTGATCCACCCTCTGAACATCGCTGAGCCCATCCTCTTTGGTGGCCCCTGACTGCCAATGCCCTGGTCCAGGCCACCATCTCTCATGTGCTCTTGCAGTCGCCTTCCAGGGCTCCTCCAGGGCTCACCACCCCGTCCTCATCCAGTCCATCCTCCACACGGCAGCCAGAGAGATTCGCATGGGATGCAAACTGGGTCATATTTGCACCTGATGCCTAAATTGAATAACAACAGATGATGGATATTAAGCAATTAATATTCGTTAATACAGTTAATATTAACACACTTCAAGTTAACTGCATGAGTAAAACCATAGGATTGCTCTTTGTTTTCCTTTGAATAAAGCCCAAGTGCTCGAACAAAGCTTCAAAAGCCTTCCCGATCCCACCCCTGTGGTGTCCCTCCCAAAGGTCCCAAGGACCTCGTCTGGGATGCTCTCCCTCTCACCTTCAGCCACCAGGCACGCGGATGCCTTTGGGCTCCCTGCTCTGCCCCTCCTCCCTACATCCCCCACTCTCTGGCTAGCACCCGGGTTGAGCTCCTGGCACCCATCCTCCACCGTAGCCAGAGGGTGAACTGCGTAACAGCAAGAACCAGGGCTCTTCGGTCCCCAACAAATATTTTTTAAGTGAATGAATTGACATTTAAAAGCACGGGGGTTCAGGGCTGGGTTTCTCACGCCTGTAATCCTGGCACTTTGGGAGACACTTTGGGCCCAGGAGTTCCAGACCAGCTTGGCCACATAGTGAGACCTTGTCTCTACAAAAATTAAAAAAACATAGCTGGATATGGTGGCACACTCCTGTAGCCTCAGCTATTGGGAGCCTGAGGCGGAAGGATCTCTTGAGTCCAAGAGGTTGAGGCTGTAGTGAGACACGATTGTGCCACCGCACTCCAGCCTAGGCGATAGCATGAGACTCTGGCCCAGAAACAGACAAACAAAACCAGTAGGGCTCAGAGAGCTTCCATTTCTTTCTCAAGGTGAAACAGCTGTGGCAGGCAGAGTTGGGGATTCCAGCAAACTGTCCGTGTCCAAATCCAAAGCATCTCTCACAGCCCTGGGGTGCCTCTCACCCACGGGCAAGTGTAGGGCACTGGGGAATTCATTCTGGCTGGATCACACCACACACATAACAGAGGACTAGGACACAAGGTGGGACACCGTGCTGCAGTCTCAATCATGTTGCATATACAGCCTTGGACCTCACGTTGAGGAATTAGGACTTCATTCTGCAGACAGGAAGGAATCATGGGCGGTTTTGGGCATGGAAGGGACAAGAGCAGAGTGATCAGGTTTCCTTCTTCTGCCTTCCAAAGCAAGAGTGAAGGCAGAGGAGCAGAAGAAGAATTGGGGCTTTTCCTCATAAGTTTCATTTATGAGATAATACTACCTGCCTCGTATGACTTTTGTGAAGATGAAAAAAAAAATAGCGCATGTAGAAATGCTGTGTAAGCCGGGCTCGGTGGCTCAGCCTGTAATTCCGCACCTTTGGGAGGCTGAGGTGAAAAGCATGGAAAAGCATGAGGAGGTGGCTCTGGCTGCGACTGCCCCCCAACTGCACTCCAGGGAGTCAACCGACTGTTGTGCTAATTATCTGCTCAATACCAAGAGGACAACTTGAAGTAAGTGTTTTGATGTGAATAGTCATTGCTGCTATTATTATTATTATTACTACATTGACTGAAAAGAGGAAAAGACAAATTCAAAGCCCAGAGTCTGCTTGGAAAATTGCATCTGAAAAGGCTTGCCTTGAGGGATTTCTCCTTCAGCACAGGGAGATTTACAGGCAGTTGTGAAAGTGAACTTGGGACTTAGGTCATTAGGGGAAGGCCTGCAGCAGGGGCTGTTTTTATATACTTCCCTTTGGACCCACTGCCTGGAAAAGGGCACAGTGGACTGTGCAGGATGAAAGTTATTCTAGAAGCCCTGATGGCCTGGGTCGTGTCCTAGGCTTGCAAGAGACATTCTCAAAGAGACGGATCAGTGGTCTGGTCTCAATCTCAGGCCTGGGAAAACCATTACCCAACAATTTGAGCTTTATTTTTAATTTGATACACTGTGTTTAATGCAAAATGTATGGGCAGTTCACCAAGCAGTTTACTCAATTGTGGGGAATGGCTATAATCCCAGCGGGCTTATCTTGAAACACTTACAGGTTTTCTGTGACCTTTACAGGTTACATTTCCAAAGGGTTTTAAGAACTCCATGCAGCCGGGCTCGGTGGCTCAGCCTGTAATCCCTCGCTTTGGGAGGCTGAGGTGAGTGGATTGCCTGAGCCCGCGGGTTTGACACCCACCAGGGCAAGTTGGCGAGACCTCATCTCTACAATAAATCAAAAATTAGCTGGGCGTGGTAGTGCGCGCCTGTAGTTCCAGCAACTCGTAAGGCTGAGGCGGAAGGATCGCCAGAGCCCAGCAGGTCAAGGCTGCGGTAACCGGGAGCGGCCACTGCACTCCAGTCTGGGCGACAGAGTGAGACTCCAACTCAAAAAAAAAAAGAACTCCGTGCAAGTTGGGGAAACCACCTTGCAGGAAGAGGAGGATCGTTGGCTCCCCAACACCTAATTCAATCCGCAAATACCTAGTGAATTAATTGAATGAAACCCCCTAAACTGCTTTCCCTGGGACTAACTCTGGACTCTAGGTCTTCCTGGTCCTATATTAAGCAGGTGGGGTGAAAGTGAACTGCAGTAGAGGTCAAGTGTTCTGAGTTCTATTCTCAGCTCTTCTAAGAATAAACTGAAGTAAATGATGTCTATGACCAGTCAGTTTTCCAGATGGTATTCAGAATTTTGTTTCTAGCATCTCGGCAATGAATATGACATGTCTTCTAGTCTCAGGAGAACATGTTGAATATGGGAGCCACCAGCAAGATTTTCCTAAGATACCTATGAAAAGACGACACAGATCGGGCTTGGGGGCTCACGCCTGTAATCCCAGCACTCGGGGAGGCTGAGATGTGAAGATGGCTTGAGCCCAGGAGTCCAAGACAGTGTGAGCAACATAGTGGGAACTCGCCTCTACAAAAAAAAGAGAAAAGAAAAAAATTAATCAGGTATGGTGGCACCTGCCTGCAGTCCCAGTGACTTGGGAGGCTGATGCAGGAGGAACCCTTGAGCCCAGGAGGTCGAGGCTGCGGCGAGGTGTGATTGTGCCACTGCACTCCAACCTGGCAGACAGAATGAGACCCTAATTAAAAAAAAAAAAGACAATGTACATGGAGCTGACCCCCATTAGACAGCATGCCACACGTACAAGCTCTTTCTTTCAGAGGGATTGATTCTTTCAGTGGAATTGAACTTTTGTGCAAATACGACTGAGGAAACGGCCCTTTAATTTGGATCTAGTTTAAATTATTTAATGAATCCCCTTTCTCACTTAATTGGACATTAGGTTTACGAATGAACAAAAGGACTTCATGTGCCATGTAATAGCTAAACAGTATCTGTGGCAAGCAGCGAGACCAGCTGACATTCTCGAAGAGACGGATCAGTGGTCTGGTCTCAACCTCAGGCCTGGGAAACCATTACCCAACAACTCCAGCTTTATTTTTAATTTGATACACTGTGTTTAATGCAAAATGTATGGGCAGTTCACCAGGCGGCTTGCTCAATTGTGGAGAATGGCTGTAATCCCAGTGGGTTTATCTTGCAGGCTTGTGGGGCTGCTGATATTTCCTGGTGGGTGTCTGAGGGAGGAGGCAGGAGAATGCCGAGAATCTGGGGGAACTGCTGCCTTGTGAAGCAGTCCTTTGATTCGAGTCGAACAGGCTTCTTTATCCTGTGAACATCAGGCCCTGGCGCTCCCCGAGGAAGGCTGGGAGTTGGGCTGTGGGTGGAATGCCAAGCCAGTGCTTGTGGGTTTTGTGACTGTTGGGTCATTGCAGGAATCCAGGAAAGACAATTCAGAAGATCCCTGTGAGGAGCCCATAAAGTTATGGAAATGACACTCAGGGACAGGGGGAGAGCCTAGAAGTTCCGAGGGAAATCCTCTTTGGATACTCACATGACCACAGCCTTCTCCCTTATCCAGCAGGCATTTCTTGAATGCCTACTGTGTGCCAAGCATGTGGCTAAGATAAGGTCTCTGGCTGGGAAAGGCACATTTTTGGTAGATGTGATCTCCATCTAGATAATTAATGCACAGATAAAAAATTATGATGTTTAAGATATGCAGACAGTTCAGTGGAGACATGATGACTAATAATGTGGCTAAATGTTCCTAAATAATGGGGGCATCACTTATTGCAGCAACCATGTGTCACATGCCTACAATGCATCCTGCTCTGTGCTAGGTGCCAAGGGGGAAACAAAACAAGAGCAGTTCTCGTCCACTTGGAGTTTCCAGTCTAGTGGACCAAGAAGGACTTGGAGGAAGGTCACGGGTCTGGATTTTGAGAGATGAGTTGAATCCCATTATGGGAGAAGACACAGAGACTTGGCAAAACATGGAGTGCCGAGATAATCACAAGAAATTCTGAGGAAGAGAGGGAGGGAGGCAGTGGCAGGGAGGGAGGGAGGGAGAGAGACAGAAAGAGAGAGAGGGAACATAGACATGAGGAAGTTTTAGGCAGCAAGTCAGGAAAAGAAGGGCATTTGAGGCCATCTTTGAAGGCTTCTGTGCTACTCTGTTGAGTTTGTTTCTTATCCTGTGGGAACTGGAAGCCAATGAAAGATTTAAACGGGGGATAACTTGAGCACATCCACATTCTAGAACAATTATTCTAGCAACAGAGAGAAGGAGCAGTCTACCAGACGGTCGCTGTAGCCAGTGAGGAGCACATTAAAAAAGACAGTGTTTAACCATTTGAATTGTCCAGAAAGGTCAAGACAGGCAACAACTAACAACAGGCCACTGGATTTGACAGGAGGTCTGTGGGGACCTGGTCTAGAAGGGTGAGTTGGTGGCAACTGGATGGCCTTGGTTTAGAGAATCATTTTTCAGGGAAGAAAAGTGGAGGCTCTAATTGCCCAGAGCACAGTAGTTTTTTAATGGTTGTCGTCCAGTCTAGTGAACGTGGTTTACTAGTAAGGATGAAAATCCAACGAGCACAGGAGTCCCCTGTGTACTCATTGATTGTGATGACCCCGAGAGCTGCATTGGGGTAGGGACTGTGCCAGCAGGAGGTTTGTCCTTTAACTGGGAGAACCCAAGTGGCCTTCGAGGCAGCCTTTGTTCAGCTCAGGATCCCTTTCCCCAACTTGGGCTGTCAGCTTTCTTGAGGTTGTAGGAAGCGTCCTGATTTTAGAAATTTCAAGATGCCCTCATCAACAAGGGTACCTGCATAATGAACATTTGTATACCTAACCCTGAATTGTACACCACATCTTCAAAATAAAAAATTTAAAAAAAGTCAAGATGCTATTTACAAAAGGAAGTATTACAATCATTCCCATGTCTCCACTTATACTTCTCATCTTCTGAACATGAGCCCAGAAACACCCTCCTGAGTTCCAATGGATCAGAGAGGAGCCTGAAGGGCTGTAACAAATCCCTGATAATCCACTGGAAAGTCTATAAAGGTGGAGTCTCCCCCAGGGACCCTATCCGATGATTGCCAGTTCTGTTTCCCCACCCAGCAATACAGCCAGCCTGTTTTTATGACATTGTGACTCAGCCAGCTCTTTGCTATAATCAATGTTTCCATTCTTTTCCAAAAAAGCATGTGGATGGTCATTTGCAAACAAGAAAACGAAAGTTTTCCATCCCTAGGTGCAGTGTGGATATTTTGAAAACAAATAATTTAGCAAAGGGATTTAATCTCATCTCCGGTCACTTTGTAATTTGTCTGTGGCATTAGACCTTAGAAAGTAATGTTTTTCGTTTAGACTCAGATAGATTCCACCCTTCCCACCATCCCCCTTTCTGGCTTTGTTCAGTATTGTCAAGTAGAATGGCTTCAGGAGAATAGGACCTTATTGTATCACATTTCAGGAATGAGCAATGAGGAAACAGGAGCCAGGCCTGGAAATGAACTTGTCCTTGTAAACGACCAAGAGAAGGCAGGAGTTAAAATACGCAACCATTATGGTGCCAGAAAATCATCTGCCCTCTCTGAACAAACTCGTGAGTGCTATTTTGCATTTCAATCAGGTTTCCAATGTAATAAATGCTATTCTTTCTACCCCAATGACATATCATTTCATAACTGCTTTGAATAGAGCCCTGCCTCTTTGTGGCCATAGGAACGAACAGTTTAATACTCCCTAAAAATCCCAGATATCATACCTGTTTAACATAAACAGGGTTTTGTTTAGTCTAGGTGATTAGTAACTTTATTTCAGCAAGAAATGCCTGATAAAGAGTTGTCCAGATGTCATGGTCAAAGCATCCTTCTTGTTCGCTGGGAGTGTTGGAGGCAGTTATGCTGTTTATGTATCCACTGGGCTAAATTAGTATCATTATCACTTCAGTAAAGCTCAGGTATTACTGTGTTCTCTGCTAAGGAAACCAATTACAGTATCTGCTGGACGGTGTATTAAATGGCACCATTTAATTAAAGCCTTATCTCTCTCTGAATGAACAATATTTTAAATTATTGTACATTATTTCACTCAATTACTGCAAACCTCTGTCCATTTTTAAGTGCAGAGAAAACTCATTTGGCACCCTGACAGCCGGGAAGAAGAATTGCCGTTTTGTGTTGTGCTTGGTGCCCAGTGCCCAGTAACAGTCAATCCAGGACACGCATCAGTTCATGAGCTCTTTTAGTTTTAAAATATTTCAGATTTGTTCCTCAAGCCTCTCGGCAGCAAAGGGCCCTATTCTGTGACTGCCAGTCGTTCCCTCCAAGGACTAGAGGATAATGGAGACCTCTAAAAAGAATATGTTTAGACGAATAAAGCCATTAAAGAAATACAATTCCCATGCCAGGAACTGAGCTGTGTAACTGACAGGATAGCAATTCATTTTGAATGAATATCTCATAAGGGAATGCAAGAATTAAAATGGACTTGACAGTGAACTCCAGAGATGATAACCTATAAGAGAAAGAAAATTTCACTTGTTAGAAGGAGAAATGAGCTAAAAAGATGCAATACTTAAAACAATAAAAAGGGAAGGGGGTGGCAAATGTGAATGGGTTCTCATTCTTCCCAGTCATTCAATTTAGCCATGGAGAAATGTTGGTCCGTGTTTAGTTAGCAGAGAGCAGCAGTCACCAGCCAGAGAACAGAATACTGTCTCTATAGTGTTTTAACGTCAAAGGATATGGCCCACAGATTGAGAGTGTTTATCGGTCTATTGGGCCATCAATAAGATCCCAGGGAAGGGAAATAGTAGTGACAGATCCCAGACATTGTAGGAACATACTCTAGAACCCACACCGTGGGTGAGATGCACATACACAGATCGAATTTTACAAACTAAAGGATTCCAAGGACAGGCCAGAAGAAATAGATCAGTTTTGCTTTGGGTCACTCATTTCTCAGATCAAGATTATGGTTTCAGGGAATTGAAACAAATTGGTTGAGGACTCCCTGTGAGCAGAGCACGGTGCTGGGTCCTAGAGTTGAGTTCCAACCATTTCACCCACGGTGTGGGTTCTAGAGTATGTTCCTAGAGTTGAGTTCCAACCATGTCACCCAGGATGGGTCCTGTGTGAGTCCACGTTCAGATCTGAGGAATGGTGGTGGTCAATGGTGGTCAGAAATGGCCAGAGTGTAGGGTGGGTGTCTCCATGCAGAGTTTCCTTGGTCTATTTGTGCAGCTTTGAAGATTTTGTTACATTTGAAGAAAACTCTTAATTGTACATAATTTCAATTATCTACAGTTAGGGAACATATGTCATGTCCAAGGCTGGTTTTACTTTGGTTATATGTTGCTCAAGGATAACATAGAGGTTAAAGGTATAGGTTTTAAAATCCCTCACCCATTCACTTATTTAGAAAACATTTGCAGATTTCTAATGATAGTCAAGATAGAAAAAGAGACCCTGCCCAGGAAACTCAAATTCAAATTTTCTGCCCATTTTGCTAACAAAATAATGCTGAACATATGACTTAGTTTTCCTCACCTATAGTGTGAAGTTAATAATATACATCTCATGGGATGACTGAAAATTAAGAGAGTCATTTCGGTGTCTTCCATATGACAAATTCTCAGCAAATTGTAAATATATTGTGATTACTGCTTCACATAAGCGGGTGTCAATTATCTTCCAAAGATTTATAGTTTAGCTCGGAGGCTACACATATAAAAAGATAGTAATAATGATGTATTGAAAGCAATACTTAATGAGCCAGCAAGAGTTAATGCCAGTGTGTGCGGGACGGGACACCTTAATGTCTCCATGCACATACGCAGATCGAATTTTACAAACTAAAGTATTCTTCTGTCAAAGATGCTTCATAATTGAACGTGGCAGTAGGATTGCTGTCTGCACTGGCAGAATTTCCAGGATCAGGCCTGAAATTATTAGATGTAATCATCAGGTTGAGTTACTATACAAAGCCAGTTATTTGCCATCTGCCATTTGGAGATGTGCCCTAGGGCCCTGCTTGGATACCAGTACATTGCTATGCAGCAGGGGGAAATGTCTCTGTCCAAATAACTTATCTCTCAGTGTCGAATTCTAATGAGAGAATGGGCTGCAAATAGATGCTCTGCCTTAATGATAAAGAGGACAGTGAGCATTTATTGCCCGGCCTGTGGGCAGAAACAATGACTAGGACATGTATTTGGAGGATTTTAAAACAGAAAGCAGAAGAATCAAATATCCAGTAAAATTAAACTGGATTCAAAGATGAATTCTGTAGAAATTGACCAGGTGGGAGAAGAAAGTCCTGTGTGTCTGCCTGAGGCAGAGGTTAATGGGGAGTGAGTGAGGGCTATAAATGATCAAGGTGAAGATGATATGTGAGGCTTGTTATGCACAAGTCATGTTTACAGTGGTCCAGCAGATATAAAAAATGGGTGTCAATAGGTAGAGGTCTGGACATACCTCGTGGAGAGACTGAGGCACAATTGGTCAAGGGAGCTAAATGACACAAAATCACTTCCAGGCACTGATGGAATCCACAAGAATGGCTGAGAAAACTGCATCTTGTTATAGGAAGCATGAAACAAGAGCACCTACTGTGTACAATCTGTGCTCACAGTCAACATGGCTTCTATTGTCATTAACTCCTACATACTGATGAGCAGACAAGACTCACTGGACTGGCCCCCATCTTCCCATCTTTCCCTGCTCTGACTCATCCATACATTTTGCTGAATCATTCTTCCTAAAGCACTGCTTTGACTATATCACTTTCCTGGTTAAAATCCTTCAGTGGCTCCCTAATGGTCCCAGACCTTAGTTTGGGCACACCTTGTTTTATTGCACTCGCTTTATTGTGATTCACAAATATTGTGCTTTTTTAATAAATTGAGAGTTCGTGGCAACTCTGTCAAACAAGTCTGTCAGCACCATTTTCCAACAGCATGTGCTTACTTCATGTCTCTGTGTCACACTGTGGCCTTGCTTGCAATATTTCGCTTTTTTTCATTATTATTATATCTGTTATGGTGATCCGCGGTCAGTGCAATCCTTAATGTTACCATTGTAATTGTTTTGGGACACCATGAACTGTGCCCATATAAGATGGTAAGCTTAATTGATAAATGTGTGTGTTCTGACTGCTCCACTGACCAGCCATTCCTCATTTCTCTCCCTCTCCTTGGGCCTCTCTATTTTGTAAGACACGGCAGCACTGAAATTAAACCAATTAATAACCCTACAATGGCCTCAAGCATTCAAGTGAAAGGAAGAGTTACACATCTCCCACTGTAAACCAAAAGGCAGAAATGAGTAGATTAGTGAGGAAGGCATGTCAAGAGCCAAAACAGGCCAAAAGCTAGGCCTCTTGTGCCAGTTAGCCAAGCTGTGAATGCAAAGAATAAGTTCTGAAAGGAAATTGAAAGTGCTACTCCAATGAAGACCTTAATGATAAGAAAACAAAACAGTCTTATTGCTGATGTGGAGAAAGTTTCACTGGTCTAGATAGAAGACTGAACCAGTCACAACGTTCCCTTAAGCCAAAGCCTTGTCCAGAGTAAGGTCCCCACTCTCTTCAATTCTGTGAAGGATGAAAGAGGTGAGGAAACTGCACAAGAAAAGTCTGAAGCTGGCAGAGGTTGGTTCATGAGGCTTAAGGAAAGATGCCGTCTCCATAGCATAAAGGTACAGGTGAAGCAGCAGGTGCTGATAGAGAAACTGCAGCAAGTTATCCAGAGATCTAGTTAAGGAGGTTGATGAAGGTGGCCAATAGATGTTTAGTGTAGAGGAGGCAGCCTTCTTTTGGAAGAAGATGCCATCTCATCTAGGATATCTAGATAGCTAGAGAGGAGAAGGCAATGCCCAGCTTCAGGGCTTCAAAGGACAGGCCAACTCTCTTGTTAGAAGTTAATGCAGTTGGTGACTGCAGTGGAAGCCATTCTGAAAATCCTAGGCCCTTGAGAATGATGCTAAATCAACTCTGCCTCTGCTCTATAAATAGAACAGCAAAGCCTGGATGGCAGTACATCTGTTTATAGTATGGATTACTAAATATTTTAAGCTCACTGTTGAGACCTACTGCTCATTCAATATTTATTTCAAAGTATGACTGCTCATTGACAATGCACCCAGTTGCTCAAGAGTTGTTCTGGAGACATACAAGGGGATGAATGCTGATTCCATGCCTGCTAGCACAACAGTCATTCTGCGTTCATGGATCAAAGAGTAATTTTGACTTTCAGGTCTTGATTTTTAAGAAATATCTTGTAAGGCCATAGCTGCCATAGATAGTGATCCTCTGATGGATATGGGCAGAGTCAATGGAAAACCTTCTGGAAAGGATTTGCCATTCTAGATGCCACGAAGAACATCTGTGATTCATAAGAAGAGGTGAAAACAGCAACATTAAAAGGAGTTTGGGAGAAGTTGATTCCAACCCTTATGGATGACTTTGAGGGTTTCCAGACTTCAGTGGAGGAAGTCACTGATGCGGTGGAAACAGCAAGAGAACCAGAATTGGAAGTGGAGCCTGAAGATGTGATTGGATTGCAGCATCTCATGGTCAAATTTGAGTGGATAAGGAGTTGATTCCTATGGATGAGCAAAGAAAGTGGTTTCTTAAGATGAAATCTACTTCTGATGATGATGCTGTGAACATCGCTGGAGCAACCACAAAGGGTTTAAACTATTTCATAAACTTAATTGATAAAGTGGCAGCAGGGTTTAAAAGGGTTGACCTTAATTTTGAAAGAAGTGCTACTGTGAGTAAAATGCTATCAAACAGCATCAGATGCAATAGCGAGATATTTCAATGATGAGTCAATCCATGCAGCAAACTCTATTGTTGGCTTATGTTAAGAAATCGCCGCCGGGCTCAGTGGCTCAGCCAGTAATCCTGCGCCTTTGGGAGGCTGAGGTGAGTGGATTGCCTGAGCCCGTGGGTTCGAGACCTGTGTGGGCAACTTGGCGAGACCTCATCTCTACAATAAAATAAAAAAATCAGCCGGGCGTGGTAGCGCAAGCCTGTAATTCCGGCTACTTGGAAGGCTGAGGCAGAAGGATCGCTGGAGCCCAGCAGGTCGAGGCTGCGGTGGCCGGGAGCGGCCACTGCACTCCAGTCTGGGCGACAGAGTGAGACTCCAATTTAATAAAAAAAAAAAAGAAAAGAAGAAATCGCCACAGTCACCGCAGCCTTTAGCAACCACCACTCTGATCAGTCATCAGCCGTCAACATCGAGTCAAGACCCTCTACCAGCAAAAACATGACGAATTACCGAAGGCTCAGACGATTATTAACATTTTTTAAAACAATAAAGTATTTTAAAAATTGAGACGTCCTTTTTTTTAGACATAATGTTAAAAGACTGCAGAACAATGTAAACATAATTTGTATATGCACTGGCAAACCAAACATTTGTATAAAAACAGTAAGTTCCCTACATACGAATGCGTTCTGTTCTGAGAGCACATTCATAAATTCAGTTTGTACGTAAGTCCAACAAAGTTAGCCTTGGTCCCCAACTAACACAATTGACTGTGTTAGCTATATCACCGCTGCTTTTATACTTGCTTCTGGACATCCTGGACTTGAAATAAGGATAAAGTACTACTGTATATAGTACTGTACAGTGAAATACACAAAAGCACAACCGCCTGTAGAGGATGCACGCATGTGACAATGAACTAACTTATGTGATTGGACATGTGAACGCACATTTGCATCTTTGAAAGTTCACAGCTTGAGGGTTCGTGGGTATACAAAACAAAAGTAAGACAAGACCAAACTCAAGTAATGGCCTTCATTTTCCTGAGCACTGTGCTAAGTGCTTTAACGTTTAGTCTTATTTAAGTCTCCACAAAGTCACATGAAGTGGGGACTGTTACCATCTTCATGTTAAAGGGTTTGAGACCCAGAGAGGTTCAAGTCAGCTTATAGTAAAGACCCCTAGGGCATCTGTGTCAAGGATTTGCAAAGTCTATTTGAGAAGAGAGAAGTGGGAGTGAGGAAGGTAATTGCCCCACCCCATGTCCCACCGCCATGCACCTGCGTCCACCTGCAGCTGCAGAGGAAAACAGTTTCCAACACACCAAGAGCTTCTCTGCCAAGCACCTGCAGCTCGCTTCTCCTCGCTTGAGGCATTTCCCCTGCACACTTCCCATTCCTCCCTGAGTACACTGGTGTAACCTGGAATTGCAGGGAAACCCACACCCCTGGGCAACTCTCCACCAGTGGTGGGTAGGAAAGGTGGCCATATCCAGTTCCGAGTCCTCCTGTGGGTTGATTCCGAGGTGTGTTTTCCAGGGAACTTGAGCCTCGGGGACCAACGGTAGCAACCCCTCATGAATACACTCGTGATTGGCTTTCCTCCTTCCCTGTCTCACTTTCCCACTGCCTCAATTCTACTCCCAGGGATCACCACCTAAATAAACTACTTTCACTCAAGTCTTTGTCTCAGGACCTCTTTTGCGAGGAGCCAAAACTAAGATGGTAGTTTAGAGGAGATATGTTTAAACCATCCACAGCTCTCAAACATTCCATTTAGAAAGGGGATCTGTAGAAATTCCACCTTGACTCTTCACAGAAGAGAGAAGACCAAAATGTAAAAGAGATGTGGATGAAGGTGAACTTTTACGATGGTAGGGGCTGCCTGTGAAGTGCTAAGCATCACTTGTAGTACCTTGAAAGCAGCAACCTGTGGCTGGACCTGTCTCCAGAGGGTTAACAGTAGGTAGGCATCCCCCACAACCTCTGGAGATTGTGGAGGTCAGATAGGAAGACGCAGAAGGAGTCCTTCTTTGCCCTGCAGTATGATTCAGTCCTTTTATATCCTGTGCATCCATCTCAGATGGAGATAAGCTGATGTTTCTTGTTTCACAATATTCCAAAAAGCCTTGACAGTGGAAGGTAGCACAAGTACCTCTTTGTGTTCTCAAGGAGCACACTTTATGAAGACTAGTGCTGAAATGCTGGTTCTAATATGTTTCTCCAAAGAACTGGTTCAATCAATTTGTATCTTTACAAGTCAGGTGATGTCCTAGATACTTTAAAGGTATAATCCCTATCATTTTGGGATAGTTTGATTTTATCTAGTGCTTACTTTAACTAAAAGTGATGGATAGCATATATTTGTTTCTTTAAAAAAGTGCTTTGAGGTTAATTTGCTTAGACATTTTTGGAGAAAATATTTGATGGCTCTTGAGATATCTTGAGATAATATTCGACATCCCTCTGCATGTACCAATTCGGATTGAGGATGAGCACTCTAGAACCCAGAGGAAGACTCCTGTCTAGCTTGCTTGGAGTTCCAGGGAAGGGGCTTCTGGGAGTACAGGGCATGCTCAAGGCTGACCGGACAGTGACTCCCACCTGCCTAGTTTCTATATGAGTAACACCAGAGTGAGAAACTATCAAGTGGCTTGCCCAGTCGATCTCATGTAGATGAACCCCAACAGATCTTTGCTTAATTTTACACAATCAAACTAGAAAAAAAAGGCATACTATGTCAGAAAAAAATTTGCAATTAATATTAAGAGCAATGAAAAGGCAATGAGTGAAATAGAAGAGGAAACGTCCCTCCAACTCCCATTTGCCCCCTGGTGTCTGGTGGGACATGTGTGTGTGCACAAGTCTGGCAGTGTGTGTGTGTGCGTGAGTGTCTGGTGAAATGTATGCACTTTTGGACTGAGTGAATAGGTGAGAGCCTCCCGTCAGCTTACTATACTTCCACATGCTTCGAACAATAAAACAACCATGTTTCTGAAGTCGGGCTAATTCTCTCAACACTAGGCTTTTGAGTTTACTCATATTAGGTCCAAATATTTGCTCTGCCTTAGTGGTTACGCTATCCAGGGCAAGTCCCTTTACTTTTCTGAAACCCGGTGTTTTCCGATATCAAATTGAGATACTACTATGTCTTAGCTCTAGACCTCTAGGGGCGGAGCCAGGCGAGGATTAAATTGCCGAAGCTTTCTTTGAGAAACTCAAACCCAGAGCCATGCAGGTAAAGAGAAGAAGGGAAGCAGAGCAAGGAAAGATGAGCAAAATGTGGTGATAGGCCACCACTTTACAGCCGGTTGCTCAGTGAGATGTCTGTTAGAAAGCTTACAGAAACGACACTGCGAAGCCACTCATGCACGAGAGAAAAGAGAGGGCTTACTTGTTCAATCCCCTTCTCTCTCATGTCTCCCATCGGTCAAGGCTGACCTCAGTGGCGACTAACTCCTCCCCAGCTTCCAGTTTGCACCAACCAGGCCCTTGGTGGCCGCTCAGGAATCTAGAGGTGATGGTCTGGAGTGTGGTGTTTTATCCCAGCATGGAAGAGGAAGGGAATTCAGAGACAATAGGCTCAGCACTTGTGATGTGAGAGCCAGGCAGACTTGGCAGTTCCTGTGGACTTCCACCCACCAGGGGTGCTGGGCAGAGGCATAGCAAAGGCAGGACAGCCTGAGAGATGTTTCTAGAAAGAAGCAAGTGGCCAAGCGAATTGGGAAGCCACACAAAGTTTGTGCTCAATACATCTGATACCTGCTGCATAGGACTCTTGCCAGAGCTGAATTCCTGAAAAGTACTGATCGCAATGCCTGGCCTTATGGTGAGCACATAAACTCTGAAAACAATGACTTGAGTGGACAATTAGCTTTGCCACTTGTGACTCATGTAAATGTAGGCAGTTTACTTACTTTAAACCTCAGGAGCCTCACTGGAAAAGGAAAGATAATAATTATACCTGTCTTGTAGAGTTATTGGAGGGATAAATGAGGTAATTAAGGTCTAATGTGTGGTAAGTGGTCAATAAATGTTAGCCATGATGATGATGATGATGATGATGTTGATGATAAAGATGTTGATAATGAGTCAACAGTATTTTCAAGTAAAGCAAAATTTTCTTTCCGAAATTCCCAGGTTCCTAAAGTAATTGTTCTTTAATGTCAATTATGTACGATTATGTACGAGGAAATTACTGGTATCTGGCTTTTCCCCCCCTTTTTCTTGCTTTCTTGTTGTAGTTGAATTATATTAAACTCGATTTCAGTTTCTCTCAAAACCTAAGTTGCTGGAAATTTACCCAGTAGCTGAGTGTGATAGCAGCAACTGCTGTCGGAATATCACTACACAGATTATCAGGCAGCAAGATCTCTTAATAAATCTTGAGCCTGTTTTGAAGTGTAATAATTTTGAAGGCAGCCATAGTTGGCCAGACAACCAAAGACACATCAACTTTATTAATACGATTTTGTGGAGTCCTTATCAATGTATGCATCATTGGGCACCCTAGTAACAGAATTCATCTCAGTGCTGCCCAGAACATTTTCGTTTCTGGTTTCTGTAATACTTTCCGAGAACAGGTGAATTTGTGTCCTCAACTATAGGTAAACTTAGTGAGTTCCATCACTCAGGGCTGAAATATCTCCTTATGAAAGAAATTACTCATTAACTATACTTGAATTTAGGCACTTGTATGTTTTCTTGAAAGAAACTGTGAAACAAGTCATTTTAAAAATCTTGTCTTGGTGTGGTGGCTCATGTCTGTAATCCCAGCACTTAGGGAGACCAGGATGAGAGGATATCTTGAGTTCAGGCATTCGAGATCAGCCCGGGTAACACAGCAAGACCCCCTCATCTCTAAAAAAGATACAAAAATTAGACAGGTATGGTGACCTGTAGTCCTAGCTACTCTAGAGGCTGAGACGGGAGGATTCCTTGAGCCCAGGAGGTTGAGACTGCAATGAGCTATGATTGTGCCATTGCACTCCAGCCTGGGTGACAGAGTAAGACCTTGTCTCAAAAACAAACAAACAAACAAACAAACAAACAAGCAAGCAAAACAAGCAACAACAACAAGACTTGAATGTGTATCCTACATTCATCATAGTTGCAGGACAGATCCCAGCAACCCGGATCAGATGTTAGTGTGGTCTGTATACCTGTGAAAGCTAAGTTTGATTCGGAACAGGGGTGTGGAGTCAGGGTACTTCCAATGAAGAATTGCACCAAGGTTCCCTTGGCCTATCATGTCCCTCCCTTTCTCCATGCACACCTCAGCCTGTGAGTTCTTCTCACTCATGCCCTAATTCAAGACTCAACAACAGATAAATATAGACCTCTGAGTTGCTTCGAAAAACTCAGTTATTGACCTGGACCAAGGAGGGTAATTCTGCACTGAGGGAAATAATTTCCTCAGCAGGCTTATGCAACTACATACCGAGAAGGTATTAGAGACTGGCTAAAGCCAAGCATTTAGACTCACTAAGGTATGAGTTTGAATCCTGTTCTGACACTTACTATGTTATGACCCCAGGCAGGCAACTGAATCTGCTCCTGAGTTTCTTCTTCTTCCTTTCCTTCCTTCCTTCCTTCCTTCCTTCCTTCCTTCCTTCCTTTTTTAACACAGGGTCTCACTCTTTCATCCAGGCTGGAATGCAGCACAGTCTCAACCTCCTGGGCTTAAGCGATTCTCCTACCTCACCCTCTCCAGTAGCTGGGACTATAGACATGTGCCTCAATGCCCAGATAATTTTTGGATTTTTTGTGGAGATGGGAGTCTCATTATGTTGCCTAGGGTTGTCCCAAACTCCTGGCCTCAAGTGATCCTCCCGCCTTGGCCTTCCAAGGTGTTGGGATTATAGCCATGAGCCACTACGCCTGGCCCAGTTTCTCTATTTCTAAAATAATGTTGATGATGAAGAAGAAGATGATGGTGGCAATTACCCTTCATTCCACATTTACCATGCCCCCAAAACTGTTCTAAGTGCTTCATGTACCTTTTCCAACTCATCATCACAACTCTTCGAGTCTTGTGCCATCACAACAGATTGCATTCTGAAAGTAGTTACTATCAAGCCCGGTGCAAATGCCACCACCACTGTCACTTCAGAAACAAGCTTTGTCATTCCCAGCTCTAGACACTGCTGCTAGGATGTAACTAATAGTCTCACCTGCTTTCTTGGGGCACCAGAGCCTTCCCTTCTTGTCCCAGTGCTAGACATAGTCAAGGGGTCCTGATGGAAAGGATGCATGGTTCCCTCATTCATCCTTCTGAGAGCGGTGTGGTCCATGGAATTTTGTCTTACATTACTTAGGGATGTTTATCTTCTCTATTCCAAGTTTACTTAATGACAAACATCCAGATCAGGAATTGTTCTATAGAATCAGGCTGCTTTAAAACGGAACAAAATGTTTAAAAGATAAGCAGAGATAAAAGCAACAATGATTAAAACCATCTTCCCAATAACCCTGTAAAAGGCCCTCAGACTCAGGTATTGGGCTTTCTTTGACACTGTTGGGAGATGTTGTAATTCAAGCTGTTCTTCATGCAGCAATTACTTTGTGACATTAGCGCCATTGGACTAGTGATCTGTCCTATTGATGCAGGGGCCTGAGGAGCAGTCCTGATCAAGACAGGCAGCCAGCCTCCAGGAAAGTAAGAGCTCTGCTGTCGAAGGCAATATAATATTCCTCTGCATCCTTGGCTATGATTTATTAGTAGTGTTTGGATGGTAATTTAATGGAACACACAATGCATTGTGTATGGGTTATCCGCAGTTTATCACAGGGAGTGTCATGCATTGCATTACACGCTAAACTCCTGTACCCATACTGGGAAACATCACAGATGCAGAATTACCCATCCTCTCCCAACGTGGCATATTTACTTTAGTTAAAAATTACAACTTCCTACAACCTCTGAGTTGAGACTTAAAAAGAAAATTATCAGGCACAGTTAGTTGCCTGTAAGAATGGGCAATGTATAGCTATCTTCATTTCCATAGAGAGGTGAGTAGAAATGTAAATAACTTAACTTTGGAAACTCTGAACTGGGCACGGTGGCTCACACCTGTAATCCCAGCACTTTGGGAGGCTGAAGTGGGTGTTTAAGACCATCTTAGGCAACTTGACGAGACACTGTCTCTACATAAAAACAACTTAAAAATTAACCAGGCATATTGGTGTGCATCTGTAGTCCCAGCTACTTGGAAGGCTGAGGTGGGAGGATCACTTGAGCCCTGGAGA
This sequence comes from Cephalopachus bancanus, assembly GCA_027257055.1. NCBI lineage: Eukaryota > Metazoa > Chordata > Mammalia > Primates > Tarsiidae > Cephalopachus > Cephalopachus bancanus. The sequence continues at coordinate 672,693 of JAPVLO010000521.1, read as the reverse complement.
TCAAGTTTGTAGTGAGCCATGACCATTCCACTGCACGCCAGCCTGGGCAACAGAGTGAGACTCTGCCTCAAAACAACAACAACAAAACTCTGCACTGCTTCTGGAATACAGGCTAGATTGCAGTATTGACTGGCTTACTTGGGAGCGTTGGGAAGGAGAAGGGAGAAGTGAGCTCACTTGGAAGGGATCTGGCTTTGGGCCACCATTTGAAGGTGTCCCCTGCTGAGGACTGAGCATGAAGCCCACTCAAGAGCTCATTTCAAGAAGACTGGTGTCCTCTTCTGAGGACAATAAGACTAGGCTGAACCCAGGAAACAGGTTTGTGTCTGGAATTGCCCAAGGCAGGGGATTGGCTTGCAAGACTTCACAAGGTTCCTTCTAGTTTAATGACGTGTCTTCTGAGAGATTACGACATCTTCATTCTCTCCAAAAACCAAGGTCAGTGAGGACAGATCAGAAGAAAGCCACAGTGATGGCATTTTTAGCCAACTCAGCAAAGTGGTAATGAGGTGATTCCAAAACCTAGTGCTGACCGAATTACCTACGAGGCCTGATAAACATATTGATGCCCTGGGTCCAGCCTGTGGAGACTTTTGACTCAGGAGCTTTGTCTGGGTCCTGTGTCAGTTATTTTTTGTCAACTTTATTGAGGTATAATGTACATGCCCATCTGGTGTGTCCACGTCCACAAGTCTGATCATTTTTGATGATAGAATACATCCCTGTAGCCTCCATTGCAATCAGCATTCAGAGCATTTTCATCGCCCCAAAAGTTTCCTTTTGTCTTTTGTACAAACGCTCCTACTCCCCCACTCCTAGATCTAGGCATCCATTGACCTGCTGCCACTATAATTAGTGGCTTTTCTGGAATTTCATCAACACAGAATCACACAGTATGTGTTTTTTGGTTCAGCTTATTTCTCTCAGCATAATGCTTGAGATTCATCTATTTTGTTGCATATATCATTGGTTCATTCTTTTTAATTGATAAGTCGTATTCCATTATTTTGCTACATCACAATATTTTAATCCATTCCCTTTTTGATGGCCATTTGGGTTGTTCCAGAGCTTTAACTATTAAGAATAAAGCTGCTATATATAAACAATCATGTAAAGGTCTTTGTGTGGAACTGCTAGATTATATATATGTGTATGTCTTACTTTATTAAAAAAAACTGCCAGACTGTTTTTCCAAAATGGTTGTATCATTTCTAGTTTCTTACCAGTGCTGGGAAAAGTCAAGTTACCCTACATCTTCATTAACACTTGGTATTGTCACTCTTTTTAATTTTAGCCATTCCAGTTAGTTTTAATCTCCTAGATGTTTCTGATGCACACCAAAGTTTAGGAACCCCAGCTCTAATAAAAATCAGTGGCTTCTGGCAGCCTAAAAGCAACTCAAGGCCTGAGTCTCACCCTCAACTCTGAGCCTGCCCCTGCTGTTTCACCCCTGGGATCACCCCTAATAAATGGAATCTTGGGGACTCAGTGTTTTCGGTACCTGGGCAGCCAGGCTTCCCACCTCTCTGTCACTGTTGTCTTCTACCTCTATAAAAACCATTCCTATGTACTGTCCTCGAGATCTGTCAACTCCTTACCCAGTCTCTCTGGAGATTAATTGTATTGAATGAGTAGGTGTTGGGGGTTGGGGAGATTCACATTCCAGACAGAGGCACTAGCAAGAACACAGTCTTGGAGGCACAAAATAGTCTGGTCCACTTGGGAAACAGAGTAGTCCAGTGTCCTTGGAGCATGGCACTGATAGGAAAGCCAGCCCACACAGGGCCTTGCTGCCAAGGGCAAGGGTTTGGACTTGAGGCTGAAATGTGGGGCATAAACTGCTCTCTTCATGCTTTTAGGTGATTGGGAAAAAAATCAAAAGGAGAATAACATTCACGGCACATGAGAATGACATGAAATTCAGATTTCTGTGCCCATAAAGTCTAAGCGAGGTGCAGTCAGGCCCTTGGGTCTTCAGCACTATGACGGCAGAGTTGAATCATTGCAACAAACTGTGCTTCAGAAAAATAACTCTAGTGTTTGGGTAGAACAAGAGAATGGAAAATTATATGGAAGTACCATTTTGTACCCCAGAAGTAGACCCAAGACAGCCCAGTTTTGACTCATTGCACAGTCAGTAGTAATTATTTAAAATTAAAGAACGAAAGAAATGAATGAGTCTTATCGTGTCATTCCTTCATGCTTTTCTGTGTCTCTTCCCCTCCTGTCTTGCCCCACTGAAGGCGGGAGAATATATGGGTGGATGTGGGGTTGGGGGAAGCACTGGGCCCTTCTCAGCTCTAAAAAGCGTCCCGCCAAGGTAAGCTACCTTGCTGGTCACTGGGGCTGCCTTGTCCTCCCTATAGTTTGAGGGCCTTTCCCACCTGGTCCTCACTCATCCCTCCATTCAGTCTTTGAACATTTATTATAAGCCAGGCATAAGCTGAACATATGAAGACACCATCTCTGTTCCCAAGGAAGCAAAGTTCTTTCCTCTCATCTTCCAGCCTTAGGCCAGGGGCCTGCCAACTCCATACCTAGTCCCCCTGGAGACAAATTGGGTTGAATGAGTAGGTATTGCAGGGTGGGGTAAGGGTTCACATTCCAGGCCGAGGAACCAGCAAGAAGCTTTTTCTGTCAATAGCCAGATAGTCAATGTTTTTGTCTTTGTGACTCATTTGGTCTGTTGCAATTATTCAACTCTGCTGTCGTAGTGCTGTAGACCCAAGGGCATGACTGTGCCTCGCTTAGACTTTATGGGCACAGAAATCTGAATTTCATGTCATTCTTATGTGCCACGAATGTTATTCTTCTTTTGATTTTTTCCCCCAATCACCTAAAAGCATGAAAACGATTCTTAGTTCAGCGGTTGTACAAAACTGGGAGGGGCGGGGAAGGGGAACAGGATTTGTCCCATGGCTAAGGTTTGCTCACTTTCCCTTGGGTTTTCTTCTCATAAAGCATGGACAAAAGTTCTTTATTTTAGCCTCAGTTACGGGACGGTCATCACAGCCAGGAGACTCCCTCCCACTTGCAGCCCCTGCCTCTCCCCACACATTCACCCCATCCTCAATTTGTGCCACCAGAATTATCTCCCAGCAATGTAAACACGATCCATCACACTCCGGCTGCACAACACTCTCTCTTCAGGTGCCCCCAGAGCTCCTCATCACCTCGCTCTGTCCTCCCCTCTGGCCTCCTTTCTTGCCCCCTCCCACTCCTCGGACCCCACACTCCAGCCGCTTGAAGTCATTTGTACCTGCTCCTTCCAGCCTGTGTTCCCGGGCCTGTTGAATTTTCCCAACTTTGGATTCTTAACCTTCTTTCCACCTAGCTAACGCCTACTGGCCTCGGAGACTCAGCCCCCGTGTCAGGTGGTCTTCCTTGACGTCTCACCCCAAGCAGAGCGAGGCATGCCCTCTGCTGTACTCCTAGTACTCATGACCTTGGATCACCTTGAGGGTTGTGTCTTAATACTTTTTCAAGCCCCCAATTCAATGTTGAGCACATAGAAGATGCTCTGTAGATATTTTAGTCAATTATCAAACATTAAGACCCATTTCTCTACAACGCATAAAAAGATAAGTAGTGGATATATGCTTTTTTGCTATTTTTCTTTTCATATGTTCCTACTGCTGTTAAATTTTAAGTTTTTAAGCAGACATAGAGTATATTTACAAAATTTTTTTAGTATAGACTAGTCCTTCCCGATACAAAAAATAACCCTCTAGAGATCTTGGATTCTCTGGGGGCGCCTCTGGGTGATCGTGGTGGGCTTTTATTTGAGTAACTCCCACCCTAGGAGGAAATACAGAATGTCATTGAGGTCCTGTTAATCTGTTTCCTTGACAGATGAGGAAACCGCAGCCTCAGAATGATAAAGCAGCTTGTCCAAGAACACTTGGTTGGTAAATGACAAAAGCAAAACAAGGGCTGGAAGCCAGACCTTCGCATGACGGGCATTCTAATTTTTGAGGCAGTTTGCCAGTTAGAGCTTTGTGCTCTGAATGTGAATTTGCAATTTATGAGCCTGAAGGTGTGGGATGGGTGGCAGCCTAAGGGCGTGCCCAGGAGGCTGGGCTGTGGTGACCTGTCGTTCTTTGCCGTCTCTGAATAGGATGCCTTGTTGCTTTTCTTGCTTCTTCAGAATATCAGTCATTCTCTTAAAACAGTCACACTCATTATAGCTGGCCAACAAATGGGCGGGAACTAGGCAACTCCAATTATTTAACTCAACATGTGAAATCACTTAATCAGAGCTCACAGGACTGAGGGACGGTATTAAAAAGAAATAGGCGCCCTGTCTGGTTCCCAGAATGAACCCTTTTCAGGAAAGAAAAGAACTGATATTATTTATTGTAGCAGCACAAGGATACACTGTGGTATATGATGAGAAAACAGCGGGCTGACGAGAGCCTGGTGATCAGGCTCCATTTGAACTCCGTTCCTGATTTCTTTTTCTTTTTTTTAATTTCAGTTTAAATTTGGAACAATTATTTAATCATTGTTTTTCTCCATTTCCCCACCATAGAGCAGAAACACTGTTATTTTGGATTTTTGAAGATCTCTTAGGTTAGTGCTATGGCACCCGGTGTGCTGCTGTCTGCTTGGGCTTGCATTCATTCAACTGCGTGGTGGCAGTGACTGAAATACCATAAAGAGTGGTTTCAGTCCCAGGCTGTAGTGCAATGGCACGATCGATCAGGGCTCATCGCAGCCTTTACCTCTTGGGTTCAGATGATCCTCCTGCCTCAGCCACCGAGGAACTGGGACTACATGTGTGCATCACCACGCCTGGCTCATTTTTCTATTTTAAAAATTTTTTTGTAGTGAAATCTCTCTTTGTTGCCTAGACTGGTCTCAAACTCCTGGGCTTAACAATCTTCCCGCCTCCGCCTTCCAAAGTGCTGAGATTATAAACGTGAGCCACCACATTGGGCCTACAAGAACACATTTAAAAAGTAATTCTGTGTTTGTCTTTTGTCTTTTTTTTTTAATGGCATAGGCAGCCTCTTGCTAAATATGAGATTGTAGGGGGTGGAGCATTGACTGGGGAATGTCATGACTGGAAAACTCACAGAGGACTGATCCAGACAGAGGCAAGGCAGATGGCAACTGTCCTTCCCATGCATCCTTTCCAGTTTTGAGAAGAGCCTTCCAGGACAAAGTGTGCACAGGAGCAGGAGGCCGCAGAGGACAGGTGACCTCCTCACCTGCGGGACAGTGTTTGGAGCAACATGCATGGCCCACTCGCTCCCGTTCTCTCTCTCCTCAGGTGTTGTGGAAGCATTTAACGTTATTTGAAATTCCCCCTCGCGCTCTTTTTGTCCTCAAGAATCTTTCATGGTCTTTTCTGAGCAAAACAAAATAACACTCTCCTCCTGACTGATGGAATTTAAGGAACAAACGTACGATCGTGGGAATAAGAGCAACTTCCAAATGACCCCATGAAAGCATGCTTTTCTCAAAACGTAGATTCATGGGCTACAATCAAATCCCTTCACTCAGTAAAATTAATTTTGCTTAAATACTAGCTAGACGTTCCCTTTTGCGTTTTTATTGAGGGATTTACATTTTTTTCTTTCGGTTCTCATGGTCCCTCAGACCCATTCTTCTATCTTACGTGACCCTGGGAGCCAAACGCAGCACAGACAGCCAAAGTCAGTAGCGTGTGGTGTAGACAGTGTGCAGTGTGAGCAGTGCAGGAATTGTTGGGAAGCCAACCTGTTTGAGGTTCGTGCAGCCTTCATGAGGTCTGGGCCCTGTATCAGGTCTTTCAAGTGGGCCTGGGGAGGCTTTTAATATGCTCTCCCATTTCATTTGAGTTGAACCCTGTGGCAGGTAGCATGCCAGAGGAGGACTCTGGGGTTGTTTGTCCTGAGCAAAATGTCACTTTCTCCTGCTATACAGATGGCAAGATCAGGAGGGAGGAGGAGCACAGGGGCCAGGGTAAGTCAAGGGCCTGGGGTAAGAGGTCGGCAACTGGTATTGACTACCTTAATTTTATTGGTCAAACAGCATCACAGAACCATCATGCACTTCTTCAGATTTTTGAAATCTACTTATCTACCCCTTTTGTTTAAAAATCTTTATCTTTTTTATTCTTTACTTCCCCCTCCAAAGACAAACAAATATTTAAAAGACTGGTTTTAAGAACTCTGACCAAGAAGTCATTGACAGTACGAACCAAACCAAACCACAACTTGACTACGGGCCTGATGCGACCGAGGAATAACCTTTTTAAATATTCTGATCCGGGGCTTGGCAAATAGAAAATTTAAAACTTCAACTCAGAAGAGGATGATTAAGTCTGAGCGGATGTGGTGGCTCTAGCCGCGTAATTTGGGCCGTTCTAATGGGCAGTTTAAAAATAGCAAACTTTCTCCTGTGCGTTGAGATTCCCTTTGTTTCGCCCATGACTGTGTCATGTTGAAGGAGTCTCAAGGTGGCTGGGGCTGGCCTGGGAACCACGACTCCCAACCTACCCTGGTATGCTGGACTCTCCCTAGAAATACCATAAGGGTAATAAAAACATGTGTTTTCATAGGATCACTCCCAGTCTCCAGCTCACAGACATGTTTCCCCTCCTTCTCTAATAACCAGGTGCTTTAAAAATGTGCTTCAATGATGATATTCAACTAAATCCACTTCTGGAAACCTGAAGCTTCCAACTGAGCTGCATCATTTAATTGCCAGGTAACGAGTGCTTCAGGATGCCATTAAGGAAAGGAAAACACATGTCGTGTAACCAATCATTTACCAGATTCCTTCCATATCCATGTGAGGTGAAACAAATGTTTGTTTCTGTTTGCTGCTGCTTCATTGGGCTGCAAGGTGACATACCCCTGTAGACACCTACAACGTAGATAGAGAGCTACATTTTCCATTTCCAAAAAGCTCTGAGGGTCCTATCTGGGCAAGCATAAAGTTGCTCGTCTTTACCTGATTTCAGCTTTGCATTTTTCCTTCTGGGAGGCATTTGCTGCTTCACTGAGGAGGAGCCCGGGGTTACCAAAATGGCTACAGCGGTGGAGCTGCTGGTAGCAACCCCAAACTGCTATCCGGCCCCGGGCAGGGGGCTGGGTGGGGCCTGTGCTGGTGGTTTTTCGGCGGGTACCCACGCTGCCCATGGGATGAGTTTATCATCCTACTTTAAGTTTAATTAACACGGAATCTTGCACTTTCCCAGCCAATCAGGCCACAAAGCCTATACTATATTAAGTCCATAAATCCCAGACTGCCAGATCCCTGGGATATCAACCGATGGGAGTGTCCACCCTCTCACTTGTGGCGAGTTAATACATTTTCCTGCCCATTTGCACAGGCCTTTGGGCGGAGGAAACACTGCTGCCCTCAGGGCCCCTCTTCTTTCTGCTCTCTTCCCTGTGGGACCTTGCAACCACTGCTTTCATGCATCTCAAGTTCCCTTATAATGCACTGTTTTAAACATAGTTGTTTTTGCCTGACTGGCAGGAAGCAGAAGGTGATGCTTGCTGATAGGATTCTTGTCTTTCAGTCTAAGCTCTCTGGAACACATTAGAATGTTAACTGAGGTGTGTGTCCCTCTCCCCACTACTCAGTGTCTCCTCCAGGCTTCCTCCTGTGGAGCTCGAAAGGCGAGTGGCTGTTTTGGGAAAAACAGAGGTCAGTCTCTCTCATACTTCCCCAAGGAGGCATGGGGAGAAAGAGGACCCCAGGGCCCAAGGAGGGGTAAAGAGAGAGCCTTCCCTCTTCCTTCACAGGTCAGCCCTTCAGCATCTAAGTCATTCCTAGTCAGGGGGCCTGATAAACACCTCCAGAGAAGTGAGATGACCTTTACTCTTGAGGGGATGGTGATGCCTTGAGCGACAGTTAAGAACACACTCAACTGATTCCCAATGGGATGAGAAAGGGTGTGGTGGGGAGGGCTTGAAATAGTTATTTAAAACACTTGGCAGGGACAGCGGTTCATTTTCCTTTTGTGACATACCTGTGGTAAGGGTCTGGGATACCAGAGGTCCTGCATGCCTGAAGATCAAGAGTATGGCCATCTCCATTCTTCTGTGAACTCATGGAATTGAGCTGTGGTTCTTCCTGCGAGTTTCCTTTTCTGCTTTGGAAAGTACCTCCATGACGCGTCTCATCCAATCTCTTTTTCGCTTCTTGCTAACAAGACCTTCTGCATATCTGCAGGCGTTGGATGGTGAGTCATTTTCCCTTACTTTTCTTTTGTATGTGCATTACATTTTAAAATTTGATATATTGTATTTTTTGAGCAGTTTTAGATTGACAAAAAAATGAGTGGAAAGTACAGAGAGTTCCCATGCAGCTCCTCACTACCCCCAGCCTCCTTGCGTATGGTTGACACCCTTTACTTTTTATTAACCTTATGAATAGCAGTGCCAGATGAGGAGCACTTCTGTGATGACAAATGACATTCGCCTCCATTGTCTCACTTAACAGACTGTTCAGGAAGCGAGGGTGTCACATGACTGTGAGCATGAATGTAGTTAGTGATGGGTGGAGGCAGCTGGCAAGCCCCCAGCACTTCCACCCCAGTCCAGTTCTCAGAGACCTCACTGTGGTGAGGATGGGCCCATTCAAGGAGTGCGGCTTGAGCTGTGCTCCCTAGCAGGATATGGGGAGGGGGAATGTGGGACTATTTCCCATTGTTGCTGTAATGAATGACCACAAACTTGGCGGCTTAACGCAGTGCAAATGTATTGTCTTACAGGTCTGAGGTCTGAAATGCATCTTAGTGTCATCAGGCTATCTCCTTTCTGGAGGCCCTAGGGGAGAATCCGTTTCCTTGCCTTTTCCAGCCCCAACAGGCTGCCTGCCTTCCTTGGCTCATGGCCGCTTCCTTCATCTTCACAGCCAGCAATGGCAGTTGAGTCTCCTATCACATTACGCTGACATTGACGCTTCTTCTGCTTCCCCATTCACTTACAAGGACTTTTGTAATTAAATTAGGCCCATGCACATCAACCAGAATCATCTTCCCATCTCAAGGATGACTGATTCGAGATCTTAATTCCATCTACAATGTTAATTCCTTCCTGTCAGGTGAGGCAATCTATTCACAGGTTCCAGGAATTAGGACATTAACATCTTTGGGGGCTATCATACTGCCAGTCACATGGGGCATTGCCGTGGAGCCTGGGCCAAGTCACCAGTGAATTATGAGCTCATCTTCCTCAGGAGTAATTAGAAACACAGCCCATCCTTCTCATTCAGTTCAAGTGTCATTTCTTTCTGGAAGACTTTTGTATATGCTGACTGAGACAGAAGACACTAGACATAAGCGGCTATTAAGTACATGAAATGTAACTAGGCTAAGTATAGCATACATGCCAGATTTCAAAGACTTAGTAGAAAAAAGAATAAAATGATTTACTGATTTTTAAAATATTAATTACATGCTGAAATGATAATATTTTGATATGTTAGGTTAAATGAAATGAATTACAAAATTAATTTTACCTGTTTCATTTTATTTTTTACTTTGCTAATGTGGTGACTAGAAACTCTAAAATTGCATATCAGCTTGTAAGTATATAGGGGGTCTTCAAAAGGTTCACAAAAATATGTATTATGAAAATACTATGCATGGATTTCAAAATTTTCTGTGTCAAAATAAACTTGTACTAACTTGTTATAACATGTCTGACCAGGATCGAGTTTGAGGCACTAAGAAGGATAACACATTGGTCTGAAAAAAGCCTCTATCTGAGCAACATCAATTCTGCTAAAATGGAAGTAAGAACAAACATCAAATTTATGGTGAAGATTGGGTGGAAGAATGGTGAAATTATTTTTGCTTCACGAAATGTTTGTGAGGATAATGCCTGAAAGAAATCAGCAGTTTATAAATGGATAGCTCCCTTTAAGAAGGGATGAGATGATGTTGAAGATAAAGTCCACAGCAGCATACCATCCACCTCCATCAATTTATTCACAAAGAGGACTGATGATTAACATCAGAAACCATAGACATCTCAATTGGTTCCGTTTACACAATTCTGACTGAAAAATTAAAGTTGAGCAAACTTTCTGCTTGATGGGCACCACAACAGTTGTGCCCAGATCAGCTGCAGACAAGAACAGAACTTTCAATGGAAATTTTAAACAAATGGGATCAAGATCCTGAAACACTTCTTGGAAGAATTGTAACAGGAGATGCAACATGTCTTTACCAGTATGATCCTGAAGAAAGGGACAATAGAAGCAATGGCTACTGAGAGGTAAAATGGTGTAGTCAAAGCAAAAGTGGACTGATCAGGAGCAAAGGTCGTGACAACAGATTTTTGAATATTTAAGGCATTTGTCTTGTTGACTTCCTGGGGGGCAAAAGAATGATAATGATATTGATTTTTCAGGTCACCCTGGGCTTCGAGAGTGTCAGCTCAATGGTTTGACCAACCAAGCCCCAGAGAGGGTCAGCTCAAGGGTCTAGCAAGCCAAGCCCTGAGAGCATTGCTAGTTTGGTGGACTGGCAGGCCTAGGCCTCAGAGTGTCTCAGCTTCGAAGTCTTGCCTTCTTCCAGCAGCTCTCCCGGTTCAGCTGACTTTGTCAGCTGGCAAGCCAGCCTCCAGGGTGCATGGCTGTTTGACTTCAACAACCTTCTGCAGGTTTTCAGGTTGGGGTTCTTGTCTCGTGCCCAGGAGGAATGAGGGGCTTGGATGACTGGAAAGTGAGAAAGCAGGATTTATTGAGATGACAAAATTGCTCCCACAGTGGGAGGTTGCTGATTTGGACCTGAAATCTGGTGCTTATATAGTCCTAAGTCCAAGCTGATTGGCTAACACTAGCTGTGAGCTGGTTGGTCAGCACTAGCTGTTCTGATTGGTCAATACTGAGGACCAATTGGCAGGAAGTAGGGTCTAATGGTGATCTGATTGGTGGGTACTTGGCAGCAAGCTGGTTGGTTGTTTTCCCATCCCAACAGTGAATACTTAAGCTCTAGCTTGAGAGGCTGGCAAGGAGCTTGTTTACCAACATGAGTGTATCAGTCCAGAGGCCTGTTGGAAGTTTGCTACATTGTTACTGGGGTACCCACCCTGTCTGTCTGCCTTGCTTTTCTCTAGCTATCTCTTTTCTCAAAAACATTTGCTTATTATGAGAATGTTTTGAGAAGGTTAGCCAAAACTTTAGCAGAAAAATAGCCAGGAAAGTTTCACCAGAGAACCCTTCCCTACCATGACAATATTCCTGCTCAATTTTTTGCGTCAAACAAGGGTAATTTTGTGAGAGCTTTGATGGGAAATTACTAGGTATCTACCTTGCAGTCCTGATTTGGCCCCTTCTGACTTATTTTCGTTTCCTAGTCTTAAAAAAATCTGTAAACAGCATCTATTTTTCTTCTATTAATAATGTAAAAAAAAATTGCATTGACATGGTGAAATTCCCAGAACCCTCAGTTATTTGGCTATAGACTAAATGATTGGGATCATCACTTATAAAAAGTGTCTTGAACTTGATAGAGCATATGTTGAGAAATAAAGTTTATTTCTACCTTTTAATTCAACTTTTACACAAATTTTTGAGGTCTCCTCTTACATACGTTGGCCATTGCTGCTCTAGAATAGGAGATGAAACATGTCTTTACCAGTATGATTGTTAAGACAAGGCACAATCAAAGCGATGGCTACCAAGAGGTGGCTACCAGACTGAAGCACCAAGTGCTTTCTCCCACAGTCCAGCATGTCTCTGACACTTGCCTTATAGGATAATTATCAATTTGCATGTCTACTTTCCCACCACATGGTGACTTTTAAAAGGGCAGAGACTATGTCTTATTAGTTATTGCATGTCTAGATCTAGTATATAATGCCTGGAATGTTATTATACTATTCATGAGCATAATTAACATTTATATAGGACTTACTATGTGCCAGACTCTATTTCAAGTGCTTTACATATTAACTCATTTATTCCTACAACACTTTCTAGTTATATGAGTTTAGGAAGTTTTATTGTAACACTCTGTGTCTCAGTTTATCATCTGTCATATGAGGATAATAGCATCTATCTCATAGCTATTTATGATATGAGGATTAACTAGTTATTTTATATGCACATACATATTCACATATATTTGTATACACACATCTATATGAATACAGTAGTCTCCCATCCACAGTGTTACGTTTCATGATTTCAATTACCCACACTACAGTAAAATATTCACATAACTTTTATTACAGTATATTGTTATAACTATTCTCCTTTATTATTAGTTATTGTCTTACTGTGCCTAATATATAAATTAAACTTTATCATAGATCATAGAAGAGGTATCATAGGTATATCAATATATACTTTTTCCTATATATGTAATGTAGGAAAAACATAGTGTATATAGAATTCAGTACTATCTGTGGTTTCAGTTATCATTGGGGGCTTTGGGACATGTGTCTCACAGATAAGAGGGGGCTATTGTACATATATTTTTTATATATATTATTATCTAAATATTCTATACATATAATATGTAAGTATGTATGAATGTATATACTATTTGGAAAAAAACTGAGAAAAGGGCCTGTGCATTCTAAGCTTGATGAAAAGATTTTTTAAAAATAATAAAATATTTGAGACTGATAATTATAATTATAAATTATCCAATTCTACTCTTATCTCCATTTTAGAGATACTAAAACTGACACAGAGAGGTTAAACAACTTGTCCAAGTTTACACAGCTTGCTAGTTTATGTAGAGACAGTTCTCACTGTGTCACCCAGGCTGATCTCAAACACCTGGACTCAGTCTTCCAAAGCACTGGGATTACAAGTGTTAGTTATGTGTCTGGTCTCCACCTACACTTTTATTATTATTTTTTAGATTAAAAAATATAGCTTATTTAGAAAGTAAATTAGAGAGAGAGGGAAAGAGGTGATTCACCCCCCCCCAAGGTAGGGGAGGGGGCCAAAGTGTAAGAAAACATTACTTGGCCAAAGCTCAACAAGAACATGGCTACTCCATAGCTTACTTAGCAAGGCACTGGTCACAATGGCCTGGCAATAGTGGCGATGGTCTGTCAATGGCTCCATCTACATTTTAAATACTATGTTGGGCTGCTGCTTAATAAATATTTGAATGCATGAATGAAAATGTCAGTGAATTAGGGAAATCTCTACAGTAAAGTGTTTACTCAACACTACACTGCTTGCTGGAAGAAAAGTTGGGACTAAAACTCAAACTCCTAAAATTGAGAGCAATATAAGAGAATGACAAGGGGATGATAAGGAGTCTATCTATTCTTCACGCCATAATTCGAATCATTTTAATGAGATTGTTATCTCTCTAACATTTCCTGAGATTAGTTGTACTGAGGAAGAGAATGGGAATGCTGGTGGAGTAGAGAAAGAAGAATTTGGGACTGTGTAACCATGATTGAGGCAGACCAAGACTGGAAGGCATAGATAAGCCAGTGGGGAGATTTAGGGATGGATTAGACCATAGGCAAAATATCAAAGTTGAAGTTTTCTTTTGCTATAGTCAGGCCTACTCAAAGAGAAGACTAGAATTGGCCATGTCTTGGAATGTGAAGCCCTGCCCAGGAGAAGGGATTGCTACTTCTATTTCCAGGACACAAGTAACCCATCTGCTTAGGTAGAATCATCCCACACTCACTGTGTCATCTTTTACCTGATGAACTGGCTCTAGAGAAAAAGTAGGGGTAGGTAGCAGCTCCACTCACACACCCAGGGCCTTCTACACACAACCTTCTGTGACGGTCTGAATGTGTCCACCAGAGACCATGTGTTGAAAATCTAATTCCCGATGCAACAGTGTTGGGAGGTGTGGCTGAATGGGGGGGTGTGTTTAGGTGATTCAGGCTTCATCATCATGAATGAATTAATGCTGATTATGAAAGATCTTGAGACTATGAGTTCAATCTCTTGCTCCCTCTTTATTTGTGCTCTCTTGCCCTTCTGCCTTCCATCATGAGATGACACAGCAGGAAGGTCTTCACCGGATGCAGATCCTTTGACCTTGACTTTCCAGCCTCTAGAACTGTAAGAAATAAATTTCTGTTCTTTATAAATTATCCAGTCTCAGGTATTCTATTATAGCAACACAAAATGGACTAAGGCATCCACTAAGGTGATGTACAAGGACTTAGTGTGAGATGGATTTTACTAATCATGTCTCACTGAACATAATGGTTTTACACTTTAAAATTGTTCAGTCCCTGTAGCTCAGATATAGGTAATGAAATCAAAGTATATAAGTTTAAAAATAATGTTTTAAAAAGAAAAAAACCACTCCAGTCCATGACTCCAAAGCAAGGAGTCAATATGGTCAATTTAAGGAGTTCATTGAAGCCACCAATAAATCGTTCACTTTTTGGCATATGATGTTAGGTTTTCTCTAGACAAGGCTTGCGTCTGTCCCAGAGACCTGCCAACCCTGGAACATCTACACCGGCAATCTCTCTTAGAAAGTCGAGGTCACTCTGCGAGGCATGACCTGTAACTTTCCAAATCTCAGGCTAAATGTATGCAAGATAGTATGTGTGTTCTCCAGCCAGATTTCACTGCCACAGGAGGTGAGGGAATCTAAACCAGGGGTTGGTCTTTAAAAGGCCTGGAGAAATTTATGACTCAATTTAAAGCCACTTGTACTTTATCAAAGCAAAGGAAATGGGATCACAAGCTTCAGGGCAAGAGTCAATTTCCTGTGAGAGTAAAAGAGGAGATTGTCTGTCTACCCAGGCTTTTATTATAGCAGAATCTTTCCTCAAATCTTGCAAATTTAGCAACAATGCAACAATCAAACACGATTTATAAATATCAACAAATTATAAATGCCTTTCTTATCTTTGACTAATTGGAGAGTTCAAGAGCCTCCTGGATGGCTCAGTAATAGCATCAAACAGCAAAAATACAGAATATAGGTTGGGGGGAAAATATTTGAGATTAGACTCAAACTTAACTGCATAACTTTGTCAAGGTTACTGGTCTTCATGTAACAGATGAAAAGAGTGAAATAGGGGATCTCTTACTTAGTTCTTTGATGATGTACAGAAGTCCAATTTGTAAGCCATATGGGCAAGTACGTTGAAGCATATTGGTAGACTTCTGTGTGTACAATCTAAACTCTGGGTGATAATGTACCTGGTTGGAATTCTACATTTTCAATTAAGTGGTGCTTATGACTGTAGGAACAGAGATCTGACTAAAGTGGATTAAACACACAGTTTTATTTCTCTCACATATTGAGAAGTCTGGGGGTAAAATAGAGATTGGCTTTAGATTTGCTTGGACATCTCCTCATTGTCTCAAGATGGCTGCTGGAATTCCAGCCACTAAAATCTGAACTTCAGACAGTAGACAAGGTGGTGGGATGGGGGGAGGGGAGGTGGTGGTGGTGGTGGTGAAAAGGGCGTTGTTGTAAGCCTCTACCAATGATGTTTGCTTCATCATATCTGCCACACCTAAATGTAAAGGAGGCTGAACATTTTAAGGGTTTTTGTTTATGTGTTTATTCCTGCTCAGCATGTTTTTGTCTCCAATGATAGAAGAAGGGCAACATGGAGACTGGGTAAGAAACTAGCAGTTTCTTTCTCAATTCATAACCAACAATTCAGTAAAGTGGGACGATATGAATCCAGCCACGAGGTGCGTGTAGACTGGACTTGTGTGTGTTCTGATTACGCTTTCGTCCGTCTTTATGTATTATTGCTTACTCCTCTTCTCTTTCTCCCTAGATTATTTTTCTAAAAAGCCCCTTTGCTCTCCTCAAGGTCAAGGATTATGTCTTATCTGCTCACTGATTAGCAACGTACTTGGCTCATAGTAGGTTCCAAAAGAAACTTGTTGAATTGTTTCATGTGTGGGGACTAAATTAGATGTTTGGTGATAGAAATATTTATATAAGTACTCACTGTATAAAACAATCCCTGATATTCTCAATTGTTTTAGCCTGAGAAAAAATTACCAAGGAGCTCGTCTTCCTTAACACTTCGGCAAGGTGTATTATACCGTAGGACATTGCTTGAATGAGCACATAAAGCTGAATACTGCTCAGCCTTCCCACCCATTTTGCGTGTCTCTTGTTCCATAAAACTTTTCCCTCTTTCCTTGAGTACTCTGCTCATCAACAATAGCACCTACCATGCACCATCCAAGTCAAGACAAAGATCCTACTTAGTGATTTCTGATCCTGACTGCAGATCCAAATCACCTGGAGAGTTGTCATAAAATAGATTCCCAGAGCTCTGATCCAGAGACTTGGATTCAGTAAGTCTAGGATGGTGTTCCAGAGTCTGTAATTTTTAAAATTTTATTTTAATTTCAGGGGTATACACACATGTTTGTTGCCTGGACCTGTTGTGTGGTGGGGGGGATTGGGTCTCAGTGGCACATTCCTGAGATAGTGAACATTGTGCCCCGTAGGTACTTTCTGAACACTAACCCTTTTCCCCCCTCCCCTCTTATTGGTGTCTATTATTTCTATTATTTTCACCTTTGTGACCATTTAGCTCCCACATAGTCTGTGATTTTATAAAGTGTT
Source organism: Cephalopachus bancanus (assembly GCA_027257055.1). Taxonomy (NCBI): domain Eukaryota; kingdom Metazoa; phylum Chordata; class Mammalia; order Primates; family Tarsiidae; genus Cephalopachus; species Cephalopachus bancanus. The sequence goes on along the minus strand of JAPVLO010000521.1, from coordinate 656,192 downwards.
CTAAATCAGTCTGATGTGCAACTACATGTAGAAATTCCTGAGGCAGAGTCCTCCTTCCTCGTACCAGGGCTGTGATGGCCTTTGCAGCGTTGACCACAAACTAGGGTAGCTGTAACTTCGCCAAACCCTGAGGGCAGAGTCATCTTTCTCTGAGCATTCGCATCTGCAGCGCACTGTCTGTGTGTCTGGCTCCTAGCTGGTGCTGATATTTGCTCTAGTGTTTAAACTAATGGAATGTGTGCAATCATTCATTTCTAAAAACTCCCACGTGATGCTGAGAGCATTAGCACAAAGAAGCTTGTCTTACATATCAAGCAGCTTGTCTTAACTTTGGACTCAGGGCTAGTATGCTCTATGGAATTTACCAAAAAAGAAGTTTCTAAAGCACTTGGTGGTGAGTCATCTTGCAAAGCCTGAGTGCCTTGAAAGAACTTACTGTTTTTAAAAAAACAAAATAACATATTTACAAATGATTGTGATGTCAATGACCTATGGTGGTTATGAAGTTTATTGCAGGAAAAAAATGATATTCAATAAATAATGGTGATTATGACAACTATAATCATTAGAAAATTATAATTATAGTTGTTTATTAAGAGAAACTTAGAACATATTAAAAGAGCATAAAGAAGCAACCAAAAATTCATCTTTGATCTTGCCAGGCAAATCAATAACCTTGTAGAATATTTTTTCCAGTATTTTTTTCCAACATCTATAGTAATGCATATTTTAAAATTTATTTTATTTTATTTTATTTTTTATTTTAAAGATGTGGACTACAATTCAGGATTAGGTATAAAAGTGAACACCGTACAGGCAAAGTTTGGGCCTTCCTTTGCCTCAAACCACTTCGCCTGGTTTGAGATCAGGTACCCTTATTGATATTCTGTCCGTCTTCCCCCTCCCCGAGTAACACATATTTTTAAAAAAATATAAAGTATAGAAGAAGAAAGGGGGAAAGAGGTGGAGACAGAAAAAAATCAGGTGTATTGGGCACAGATGGGGGTGGTGAGTACACTTAAAACCCAGACTTCTTTGCCATTAGACAACGCAATCACATAGCCAAAAACTATTTGTACCCCCTAAAGTTATTGAAATAAAAAATAAATATAATAGAGTAAAATAAAAATATAAATCATATTTAAAAAGTGTTATCTAAATATTTTAATATGTTGTTTTACCTTAAATATAGTAAATATGCTAAATGCATTTATAAGCAATATAGTATAAATATAATATCTTACACTGCCCATGATGTAAATAACATATAGAATGAGAGTTAGGTTGATTCAGCTTTGGATCAAGCAGTGTCACCCCTCCAGACGGCTCCTGCTGTCTCCTCCTACATCACACCTTCATTGGTCTGCGGCCCTTCAGCCACTGCACTCTCCTCCTTGGTCTACAGAGCCCTATTCTCTACTGGGCATAGGCCATCCTGGGATGGCAAGGCCGCACTGCTCTAGCAGTGACCATAATGGGTGTGACCAGGAGGCCTGAACAGTCTGGCCCTGCCCGTGGGGCTTGCTGAGTGCTGGTCACTTTATGCTGCCAATGAGGGGACTCTTTCCCCCTCAAGCTCTGCCCATGTTCATTCATGGCCTTGTCTTCTGCTGCCAATCAGAAAAATGACACGTGGCCGTCTCTCCTGGTTGCCACACGTTAAGCCTCATCTCACAATGGGCACTTGGTTTGGAGCTCTCCCGGGCATTTGAAAGTGACATTGCTATTTCCTACAATCTAAGACCTGTGAATCATTCCAGTCAAAGGTAAAAATTTACATTTCAATGATCAGCAAGTTATAGTACATTTAAGAAACTGGTCAGAGCTGCTCAGCCAGAGAGGCTCAGTCGCCATACGCTGGTTTTGTTAATGAATTTGGCAGAGAGGAGTTTCATTCCTAGGCTAAATATTCAAACAAAAAGGACCTGTTTTCCTAAGTAATGAATTACTGAGAAATTATTCAAGATGTGACTTAAAAAGCCTCCTGCCAGTGAGGCTCGATTCTCTGAGCTCGGAATTAGATAAAGGGCTTTTATAAACCTACAGAGGGAAACTCTCTCAGGATTTATGTGGGCGAGGAGGGAATATCTGCTCAGTGCTACCACCTCCTTCTGTGCATGTCACAGAGGCTCAGGGGCCTTGCCTACTAGGGCGACTGCAGGCACGGTAGCAAAAGTGGCCTCCACGTTGCTCACGCTGCACCCTGGCCCCTGGCTCATGGCTGAAGCCCCCCTGGAGCATAGCTGAGGGCTTCCCCCACCCTGTTCTGGGTGCCAGAGGCCACAGATAAGAGCCATCAAGAACAAGAAAAAAAATCTTCCTAAAATCTTCCTAAAGATATTGCTCCATCCCCACTCTCTAACACTAATTCAGATGAGACCTGAGCCTCTCATGACACTGAGACTTACAGCCCTTGGGTGTCTGTGGAGGAGTGTTTAATGAAAATTCCACAGAAATGAAGCCTCACATACTAGGAACCGAGCTCTAAGAATAAAGGATGGCAGCCAAGAATGTATGAGACTGCAGGAGAACTATATGCTGTCCTTTGATCAAGCTTCTCCTAAGTACAAGGGCATTCATGGCACAGAGAGCTATTCAGTGCATTGATATTTCCCCCCCACCTAAATTTTCTCTGGTACAAGGAATACAGACTCCATCTCTTGCCATGTTTGACTTTGATTAGCTACCAGGCTACCTGCCTGCCTTGACCCAGGTATACCTCCGATTCTACTATGCTTCATGCCGCTGCTCACTCCAACTGTGTGTGTCCTTGGACTGCCAGCTTGAAGCTCTGGCCTGGCTCCCACTAACTATTTAGGCATGAGGACAACCTGGATGTGACATCTGTCATCCCAATGAGGGCCAAGATAGTCTGGCAACACCTACTTTGTCTGACTCCCAAGAGGTTCCAAGAACTATTTAGCCATCTCATATGACTAGTAGCTGAAGGTGCCGTGGAGGGCTTTCTTTGGAATCTAAGTTTACACAGGATTTGGGGAGGAAATGAGCAAATAAGGGGCAAGAGGGCTTTTTTATGTCAAAGCCAGAAAGACACACGGAAGAGCATGTCCTGAACTATTGCATCAGACCACACTAGTATAAAAACCCCAAACAGAACAAAATCCCCTTCCTGGATAGTCACTGGGCCTGGAGGTGCTATCACTCTGAGGGTGAAAAACCCATGTTTCTACTGCCAATAGCTGTCTTTCCAAAGTTCAAGAAAGCATAGACCTAAGAACCCAAATTGCTTTCTGAGAACCAGAAGGCAGATTTATAGTAACAAGAGTTTTGGTGGGTCCTAGAGGTGGGCCCTGGAGGCTGGTTGGCTGAGTTGGTTAGAACCCTGCAGCAAGCCGATTAAGTTTGCGTTGCCAGATGGCCTCACCACCATTCTTCCCATCTGTGGCTACACGTGTTACTCCTAATCTTCTGTGTGGTCTGTGGCAGATGAGTGTGTGCTCACATCATTCCTCCTTTAATTCAATATGTCTGTACTGAGTATAATGCTCAGCTTCGAAGTAGGTGCTTTAAGATAGACAAATAAGTGTAAGTTTATAAGCTAGTTGAGGATTGACTCAAATTCATTATTTCCTTTTTCCTCTTCATGCTAAGGCTCTCTCCGCTGATAACTTTAACTGGAACACTCAATCCCGAGTTTCTCAGCCATTGTGGTTGATCCAAGTCAGGAAGGTATTAGCAGTTAGACCCCATTGGAATGTGGGATTTGTCTAGCAACTGCATGCCTTAGACCAAAGCCATGACCATGCCTTAGATCAAAGCCATGATTATGCTATTATTGCCTTTGTTTCTTGATTTGTACCCAAAGATTCCTCCTGGACATGAAGTTTTTCTTTAAATGCTAAGTCACTTCTCTGAGGCTTGGTGAGCGCCTAGATTTTGCCAGTACCTATTCTTGAGGAATGAACACTGATCTCTCTGTAACCACCACTGGTACTGAGTGGGGTCTGGTCCCCTGCTTGGGCACTCCTTGACTTGCATATTGCTGCTTTATGCCTCTTACACATGGGGGACACTTGGCAATTGATGCCATTTTGTCAAGGCTGAGTGGACCATTTGCCATCTGGATGACTGGCCAACAATCTTTCATGGCTCACCTTTGGGCTTACCATGCCTTGGCCTCCTCTCTATAATCGGGTCACACTGAGGTCCCTACATGAATTGGAGCTGAACCTCCTGGGATACAAAAACTTGTGATAGACAAATTCTACCAGCCCTTTTAAAGCTACTTGTCAGTACTATTCTCTTCCTATATGGCTAAGTCACAGAATTGTGCCTCTCAAGGAACTTCCTTAATCAGGGTTATTTCATGATATCATTATCCCCAAAAGCTCTCAAACTCAACTGTCTCATCTGCTTAAAGTAAAGAATTTCAGTCTTCCATTTCTACATAGGCTTGGTCTTCCCAATCATGTACCTATAGATTGAAAAATCCAGAAGCTTAGAAGAAAAGTTAGAGGAATACAAAAACTGTGTAGGCCGGGCTTGGTGGCTCAGCCTGTAATCCCGCGCTTTGGGAGGCCAAGGTGAGTGAACTGCCTGAGCCCGCGGGTTTGAGACCCGTATGGGCAACCTGGCGAGACCTCATCTCCACAATAAATCAAAAACTAGCCGGGCGTCGTGGCACGCGCCTGTAGTTCCAGCTACTTGGAAGACTGAGGTGGAAGGATCGCCAGAGCCCAGCAGGTCGAGGCCACAGTGGCCAGGAGTGGCCACTGCACTCCGATCTGACTGACAGAGTGAGACTCTAACTCAAAAAAAATTTTTTTTAAAAAAAGAAACCTGTGTAAATAATAAGGACTAACTCTACTATAAGTTAATTAGCTGTCAAATGTAATTAGCTGTAAAATATAGTAAGATGAAGAGGATGTGACCTAGAAAGCATCCAAAGAAGTTCAAGTACACATTGTTTGTCCTGATTTTTAAAGTTCTTTAACTGTCCATAGTTAATTCCTGTTGTCTTTTCTTACTAGGCATGCTCTCTCCTGGTGAGAAAATCTCTCTTCATTTTTTCATTTTCTTCTCTGCAGGGGCAATATCCCTGGCTGCAAGGGTGACATGTGGACCAGGCCTTGCTAATCTGAAAATTCCATCCCCCAGTCATGGGATTAGTTCAGGGATGAGCACATGACATAAGCCCAACAAAACAAAGGCAGTCCATTTGGGAGTGGTAATGCTAACATTAACAACTATAGGAATCTTTGTTTGCTGGAAGCCATTGTGTACACCATGCATAAAAATCCTTCAAGCACAGAGGAGGTCAAGGTCTTAGGGTGTAACAGCATATTTCTGATGACGTCACTCAACTCAGCCATGCCTGAAGCTTTATATCCCACGAGCTATTCAGTGACATGAACAAATAAACTATGCTTTAATTAAGCTTGCTTGAGTTAAACTTCTCTCATTTTTAAGCCAAAACATTTCTGACAAATATCTACATTGTCTTTAGGAATGATGAGGACTTAGCCAGGGATACGATGAAATTTTGGGCAAGACAAGTGGTAGTATTTACCTATATCCAAGGCAAAAAATACACAAGGCAAGTTCACAGCAATTAATGGGTTTGACTTTTGAAAGTACTTCCTCTCTTTCAGAGGGAGTTTGACATATGAAAATAAAATATTTATTTTACTCTGGAGGCCCAGATAGTTATGACATGAAAACCACAGTTTTTAAACACCTTGGCTGAAGTCATTGGAAATTGCTGTGTGATCAGGCAAACTTAAGGAAATCCAACTGTTTTTCAAGCATTTTGAATAACTAAAGTGCAATGAATCAAATGACAAATCTCTCTGCCCTTCCACTTTGTCATGAAAATACTAAGTGCTGAACCTTATCACCAAATGATACATAATTTATTTTAAGACCAGGATAATTTGTAGGTGCTGTCAATTGGCAGCACAGGACAGAAAAAGTAAAAGCAACAGTAGCTTGAACAGGACAGGAGCTTATATCTACCTGAAATGAACAAAGTCTGAAAGCGGCCAATCCACAGCTGCTCTGGGGCTCTACTAAGTCCTCAGAGACCCAGGTCCCTCCCAGCTCTCCACTCTGCCCTCCGAGGGGCTCTGAGGTGGCCTCTTGAACTCCAGCCATCATAATGATGTTCTAGGCAGCCAGACAGATATAGGGACTAAGAGCATGTCCCGCCCTTTATGGAGACTTCCCAGAAGTCACATGGGACTCTACTGCCAAACTTAGTCACATAGCTATTCCTAACTAATTCATGACTTGGTGAAAGTAGCCTTTCAACTGGGTGGCAATAAACTGCTAAAGAGGGGGAATCATATTACTTAGAAAAAGGGCAGAATGGATGTTTGGGAGCAACTAGCAGTCTGTGGTGGTGGGAGGGGGTGCAACAGGGTTAGGGTGGAATTCAGGGATCCTCAATCTTTTAAGGCTGAAAATATCAGTGCTTCCTAAACTTGATATGTCTGAGAGGATACTGTTGAATTCTTCACAATGGTGGATACTTCTTGGCATCTTACTTCTCTGAAAAACTTTGTGCTCCAGCTTTTTCTGCCTTATTTTCCTAAATGTCAAGTTCCCCAAATGAATACACTAGACATTTCCACTATCTATAGTTTTTTTTTTCATTATATCAGCTAGGTTATTCATATGCTTGCAGATAATAGCTATAAATCAAGATTTTAATAATAAAATGATACATAAATATGCTGTTTTCTTTCTTACTCTACATATTTTCTAGTTCTTTGAAAAATGAAAACAAAACAATCATAGCTCTTAGACTCAATAAAAACTCATTTGGTGTAGACATTTAAATGATGGCAGAAAGAGGAATAATGCATTAGACTTAAACAAAATTCTTTCTTAATCATTCATTGTTTATTAATCTCCTACCACCATCTCCCCAGCTCTCTGTGGTTTTCCAGAATCTAAAAAGCTCTTTGTGGGGTGAGTGGGGAAGTCTCTGCCTGGAGCTGTGCATGGATTCTAGTGTGTGACTGTGTGACTGGTTGACTGAGGAATAGGTGAGTTGATTGGTGAGATAAAGAAGGAATAAAGAGTTTATAGAGACCTCCAGTCAAGATGTCACAGTACTTTCATATTTTGATGTGCTCATGTGCGAAATGTGTGGCAAAAATAGATTTGCTAGCACAAACCATATACAGATAAAATTGCCAACATTTGACCATTGTGCCAACAAACAAGCAATTTCAAATGGTTCAGTCTAATAATGGAGTGAGCGAGCCAAAGGGACACAGTCAGTATAAAAAATGAGACAAACATATCTTAAGACTAGATTTGGAAAGGAATCGCAAAGTGATGAAAGGAACTGAAGTCATATAGCCCTAGGGTTCTAGGACGTGAACAGAGACACATAGGAGTTCGGCTCTTTTAGAGTAATGGGGACCCAACATACTCCATGTAAGATCCCTAAAACTTGCTGTTTGAATTAGTGGAGCTACCCTGATCCTAAAAGGAGTCTGAAAAAAGCTTATTCAGACTGTTGTTTGAGGTAATATCTCTTGACAAATTATAGGGAGACCCAGATACAATCTCCCAACCTAGAACAAAACAAAACCACTAACTGCCCAGGTAAATCTGCACATGGCTAACATCATGTCAAGGCAGGAAAAGTGAACTTCTGTTATAGGACTAGATCTGGGATCTAAATAATAATATCCATAAAACCCTACACAAGGAAAATTGATACAGAGAGAAAAGAGAACGAGAGACACTCGAAAATTGACCTGCAAACCCGTATTAGCAGATATGTAAAGAAATTTAATGCTAACAAAGACAGCCAAATTTTACATCTTTAACATGCATTTATTTTAGAGAAAGTAAATTTTTAATAAAAATGTTACAAACACTTTAAACCATAAAACAAAGCTAAAGATGAATTATACAAAAATGGGAAAAGAAAAAATTAGAAATCTTCAAAATTAAAAAATAGTCATTGAAATAAAAACGTAATAGATACAATTTATTCTAGGTTGAAATGAAGAGACAATAAATGAATTAACAATTTGCCCAGGACATTGCACTGAAAGACAAAGAGTCTAAACTTGTGAATGGACAGTTAAAATATATGGAATAAACTAAAAATCTTCAACTTATATCTAATAGAAATTCTAGAAAAAGAATGATAAAGAGTAATTATTTGAAGAGATAATAACTTTGCCTTCTAGTTAAAAATGCAATTCCTTGCACCCTTCCTAGTTTACTACTGCTTCTTGCCAATATTTTTCTAACATGACAGGGCATAAATCTATAAAGTTATAGAGAAGAAAACAAATACAAAGTTTGTATCAAAGACTGGAAAGTAAGTGAATACATTATGGCAGAATTGGTAGATGAGTGCTTAAGCCTAATCCACAAAAAGAGAAGTCAACAATAACTAACGTGATTTATACCTCAAAACACAAGGATATTTTATAAATTAGAGGATTAGGTACATCTAAAAGAAGAATTAGTTGAAAGTTTTCATAAGAAGCAGTAAAATACTTAGATTCCCTCTTCCATCAAGTATAGCCAGGTGATCATCTCTCCTTACTCTCTGAGAGAGGACTGAAATTTTGCTTTTGAAGAGGTTACACTGAAGGATTCTGAAATCAGGAAAAATAAGCAAAGATGAAATAGTTCAAGTGCAATTCTAAGTACTAAAGAAAATAAGTTTCTAGATTGAAAAGGTCCACCAAATTGTCACCCAAAAGAAAAAGTCCCACAAAACTGTATATATTTTGAAGTTTTCTGGGCCATGGAGATTAAGAAGGAATTCTAATATATTTCAAATACTGTTTTTAAAAGTTCTGGTACAATGTATTAAAAATATGAAGTTTAAAGTACTCAACAGCAAATCTTGAGAACATGATTTTTCAGTCTAGAATTTTATACCTATGCAAACTATTAATCAAGTGTGACAATGAAATAAAGACTTTGCATTTAAGACATGCAATGGCTCAAAAAATTTACTTTCCTTGCATCCTTCCTAGGAAAGCTGTTTAAGGATTTCCTCCATCAGTATCAGAGCATAACCCCAAAGGAGTAAGGAATTGGATCCTGGAAACAGTGAACTTAGAAAAAAGGAAAAGACTTAGAATTATTAAGGAAGATATCTCAGTTACAGCTGTGCAGCCAACCTGGGAAGCAACCAACTCAGACTGGAAAGGGGAGTTGAAGGAGATATATCCATAAGGAGATAAATCTATGATAAAGAAATAAAATGGACAGATTATCTGATGTGTCTGATCACACGAAAAGATGCTTTACACTTAGATTAATGCTAGGTACATAAAAATCTAAGTCAACAAAATGTAATCACAGCACCACACATGGCTCAGTTCTGTATTATATTTTAATAGTGATAATAATGCAAATAGCATGGGTGATGAAAAATGTAATCTAATTATATTGGAAGGAAGGAGAACACAAAATGTGTGTTTGAGGGTGAGGTCTTAGAAGGGATAAATTCTTCTTCTCCAGGTTGGGAAGTAATTACAAAGATTTAATACTTAAAATAACATAAAATGAACTAAGTAGTAGTATATCAACATTATTTTTAATAGAAGTAAATTCTAGAAGAAACGGTTAAAATATTTAAAAGTGTAAAGTGGCCTTTTTGGAGAAAAAATATTAGGACTGGAGAGAGGCAAGGCAAGAATTTACTTTTTTATTGTAAGTCTTAAATAAATGTTTACATTAAAATTAATTTCAACTAATTTTTAAAATTATGTGCATGTATTTCACATAGATAAAATTGAATTAAAAACCAAAGACATAACTGAGAATATTTCATGAGTCAGCAGATGACATATAGTCCAATATCCTACAGGATAAATGAAAATAAGTCCATTTCCTCCAACCTTCCAAGTAGTTAGAACCACAGGCATGTACTACATGTAAAAAAAAATAAAAATAAAAAGAAGTCTATTCCTAGACATGTAAAACAGCAGAATGTCAAGGATAAGCAGAATGTTGCCAAAACTAGACTGACACAAGGTATCCCTTTAGAAAAAGAAACTTTAGACTCTTCCAAAACAATAGGCATAATACTATGGAGATATAATTTCAAAGTGTTGGGGGCAGAAAAACTTTGTTAACATATAATTTTATACTTATTTAAACTATCACTGAGTATACAATTAAGACATTTTTAAACAAATGAAAACTAATGAAATATATCACCCACAGAGGCTCACTAAAAGAACAATTAGAGTATGTACTTCAACAAAAATAAAAGTGAATTCAAGGTAACAGAAAGAAAAAATGGATTATTGTAAATTGTATAAAAATTAGCTATTTATTTTGAAATTATTAATTTTTTTGTGCTTTTAAAGGAAAGCAAAAATAAAATTCTGGGGCGGGGAATAACATGATGGAGGATATTTTAATGGCTAGTTAAAACTTGTTCAGGTCTTTATGTCAGGAAAAGAAGAGAAATCCTAACACAGGTATACATTTTAAAATTTCAAGGGTATCCACCAAAAAATAGAAGGAGCTAAGCTCTTATCTTGCTGGAGTGTCAGTTTGTACAACTTTAAAAATCAGATGGGCAACACTAAGTCAAGTTGAAGCTTTACAAACTGTGCAACCTAGCAGTTTCACTCAAATGTAGACTCCAGGGAAACTCTCAAAACATGTAGTGTACAGGAGTTGAGTGTCAGGATAGTCATTGCCACACTGTTTGTAACGTAAAAAGTTAGAAGCAACCTAAATGTCCATCAAAGAAGATGGCTAAGCAAGACAAATTTATTCATACAGTGAAATATATGGCAAAAAAAATAAATGACTTACTTAGAATCACATGTATAGACTGCATAAATCTCAGAAAACAAGTTATAGAATATGTATAAAGCAATATAATTGTATATGGTTTGAAAGCATACAAAACAATACAAATCCATGTTGCTTGCCTGTAGTAAAAGTACAAATAAAAATCGCTTGAGAATGATAAATACAGTTGAGGATAGCGTTTAACTGTGAGGAGGGAGAAAAGCACATGAAATTAGGGATGGGTAGTTAGATGACTTCAACCCTGTATGTAACATTTTCGTGTTTTGTCAGTGGTTTTATATGAGGCAGTTGACCAAAATGTTGCAATTTGTTAAACTTGAGTAGTGAGAACACAGTGTTCATTTGACTGTTTTTTGTACTTCTCTGTATGGTTAAAATATTTAATACTTTTAAATTAATACCGCTTAATGTTTCTTTGAATTGTTTTGTTTATGCTCAGGGGCACCAGTCTTCAACTAAAAACAATATTTTAAAAAGAAAGTAACCTGGCAGCCCCAGAGAAGGAGTAATAAGGCAAAATTATAGAGGAGTTTAGTATCATGCTATTTCACAGAATCAGTAATGCTGCTGTCTTATTCTTGGAATATCTTCACCATGTCTTGGAATCTTCACCATCAGGAGTTTTTCTTGTAGTGATTCTCAGAGTCTTGGTAGGCATGTGAACCAGTCCTTTCATTTTGAGATTCTTTTCCTTTGCACCTCTGATCAGGTCAGTGCACACTCAGTCCAGAGATTTCACGTTGCGACTGGTGCGGGTGACCCTAACTCGGTGGATTGCGGCCACCTCCAGCTCCACGGGTGTCTTGCCGGTGTCTTTAAAAGCCATGGCTGCGACATGGCTTCCTGAGCAACTTGTTCCTTGGGGAGAGCAAACAGCAGTGAATCAGGAGCTGGAGTGGGAGGACCAGAGCTCCACAGCACCCACATCTGCGTTGTCTTCAAAAGGAAAAATTTCATTTTTAAATTCCCTGTGACTAAGTCTTTAAATGATAAAATTTAAACTAGATTGGTTATCATTATATTAGAAATATTAAGTTAAGTAACAATATTAATAATGTTAGAAAGTTTGATAATTATTAAATACAAACAGTAACGTTTTATTGGAAATTTATCTCTTAGTGGCACTAGGGTACTTAAAAGTTTCAACGTATTCATTTGTCAGTAGACGGATGTATGTTATTGCTAAAATAAGCTAAAGTTCAGCAACAATTTTATTCACTATTTTTGTTTTCATTGATATCAACTGAGAAACCATATCTCGCAAAGCACAGCCATAGTCCGTGAAGACTCAGCGACTGGTCCGCCTGAGTTCAAATCCCAGTTCACTCTCTCACTTGCTGCCTCTGTGACCTTGGGCAAGTAGTTAACTTTTCTGAGCTTTCTTTTTCATCTGTAAATAGGGATGATAAAAAAATTTACCTTACAGCGTTCTTGGGAGTATTGAATGAGTTAATACATGTAAAGGGCTTGAACTTCTCTCTGGCACATCATAAGTTTCTTTAAGTATTTAAGCAAAGTGCTAAAAAGTAGATGGAATAGACTCTTCACTCTGGTAGAGTCTCCAGGTTGTTCAGGCCTCTGCGTTATTTGCAGGGGGAAAAATCACAGGATGATCTATTATCCAAAATTATTTTTAATGATATATCAGGCGACAACTAGATTGGGCCCTTCCAAGTTTCCTTTAAAAGCTAAGACTTGAAAACCACCTGACTTGAGAAAGAAATTATTCCCCAGTTGTTAGAATCATTTCCTTTCTCAGTGTCTGCACTAATGTCTCTAACCTTTCTTTGCTTGGTGACCCAGAGGTTTTTAAATGCCTGGAGAATCATAGCCAAGTTCTACAGGGGAAAGTGAAAAGGCCCTCTCGCCTTTCTTTGTCCGATGGCAAAGGCGGATTGTGAGATAGACTATTTGAAGCCAAGGTCACAAGAAGAACACCTGCAGGTAGGAGTGCATCTGGCGGTCTGAGAGCTTCAAACCGAAGTGAACTTTGATCCCACAGAAACCTTGGCTGCCAGGTGCCTTTGATGGCTTTGTAACTCCTTGGCGGCACTCCGGCCCCTTCAGGTCTGCTGGCGAGATTCTGGCTTTGGGAGTGGTAGAAGAAACCTGACATCTCGTCCTGCCTGCCCCAAAGGAAGCAACTGGAATAACCTAGTTTCCAGTGTCCTGGAGAGTTTAGGTGCTCACAACTCGGCCTACGGTTTAGAGTAGGCGCCGCTACACTCTTCCCAGAACCAAGAAGATGCCCAAATGCAGTGATCCAGAACCAGGAATCACCAAGACTTAACTCCTAAGTTTGTACTGTCAGCGGGCCCTCATTGCTGCCTTTCAAGGGGACTTGTGACTCTTCCTCCTGCCTGTTGTGTCTTAGCAAAAGCACGAAGCCATCTACTGTTGGTTTTGGCATTGGTGACCGGGAGGAGAGAGACGAGTGGCTAAGTCTGTGGCTTGCAGCACGCTTGGGGAGAGAAGCTGGGCAGAACCTGACATTAGGCTTCACTCTTCTGGTGAGCTACTTTGTGTTTCCGGTGTCACCTGCCAGCACGGCATAAAGCTCAGAGGGGGGAAAATCCCTCTCTGGTGGAGGATTCGGCAACCTGAACCAAATGGTGTATTTGAATCGGAGATGTGGCTTTGCCTTTATTTTATTGATAGCGAATTCTCAGCTGCAAGAACCTCCTCTTTGTATTCCTGGGAAATGGTGAATCTCTACACACAGTTTTTTAGACCTACAAGTGAATTCAGTCAACTAGCCAGCTACTTAAAAAATGGCCAGTTAATTAAAAAAATTCCAGATCACAGCTGACTAGGAACAGCTTCTTTACTTTCCTGAGGTGTGTGGGTGTGGTGGCATGCAAACAAGGGTTGCCACAGGGTGCCTATTTGGAATCTTATTATTCCAGTAACACATCTGACCTGCTACTGGCCTCACACATAAATGCATTCCAAGTACCAGTGACACATCGCCTGATCAGGACCGATCTCAGATTATTAGTGATATTTTGTTCCCTCCTCCTCTTGGTGGGGGAGGGAAGATGTGCCAGAGAATCAAGACGTGTTCAAATTCTGTGTGGTGGTGAGAGGATTTGCTATTCCTGAAATGCTTTGTATCGTTTTACAAAGGCACCCTGTAATCAAAAGTGATAGGGTATTCCTGTTGAAAGAAAGAATGAAAAAGGCAGAAGAAAAGATAAACAGCTACACTTCAAAAGATCCCAGGAGATTATTTATAGAAACAGCTTCGGACAGAGAGAACTGACAAAATTATTTTCTCACTTCAGACAGCTTGGTATCATTGAAGAAGCCTTCCATCTGATTAAAAATAATGATTGCTGGCATTAGCTCTACTTGGAATCACCCCACACGATGTATCTTCTATTTCATGCTACCGTCATATGCCCAACACCAGGGTGCAGAAACATTCTCTCTCATTCTGATAAATAGTCCCCGGTAAATATTTAGAGACGCGAGCCTGGATCGCGGTGCAATTGTGACGGGAAGCATGTGCAAGCGAGGCTATCATTCGTGTTCCTGACAGGCTGTCTTTGAGGTGAAGGACCCGAAGCTCTCTGGAAGCTGAGCGTTCCTTTCCCAAAAGTCTTGTTTGAAATTAATGGCAATTGGAGGAGCATGGCAGGTGCTCTAGCATGAGCTGTGTTCCCCAAGTGCACGTGTGGACATTTTGCTGTTTGGCTCATGCTCTGTACGTCGATAACTGCTGTATTTATTAAGCTGGCTTTTTGGGGAGCACTTGATTCAAGAAACCATGCCTAATGTGGCCTTATTTGGAGATGGGGGTCTTTTTTTGAGGATTTTATCCTTCTATTTTTTAGAGTCTTGGGGTACAAGCGGGGATTTACTACATAAGTAGACTGCATGAAGCTGAAGTTTGGGCTTCTAATTGACCCTCTCTTCCCTGGTGGTGGATCAGCTAACTGATATGTTCTCATGTGGCCCTCTCCCTCCTCCCTCTCTCCCCAAGGGTGTCTAGCATCTGTTGAGCTCATCCTTGTGCTGGTGTTCAGGGCCTGCTTATGAGTGAGAGCATGTGGTATTGTTGTTTGTTTCTATGATAGTTTGCTTAGTATGATGGTCTCCAGCTGCATCCAAGTTGCTGTGATGTTGTTCTTCTTTATGGCTGCATAATGTTCCATTGTGTATATGTGCCACATTTTCTTTCTTTTTTTATTTTATTATAAAGATGTGGGGTACTATTCAGAGTTAAGTATACAAACATTGATTATGCAAGTACCCTTGTTGATGAGGTATGCCCCTCCTTCTCCTAGCAGTTTCCCTCAGCTGCCAATCCCACTCCCCTCCCCTAAGTTTCCCGTTACTGCCAAATGCTTTCTTATAGAATTATAATTGTTCAAGGTCTGCTTATGAGTGAGAACATATGGTACCCTATTCTTTGATTCTGTGATAGATCACTGAGTATGTTCGACTTCAAATCCATCCAAGTGCTGCAAAGTCCATGTATTTGTCCACCTTTATGGCTGCATAATATTCCATTGTGTATATGTACCACATTTTCTTTATCCAGTCCAGCTTCGATGGGCAACATGGTTGGTTCCATGGTTTTGCTATTGTGAATAGAGCTGCAACAAACATACATGTGCAGGTATCTTTTTTGTAGAATGATTTGAGTTCCTCTGGGTATATTCCCAATAGGGGAATTGCTGGGTCATATGGAAGGTCAATTTCTAGTTCTTTCAGAAATCACCACACTGTCTTCCTAAGAGGTTGCACTAGTTTGCATTCCCACCAGCAGTGTAGAAGCATTCCTTTTGCTCCACATCTTTGCCAACATCTGTTGTTGTTTGTTTTATTAATGAAGGTCATTCATACTGGGGTTAGGTGGTATCTCAGTGGGTTTTGATTTGCCTTTCTCTGATGATTAGTGAGGCTGAGCATTTTTTCATGTGTCTGTTGACTGCCCATATATCTTCTTCTGAGAAGTGTCTATTCATGTCTTTTGCCTGCTTTTGTTTTTGAGTTGGAGTCTCACTCTGTCACCCAGACTGGAGGGCAGTGGCTGCTCCCGGCCACTGCAGCCTCCACCTGCTGGGCTCCAGTCATCCTTCCGCCTCAGCCTTCCAAGTAGCTGGAACTACAGGCATGTGCTACCACACCCAGCTAATTTTTGATTTATTGTAGAGATGAGGTTTCACCAAGTTGCCCAGGCGGGTCTCGAACCCGCAGGCTCAGGCAATTCACTCACCTCAGCCTCCCAAAGTTCAGGATTACAGGCAGAGCCACCGAACCCGGTTTTTTGCCTGCTTTTTAAAGGGGCTGTTTGTTTTTTTCCTTTTGGCGTGCTTGAGTTCCTTGCAGATCGTAGATGTTAGACCTTTGTCAGATATACAGTTGGCAAATATTTTTTCCTGTTCTGTGGGCTGTCTCCCTGCTCTCTCGATGGTTTCTTTTGCTTTGCAGAAGCTCTTTAGTTTGATGAGGTTCCACTTGTCTATCTTATTTTTTAAGGTATTGGCCTTTAGGGTTATGAATAAGAATTGGTTGCCAGCTCCAATTTCCATAAGGGTGTCTCCTGCATTTTCTAAGATTCTTATAGTTTGAGATTTTACGTTTAGGTATCTGATCCATTTAGAGTTAATTTTTGTGTATGGTGGTAGGTAGGGGTCCTGTTTCAATCTCCTGCATGTGGTCAGCCAGTTTTCCCAGCACCATTTACTGAACAGGTTCTCCTCTCCCCAGTGGTTGTTGTTGTACCACATTTTCTTTATCCAGTCCACTTTCGATGGGCATCTGGGTTGAGTCCATGTTTTTGCTGTTGTGAATAGTGCTGCAATAAACATACGTGTGCAGGTGTCTTTTTTTGTAGAGCAATTTATATTCCTCTGGGTATATTCCCAGGCGAGGGATTGCTGGATCGTATGGTAGCCTGATTTTTAGTTGCTTGAGGAATCACCACATTGTTTTCCATAAGGTTGCGCTAGTTTACTTTTCCACCTGTAGAAGCATCCCCTTTTCTCCAGAGCCCTGGTAGCACTTGTTGTCTTTTGACTTGTTAATGACAGCCATTCTTACTGGTGTCAAGTGGTATCTCATTCTGGTTTTAATATGCATTTCTCTAATGATTAGTGAAGGTGAGCATTTTTTCATGTTTGTTGGCTGCTTGTGTGTCTTCCTTTGAGAAGTGTCTGTTTATGTCCTTGGCCTACTTTTTTTTTTTGTTTTGAGTTGGAGTCTCACTCTGTCACCCAGACTGGAGTGCAGTGGCACGCTCCCGGCCACCGCAGCCTTGACCTGCTGGGTTCAGGGGATCCTTCTGCCTCAGCCTTCCAAGTAGCCGGAACTACAGGCGCACGCTACCACTCCCGGCTAATTTTTTGATTTACTGTAGAAATGAGGTCTCACCAAGTTGCCCAGGTGGGTCTCGAACCCGCAGGCTCAGGCAATCCACTCACCTCAGCCTCCCAAAGCATGGGATTACAGGCTGAGCCACCGAGCTGGCTTTTGGCCTACTTTTAAAAGGGGTTGTTTATTTTTCCTTTCAATTCATTTTAGGGTCTTTATAGAGGTAATCAAGTGAAAATGTGGTAGTCTGAGCTACTCAGGAGGCTGAGGTGGAAGGATCACTTGAGCCCAGGAGGTTGAGGCTGCAGTGAGCAATGATTATGCCACTATGCTCCAGCCTGGGTGACAGAGTGAGACTCTGACTCAAGAATTAAAAATATATACAATAATTGCAGCATTCAGTTACTATTGGATTCAAGTTAGAACTTTCTGCTCATGTGACTTATGGATATCTGACATCTTCCCCAAAATGGAAGGAAACTTGCCAAATTGGTATTTTCTCTGTGATGGCTGATGATGTTTCAAGAAGCCTATAGAAAATCATTCTCAAGACTATACTTTCAGGGATCATTTCATAGTTGGTGACTAGAGAAACTATTCTCTGAGCGTGTAAAGCACAAGCTGGTTCTTTGAAAGAATTAACAAGATTGATGGACCCATAGCCAGAATGACCAAGAAAAAGAGAGAAAAAGCCCAAATAAACACAATCAGAAATACAAAAGATAAAACACAACTGACCTCAAATAAATACAAAAGATTATCAGAGATTACTATGTACACCTATATGGAAACAAACTTGATAACCTAAATGAAATGGAGAATTTTCTGACAGCACACAACCTCCCCAGGTTGAAACAAGATATCGAGACACTAAACAGACCAATAACAACCCAGGAAATTGACTTTATCATACAAAAGCTACCTCCAAAAAAACCCCCCAAAACCAAAAAACCCTGAACCGGATGTCTTCCCAGCAGAATTCTACAAAACATACAAGAAGGAGCTGATACCAATCCTATTGAAAGTATTCCAGGCAATTGAGAAAGATGAAATTCTCCCCAAATCATTTTACAAAGCTAACATCACACTGATACCAAACCGTGAAAAGATCCAAAAAAAAAGAGAACTACAGGCCAATATCCCTTATGAACACAGATGCAAAAATCCTCAACAAGATTCTAGCAAATCAAATCCAACAACACATCTCAAAAATCATCCACCATGACCAAGTAGGCTTCATTCCCAGGATATAGGACTGGTTCAATATTCCCAAGACCATAAATGTAATTAAATACATCAGCAGATGTAAAAACAAGAATCACATGATTATATCATTAGATGTAGAAAAAGCTTTTGATAAAATCCAGCATCCCTTCTTGATAAAAACCATCAAACACCGAAGTTCAGAAGAAACACACCTCAAAATAGTAAGTGCCATTTATTATAAACCCATAGCTAACATATTGCTAAATGGACAGAAACTGGAAACATTTCCCCTGAAAACTGGAACAAGGCAAGGCTGCCCACTCTCACATCTCTTGTTCAACATTGTGTTGGAAATCCCAGCATGGGCAACTAGACAAGAGAAGGAAATTAGGGGTATTCAAATAGGAAAAGACGAAGTCAAGTTATCCCTCTTTGCTGATGATATGATCCTATACCTTGAAAATCCAAGAGAATCTGTCAAAAGCCTGCTTGTACTGATAAAGAACTTTGGAAAAGTCTCAGGATACAAAATAAATGTGCAAAAGACAGTTGCATTCCTATACACCAACAACAAGCAGGCAGAGACCCATTCACAATAGTCATCAAAAAAATTAAATACCTCGGCATCTTCCTAACCAGAGAAGTGAAAGACCTTTATAATGAGAACTACAAAATACTGCTCAGAGAAATCCAAGAAGACAGAAACAAATGGAAATATATTCCATGCTCATGGACAGGAAGAATAAACATCGTTAAGATGTCCATCCTACCAAAGGCAATATACAGATTCAATGCAATGCCCATTAAGGTATCAACATCATTCTTCTCAGACCTGGAAATGACAATACAGAAATTCATATGGAAACAAAAGCAACTATGAATAACCAAAATAATCCATAGCAAAAGAAACAAAGCAGGAAGTATCACACTTTCAGACTTCAAACTTTACTATAAGGCTACAGTAATCAAAACAGCCTGGTATTGGTACAAGAACAGGCACATAGACCAATGGAACAGGACAGAGATTCTGGAAGCAAAGCCTCAATTTCTCAACCAACTCATCTTTGACAAAGCCTCCAACAACCACCACTAGGGAGAGGAGAACCTATTCAGTAAATGGTGCTGGGAAAACTGGCTGATCACATGGAGAAGATTGAAACGGGACCCCTACCTGTCACCATACACAAAAAATTAACTCTAAATGGATCAAAGACCTAAACATAAAGCCTCAAACTATAAGAATCTTAGAAAACACAAGAGACACCCTTATGGAAATTGGAACTGGCAATCAATACCTACTAAACATAAAGCCTCAAACTATAAGGATCTTAGAAAATACAAGAGACACGCTTATGGAAATTGGAACTGGCAATCAATACCCACTTGTCTATCTTATTTCTTAAGGTATGGGCATGTCCATACCTTAAGAAATAAGATAGACAAGTGGGACCTACATGCCCATACCTTAAGAAATAAGATAGACAAGTGGGACCTACATGCCCATACCTTAAGAAATAAGATAGACAAGTGGGACCTCATCAAACTAATAAGCTTCTGCAAAGAAAAAGAAACCATCAAGAGAGCAGGGAGACAGCCTACAGAATGAGAAAAAATATTTGCTAACTGTGTATCTGACAAAGGCCTAATATCTAGGATCTACAAGGAACTCAAACGCACTGAAAGGAGAAAAACAAACAGCTCCATTAAAAAGTAGGCAAAAGACATGAAGAGACAATTCTCAAAAGAAGATATACAGGCAGACAACAGACACATGAAAAAGTGTTCAGCCTCACTCATCATCAGAGAAATGCAAATCAAAATCACATTGAGATACCACCTAACCCCAGTAAGAAAGTATTGTGCTGAATCTGAAGATTGCCTTTGGTAGGCTGGACTTCTTAACAATGTTGATTCTTCCTATCCATGAGCATGGAATATTTTTCCATTTGTTTGTGTCTTCTTGCATTTCTCTGACCTTCCATATGACCCAGCAATTCCCCTATTGGGAATATACCTGGAGGAACTTAAATCATTCTCCAAAAAAAAAAAGCTCATACTCCATAAATATTTGCTGTGTGTAATTTATCAGGTGAACGAATTCTCCTACTCAGCAAAGT
This sequence comes from Cephalopachus bancanus, assembly GCA_027257055.1. Classification (NCBI taxonomy): domain Eukaryota; kingdom Metazoa; phylum Chordata; class Mammalia; order Primates; family Tarsiidae; genus Cephalopachus; species Cephalopachus bancanus. The sequence continues at coordinate 635,769 of JAPVLO010000521.1, read as the reverse complement.
CAGGGACCAGTAGCTTTTTGATACAGAAAATGAATTTGTAACAACAACAAAAAGTCAATTGTCATTAGAAACAAAGAGCAAGAGGAAGCAGTGGGAGAAAAATGTAAGGCAAGGAAGCAAAATCATTGTTCTTAAAGAGCCCAGAAAATATGCTGTCAGGAATTAGAAAGCTTGCTTTCCTTGTTCCCCTGAAACTATGGACCATAATAGTCCAGCCATGCTCTCAGAGAGAGGGGAGAGTTAGAGGAAGGAGATAAAAAGTGAATGTTAGTAAAGTTTTCAGACACACAGAACAAGAAGTAGAGAAAATTATGTCTGCATTTATTTTCTTCTGATTAAACATGCACAGGTGAAATTAAATACCAAGCCTTTTCTAAATAGTCACCCAATTCCTATAGCTAAATAATTGACTTAGTGGTATTTTAAAACAGGATTTATATAGAATATGAGTTCATGGTTTTTTATCCTCTATCAAATAAAAAATACTGCACATAGAAAAATTTGGGTTTGTATTACAGGCCAAGCACCCAGCTGAAACAGGTTAGCATGCTTTTATGGAAACAACAGATGATTTAGTAAAAGAGCAGGTTCAACATTTTTCACTGACGGGAGAGAAGGACAAGTTGTTTAACTTTGAGTAGTGAAAAGAACACACTCATGAGAACAGCAGCTTGGAGTTGCTTGTGAAAGGGTTCCTGGTTCCTTTCTGATGGTATGTGGCATCTTCTGATGTTAACCATGATGGACATGAGAGGGGCAGAGGATACTGGAGGATCCCGTGATCACTCTGATTCCCGTTGAAGTCTGTGACCAAGTAAGATGCGATCATGAAGGAGGAGCAGTCACGTCTCCCATCACTAAAGAGAATGTCTCAGGGGAACAAAGGATCTCAGGGGAACAAAGGGTTGATACTCAGCAAAAGGTTGATAAACCTGCAGCTCCAGCTTCAGTTCATCTGGCATCATTCTGAGAAGTGTTGGAGACGCTTTAGAAACGGAGATGGGTAGTTCCCTTTTAGAGCTTCAGGGTCATCTTAAAGATAACATTGTTAACATGTGCCTTGAGTGCTTTTGTGAATCTACTTAGGACCTAAACTATCCAGTCTCCTAGGAAGGATAGGTCCCATCTCTATGCATGCTATTAGAATTCCTTCCTTCCTTCCTTCCTTCCTTCCTTCCTTCCTTCCTTCCTTCCTTCCTTCCTTCCTTCCTTCCTTCCTTCTGTGGGGTCTCACCCTGTCATCCAGGCTGGAGTGTAGTGGTGCAGTCATGGCTCATCACAGCATCAAACTCCTAGGCTCAAGCCATCCCCACTTCTTGGTCTCCCAAAGTATTAGGATTATAGGCATGAGTCACCACTCCTGGCCCCTCCCACCACTTTCTACCTTTCTCAATTTCATCCAATCTTCAAGAATTCCCTTAAGTTTCATTTTTGCCCCATGACATTTCCTGACATGTTCAGGCAGTGGGGATTTCTGTCATCTATTACACTTAGTATTTATGTTTTCTACAGTTTGTATGAATTTTGCTCTGCTGTGATACCAGGTTGCCAAAAAATAAAAAAATCACTGAGTAACGACTCTATATCAGTGTTAGGATGTCATCACTTTATTTCTCTGTATCAAATGTAAAGACTAAGAAACCCTATTGGACAGGATAAAGCACATCCCTCTCAGTTCTTGTTGAGGTTTCCCACCTCATCCATCACACAGAGTCCCCCAGGCCAGCATAGTCTGGCCTTGTGTCCTCACTGGGCACTGTTGAAATGCTTCTTTTCCAAGTCCATGTGTTTTTCTGACAGCAGTCAGTTCTGCTTCCCATGCCACCTGGGTCTCTGAGAAGGCTGGGGGCCCTAGAACCCAGGACACAGGCTTTCTAGAGAGCCCCAATCTGCAATTTTCCTAGTAGGTTTGGCAACCCCCACAGAGAGCTATAAGAGTTAAGCCTTAAAAACATCTTGGGCTTGGGCAACATCCTCGGGTTTCCTCCCACTGTGGGAACTTTTCTGTCTTCTCAATAAATCTTGCTTTAAAAACAAACAAACAAACAACACTGGGAACTGAAAACCTCGCCCCTAATTTAGTCTCAAGAAATTTTCAGTACCCTGGCTTCCCATTTTGTTTCCACTTATGCCACTCAAACACTTCCCAGGAAACCCTCCTCTTTGGGTGAATCCCGAGTGACTATCTTCAATGAGTCTTTGGAGATACATCCTCAGGGCGAGGTTGGGATTCACTTTTCTCTGACAATACTCTCTAACTATATTCACGTATGGCATTTGTCATGCAGAACATGATAGTCATTGCGGGTTACCTTCTCAAGTTCAGCATTTCATCTGCCCAACCAAATTTTACATTTCTGCAGACATTGACCCTACATCAAAAGTCTTTATATCGCTTACAGTGCCAGGTTGACAATGACTTATTTTTATTGACAGATGGAGAAAAACAGTCAGGTAGATTTTATTTTTTCAGCTTATTCTGCTCTTTTTCTCTTTGCTGAAATTGCCAGCAAGTCAGATTTTCTTGTAGGGTCCTTTTTTCTTTTCTTTTTCTTTCCTTCTTTTATTTTTATTTTATTTATTTTTATTTTATTTATTTATTTATTTATTTTTAGGAGAAAGATTCACTCTGTCTCTAAATACTATTTATTTTTTTAGATCCTGGTTCAAACGTCATACCTTTTATAAAACTTGCCCTGATTTCTCTAAATAGGAGTAAAATTATTTTCTACAATTCCCCCAAGTATTTATCCCCTTTTTTTCATTTTCTCAACCATAGATTTGAAGAAGTAGGAGTGAAGTGGCTAAGAGCACTGATTTTTTTTTTTTTTGCCAGCCCTCAACAGACTAATATGCTCTCCTCAGTGCTTGCATGCTGGTGGAATATTGACTGTTACTCAGACAGTCTTCATCTTCTACTATTTATTTTTTAAGTTTTCTACTCATCAGTTTTATAATTTACACACAAGGAGCACAGATTTTGGAGCCAAATTACTTGAGTCCAAAATCTAACAATGCTTCATTTTAGGTTTATGACTTAGGCAGTTTTCCTCATTTGAGAAATAGTGATTACAATAGTACTTATCTCATGTAAGAATTATTTGAGTTTATACACAGAAAGCTCTTGGGACAAAGCAGGGTCTTTGTTTGTTTTGGGGGGGGTGGGGTTCTCACTCTGTCGCCCAGGCTGGAACACCGTCACAGCATGATCACAGCTTCACACAGCCTTGACCTCTTGGGCTTAGGTGATCTTCCCATCTCAGCCTCCTGAGTAGCTGAGACTACTGGCGTGTGCCATCACACGCCTGGCTAATTTTTTTATTTTTATTTTTTGTAGAGACAAGATCTAACTCTGTTGCTCAGGCTGGTCTGAAACCACTGAGCTCGAGCGATCCTCTGTCTAAGCCTATCAAAGTACTGGGATTGCAGTCATGAGCCACCATGCCCAGCTTCGGTTTTTTTTTTGAGTAGGAGTCTCACCCTGTCGCCCAGGCTGGAGTGCAGTGGCACACTCATGGCCACCCCAGTGTTGACCTTCTGGGCTCCAGCGATCCTTCCACCTCACTCTTCCAAGTAGCTGTAACTACAGGTGCGCGCTACCACACCCAGCTTCAAAGTAGACATTTAACATGCCTTAACTATTAATCTATGCTGACTCAATTAATGGTATTTTATTGTTATTTTAGACATTTCTAATCACAATAATAAAATGGAAATAACCTGGAATAAATGGGAGAAAAAAGATATACACAAATAAAAAAAAAATAAATGTTAAAAATAAGTCACTGACAGAACTAAACTAATAAAATGATTCATAAACAAGGCCCTTTGGTGGTCTGCTTTAAAGAAAAAAATAATCTGTAGGTAGCATATCAGTTTTTGCAGAGTGCTTTTAAAGTTCCTGAGTGTTTAGAACAATTTGCTCTTCCCAACACTCAAGAGATTTAATCTGCTTTAAGCAATGCTTTTATACACAATGTTGTACAAACCGAATAAATAAGGGCGTGGTTGTCTATCACAAGAAGTCACTGTATTCTTTTAAATATTACATGATGTCTAAAGGATGACAAATATTAACTTGGCCCAAATCAATGAAGGTTTCCAGCTTTGCAATTACTTGTCTGAATATACCACATACAAATTACTTAGAATCCATGTAGGCACTGAGTTGCGCCCATAGTTTGCTTTCCAAAGGATGGGAGAGATGTGGCTTTGTTTGGGTTTCCATGGAAACAAGCTCAGAGATGGAGGTTTGTTTGCAGGAGGTCTATTGGGGAGGGCTCTGGGGAACAATACCTGCCAGGGAATCAGGGAAGCAGGACTGGGCAGAGGAAGATGAATGATGGTGAAGGGACACCAAAGTCTCTTTTGATTCCATTGAGTGTTCTGGAGCTTGGGTGACCCTTCAGAGTTATGCAAATGGAGGTCAGGGTCCGAGCCTTTGGATAACCAAGGCGACTCACATCCACGCCGCTCCTGCACACGCTCCAGCCTGGGGAGGGAAGGGGCATGACACTGGGCCAGGTAGATCCCTTTGGCTACTGGCAATTTCTAAAGGGTCACTTCACTGGGAGCCTACAGCAGCCAACGTTCCAGGAAGCTGAGGGAATGAGTATGTTGGGATATGGTTGCCACATCAAAGAGACAGCAATTCATATAAAGGAGACAACAATATATAAGACTTGACTCTAATATTCTGGTTCTGAAGCAGGTGACATAGACTCTATGGCAGATGCTCCTTGACTTACGGTGGGGTCATGTCCTGATAAACCCATCATAAGTTGAAAATATTTTAAGTGGAACATGCACTTTTGTTTTGTTTTGTTTTGTGTGTGTGTGTGTGTGTGTGTGTGTGTGTGTGTGTGTGTGTGTTTTGATAAAGACAGTCTCATTCTGTTGCCCAGGCTGTTATGAGCTCCTGGTCTCAAGTAACCCTCCTACCTTGGCCTCCCAAGTGCCTGGGATTACAGGTATAAGCCACCATGCATGGCCTGGATATGCATTTAAACACACCTAACTAACCATTATGGCTTAGCCTAGCCTGCCTTAAATGTGCTCCTGACACTTACATTAGCCTACAGTTGGGCAAAATAATCTAACAGTCTATTTTATAACAAAGTATAGAATATCTCATGGGATATATTGAATACTGTACTGAGAGTGCAAAACAGGATGGTCGTATGGGAACTCAAAGTATGATTTATACTGAAGGCATATCACTTTTGTACCACTATAAGATCGAAAAATTGTAAGTTGAACAATTGTAAGTCATATTCTTAATTTCAATGCTGAACGAGTTACCTGTGTATTAATTGCCCAGGGTCCTTAAGTGGAAGTTGAAGACATTACATCAGAAGTGGCTGGGAAGAAAGAAGAGTCACCTAGATCTGTTTTGAATTGAATATCCACGAACTGCCCCTTATTGAGGCATATATTGCCTTAATGAAACAGAAACAGATTCTCAACCCTTGTGATTTTTTTTCCTGGGGACAACAGAATGTCATCCACCCCTTGTCTATTGAATTTACCTTGATTCTTCATGAATAAGAAAGAGGGCCATTATGAGAACCATGAAGCTCACAGGCTTTTCTTCCTCTCCATCAGATCTGTCCTGAAAATGAGAAAATGGAAGGATTCTGCCTCCGTGTTGGAACCTGTGCACATCTTACTCCCCTGAAGTGTCATAATACAGTGTATTTGTTTCCAATGTGATTACCACCCAAGGGTAAAAAATTCATATTAATTGATCCGTGCATTTAGGTGAAAATAAATTTGAGTCTCTAGATTGATTTTTTTCTGAGCAAGCCAATAAAGTGGGTAAACCTTGCATTATTTATCACCAATCCCCAATGCAATGTTACAGGCAGCAGCACCGCTGTGCATTCTGGCTCCACAGGGAATGTAGTGGGCTACTGGTGAGAAATCAGGTTTTTAGACAGTGTCTGATTTTTACTCTGAGTCTTTCAGTACAGAGCAGAAGGGTCATCTGGAGCTTTCTGTCTTCTTGTCAGGTGAACAAACCTGTGTACAAGGGAAGACAGTTCATCTGTGACCTTAGAAGACTATAGAGCAAAATGAAACCAAGTGTATTTTTACCAATTGGATGAGTCATTTTTCCCATGAGGTTAATTATCATTAATGACTTTAATTAAGGAGTCATGTGAAGTATTTATCTTGAAAAATGTGGATCCATGTGGCTTGCACTATTGGATTTGAGCTCTCTGCTGTGATAGCATTCTTCAAAACACCCTATTAAGGTCAAATCTCTTTGATACTATGTGTTAAGGTTGTGAAGCCCGAGGACATATTCTCTAGTGACATTGGCCAGTTTTAGCCTGGCATTTAACTAACTGGGAAGCTGGAATTATTCTTGTTCATTTGCGGCTTCCAGCTTGGAATTTGTAAGATAAATGAGTCAGTTGCATCTATTCTCTAGCAATTAACTGATAATTGGGGCATTTAATCAGAAAACTGACTTGAAGGACTTTAGCCTGATTAGACTCTGTTGGCATGAAAAAAAGATTCTACTCCTAGTTTTTCTCATTCATGCACTATATTCATATCCTAACTTCAGATCAAACCCAAATCTAGCTTGTCTAAGAATATTTTATAAAGAAATGAGTACTTATGAAAATGCTTTGTGAAAATGTAATAGGTTTAGAAGCTAATTTTCTACAAAATACTCAGGTCAGTAACATTTATACTGTAATTATTTATTGTTCATCTGCTTGGTGCAAGGAAGTTGCTCATAGGTATATAAATATGAAACACATAGCTGTTGATTTCTAGAAGCCCAAGCTGACCTAAGTTTTACTTCAACCAGAGTATAAATTAAATAATGCTAATACCCTCAATTTCTTCTCTGAAAAAAGATAACCATGGAACTTCATGGTCTATACAATGAAGATGCAAGAAACAAGCAAGGTTTTGTGGTTTGCACAAAAATGGTCAAGATTATACACATACTAGCAAAAGTCAGTAGTTTAACAATATTGTGTATTAGAATCACCTGGAATATTTTTAAAAACATAATGATTCCTAGACCATCACCTAGACCTGTTAAATCAGAATATTTGGGCATGGGATCTTTGCACCAAATTTTGAAGCAGCTTAGGTGATTTTAATGTGTTAAGATGTGTTGACATAGGCAAATAAGATGTTACTTGACTTTAAGGGTATGGATACAGAGTTGTAGCATGAAATGGTGAATCCTAACAGTCTGTGAGACCACAGGAAATATAGGTGTGGGTATAAAAGGGTGGACTGGAGTCTGGGAGCACAGGAGCCAAGAAGTCATCCTCTGGCACCCGAATCTGGTCCTATGATTGCCTCTCTCCACTTGTGAATGCACGGCATTGCTTGCCAGCAGAAACAACTGAAAAAGGGTGGCTCTGCCTCACATCAGCTTTCCAATCAAGCAAGTATCTTTGGAGGATTTTTTGCTTTTGCGGAATAGGAAGATACCATAAAAAAAAAAGGTGTAATGGAGGTTGAGCTCTGCTATGTAAATTTCCCTCACTGCCTCCCAATATATGAGGGGGACTCCAAAAATGCAATTTGTTTATTAAGATTTGTGTATTTATTCTTACATGTTTAAACATCAATCACCTTCAAAGTACTCTCCGTTTGATGTCATGCACCTATCAAGATGCTTTTTCCACTGCTCAAGACGTTTTTGAACTCGTCAATTTTGATGCCTTTTAGTACTTAGGCCATTTTTTGTTTCACATCTTCCATTTTGGCAAAATGTTTCCCTTTGAGGACTTTTTTCATCCAGGGGAACAAACAACAAAAAAAGTTGCTTGGGGTGAGATCAGGTGAAGAGGGAGGGAGGAGTTCAGGAGTCATGCTGTTTGTTGGTCAAAAACTGCTGAGCACTCAGCACAGTGAGTTGTCATGGTGGAAGAAACAGCCACCTGTGGTGGAAAGTAGGGATATTTATTTCATAAATCAGGACAAAACCATCCTAAAGCTTCCAGATGAAAACTCTGATAGACCGTTTGATCTGGAGGAACAAAGTCCAAGTGTTCCACAAAGGGCCCCCTCTCCAAAAGATAATTCCAGGGTTTTTCGGGTCCCCCTTGTAATACTGATGTAAAATTTTAGTCATCTAGCCAGGTTATCTGACTGGTTGTTCATTCTTGGCCTCCTTCAAAGTTTCCATCTGACCCACACAAAGACTGGTGCCCCCAGGGTTTTATCCTCAGCCCATGGCTTTTCTTGATTAGTAGGCTATGATCACATCTATTCTCTTGAACTCAACTACTATCTAAATCCATATTTGTAGCTAACTCCTGTCCTCTGAGCTTCAAATTTATATATCCAACTGTCTGCCAGACAGCCCTACCTAGGCATTCCAGGTAACGTGAAGTTAACATATCACCAAGGTAACACTTGTCTCTCTTGTTATTGCTTTTCCAGTTGCTACAAATGTCACTATTATCTGTCCATGCACACAGGCTACATTCCTAGGCTATGCGCTGAGCTCCTTCTTTTGCCTCATTTTCCATATTCAATTTCCAAACTGTCTGTTTTATCTCCCAAATCTTTCTTATTTTTCCTGTCTTTTCCAGGCTTGCTACCACTGTTCAAACCTCTAATTATTCAAAGTTCAAACCTCTTGTTATTTATCACCTAGATTTCAGCAACGACTTTTTAATTGATTTTCTAGCTCTTGTCTGGAGCTCCTCAAATCTATCCTCCAATTAGATGGCAATGATGGCATTATACACAGACATGATTACAGCAGCTCCCGGCTCAAACCTGTTCCATGGTTCTTCAACACCTTGTTGCAATGGCCTTGAACTCTGGCTACACGTCAAAATTGTATAGTCTATTATAAGACATATCTTGGGAGCTTTTGCCACTATCAAGACCTCAGCCTCACTGCAAATCAATTGAATCAGAATCTCTAAGGACAGGATTTGGGATTCAGTATTTTTTAAAAGCCCCTAATTGATTTTAACATGTAGTTAGTGCATATGAGGCCAAATTCTGTTTTGGGAATCTATTTCTATAACTCAAAACTTAATTACACAACAACTAAAAACAAGCATCATTTTATTATACCTCACAATTTTGCTTGCCTGGGAAATTTTTCTGCTCCATATCAACTGAAGTCACTTGCCGATATTTAATGGTAGGTGGGCTTGTCTGGATAGTCCAAGTGGCTTCCTTGACATCAGAAAGGCCGAGTTCCACTGGCACCATCAACCAGAGTGCCCACTGTGGCCTCTTCAGCATTCTGATCTCAGATTCGCTAGTCTGCTACATGGTGGACTAGCATAGAAATGACAAGAGCTAGTCCATGGCTCTGCTGCTCAAAATGTGGCCCATGGACCAGCATTTTAGGCATCATCATCTGGAAACTTGTTAGAACAGACAGAATCTCTAGCTAGAACTCCCAAATTAGAATCAACATTTTAATCAAATCCCCAAGTGATTCCTATGTGCACTAGAGTCTGAGAAGTGCACCACATCGTGCCAACTTTAACACTCCCCTTTTTTCTGAGGACTTTAAGATGCAGGAACACGAAGTAACTTTCAGTTTCCTGCACTTTATTCTCCATACTTCATTGTTCATTATTCTCTTCTGCTTGTATATTAGAAATTGACAAGGAAAACATTGGTAAGCTTAAAGACGTAGCAATTGAAACCTGAGCGAAACACAGAAAGATAATTAAAAAGCACAAGAGAGCATCAGTGAGTTGTGGACAATTTCAAGTTGTCTATTACATATGTTTTAGAGTCCAAGAAGGAGAGAAAAAGGGGAAATTAATAAAAATATATTTGAAGAAAATGACCAAAAGTTTTCCAATTTGCTGTAAATTATAATTCTACAGTTTCAAGAATCTCAGTAAACTCCAAACACACACACACACACACACACACACACACACACACACACACGCATGCACACATGCATGCACACACACACACACACACACACACAAAGGAAGAAAACTACACTGAGGACACCATAATCAAATTATTTAAAACTAGATATTAAGAGAAAATCTTAAAAGCAACTAGAGAAAAATATAGATTATTTTCTGAAAAACAAAGATAAAAAATTACAGCAAATTTAATTACTAGAAACAATGCAAGCCAGGAAACAGTGGAATAATATCCTTGAAGTACTAAAAGAAAAAAAAGTCTAGAGTTCTACAGCCAACAAAAATATTTATCAAAAACAAAGACTTTCAGTTGTACAAAACCTAAAAGAATTAATCACCAGCAAATTTGTATTTTTAAGATGCTAAAGGAAGTCCTTTAGGTAGAAGGAAACTAGTCTTCCATGTACCAAATGGAAATCTGAATCTGCAGGAAAGTATGAGGCACATGTGTAAATACAACAAATATTTTTCTTATTTTTTAATTATTAAAAAAAATGACCACATAAAACCAAAATAGTAACAATGTATTATGAGGTTTATATAATACACATAAAAGTAAAATGTATGAGAACAATACACAAAGGTCTGGAGGGGGGAAATGGAAGTATACTGACATAAGGTTCTTATTGCTATATATGACGTGTAATGTCACTTGAAGGTAGCCTGTGATTAATTAAAGATATATTCTATAAACGCCAAAGCAATTACTAATGTAAAACAGCAAAAGATTATAACTAATAAGGCAGCAAATAAGAAGGAGGAGGAGGGAAAAGAGAAAGAGGAAGATGAAAGGAAGCATAAAGATTGGAAAATAAACAGTAAAACTGTCTTTATTTGCAGACATGATTGTTTATGGTGTAAATCCTACTGATTATGCAAAAAAACTAAGGTGGTACAATGTGAGGTAAATTGTTTTCGAATCAATTCTGTTTCTTCATACTAGCAATGAGCAATTATAAATTTAAAGACAATACTATTTATAATAGCATCAAGATGTGAAATATTTGGGGATAGATTTGACAAATTTGTACACTGAAAACTGCAAAGCATTGTTGAGGGAAACTAAAGAAGACCTAAACAAGTAAAGAGATATACTATGTTCATGAATCCAAAAGCTGAACATTATTAACACATTAAATCTACCCAAGTTGATCTATAGATTTAATGCAATCCTAATAAAAGTCCCAGCAGGTTTTTGAAGAAACTGATAAACTGATTCTAGAATTCATAAATAAATGCAAAGGACCTAGAATGATCAAAGAAAATTTAAAAATGAAAACCATAGCTGGAGGACTCACATTATTTTATTCCAAGACTTGTTATAAAGCCACAATAGTCCAGAAAGTCTGGTATTGATATATATAGAGATAAAAATATCAGTGGAATAAAATAGAGCACATAGAAAGAGACTCAAACATATACAGTCAATTGATTTGCAATACAGGTACAAAGGCAGTCAATGGAGAAAAGAATCTTTTCTTTTATAAATTTTATTTTATTATAGAGATGTGGGGTACAAGTGAGGATTAACTACATAAGTAGGCTGCATGCAGGTGAAGTTTGGGCTTTCAACTGACCCCAACTCCCCCTGATAATGGGAAGAGGTACCCTTTATGTTGTCACATGTCCCTGTCCTTTGCTCTCCCTCCCTCCCCTAACAATGCCCAGCAACTGCTGATCCCTCCCATGTGTTAACATAACTAATGTTCAGGGCCCACCTATGAGTGAGAATATGCAATATTTAGTTTTTTGTTTCTGTGATAGATCACTTAGTATGATGGTCTCCAACTCCATCCAATTTTCTGCTGACTGTAAAGTTACATTCAGTCCATGATCTTGCTCTTCTTTACGGCTGTGTAAGACTCCATTGTGTATATTATATTAATACATAAAATTCTAGAAACTAAAACTAATCTATGGTGACAGATAACAAATCAGTATTGCCTGGGACAGGGGTAAGAGCAGGAGAGAAATATTACAGAAAGACATAAGAAAATTTTGGTGACTTACATATTAATTATCTCAACTATGGTGATAGTTTCATAGGTGTACACATATGTTAAAACATCAAATTAATATACCATTCATGCAACTAGTTGTATGTCAAGCATACTTCAACAAATCTGTAAAAATAAAAAAAAAATCATGAGGTATAACTTCACACTCATCACACTTGCAAAAATCAAAAAGTCTTAACAATATCAATTATTGTCTAGGATATGATTGTACATTGCAGATGGGGATATACAATTTTTGTAATCTCATTGGAAAGCAATTTGACATATCAAGTTGACAAGGAACAGATGAACCTACCCTTAACTTTACATTCTGCTTTCAGGTAATTACCCTTAAAAAACTATTACACATGTGCATGTTAAGATATGTGTAAGTGTCTCAATGTCTTCGTGCTTCAACCTTGGGAGGTTATGTGATGCCAGAATGTCCTCCATTTCATATAGACAATCAAGTTTGTTTCCATATAGGTGTGCATAGTAATCTCTGATAATCTTCTGTATTTCCTTGGGGTCAGTTGTGATTTGATCTTTTGTATTTCTGATTGTGTTTATTTGGGCTTGTTGTCTCTTTTTCTTGGTCATTCTGGCTAGGGGTCCATCAATCTTATTAATTCCTTCAAAGAACCAGTTTTTGTCTTGTTGATTTTTTTCTATGATATTTTTGTCTTCTATGTCCTGTGTTTGGGCTCTTACTTGGTAATCTGTATTCTTCTGCTAAAGTTAGGGTCTTTCCAGCTCCCTTAGGTGATTTTTTAGGCTGTTAACTTGCGATCTTTCTGTTTTCTTGATGTGTGTCCATAGAGATATAAATTCCCCTCTTAAAACTGATTTCATGGCATCCCAGATGTTTTGGTAAGATGTTTCTTCTTTTCATTTGTTTCCAGGAATCTTCAGGAAATTGACTGTGTCATAAGAAAACTACCTACAGAAATTAAAAAAAAAAAAAAAAAAAAAAGCCCTGGACTGGATGGCTTTCCAGCAGAATTCTACAAAATATACAAGGAGAAGCTGATACCAATCCTATTGAAAGTATTCCAGGCAATTGAGAAAGATGGAACTCTCCCCAAATCATTTTATGAAGCTAACATCACACTGATACCCAAACTGAGTAAAGATCCAACAAAAAAGAGAACTACAGGCCAACATCCCTTATGAACATACATGCAAAAATCCTCAACAAGATTCTAGAAAATCGGATCCAACAACACATCTCAAAAATCACTCGCCATGGCCAAGTAGGCTTCATCCCCAGGATGAAAGGTTCGTTCAAGACCATAAATGTAATTAAATACATTAACAGATGTAAAAGCAAGGACCACATGATTATATCATTAGATGCAGAAAAAGCTTTTGATAAAATCCAGCATCCCTTCTTGATTAAAACTCTCAAACACCTAGGTATAGAAGGAACAAACCTCAAAATAGTAAGCACCATCTACGACAAACCCACAGCTAACATATTGCTAAATGGACAGAAACTAGAAACATTTCCCCTGAAAACTGGAACAAGATAAGGCTGCCCACTCTCACCCCTCTTGTTCAATATTGTGTTGAAAGTCCTAGCTCAGGCAATTAGACAGGAGAAGGACATCAGGGGTATCCAATAGGAAAAGAAGAAGTCAAGTTATCCCTCTTTGCTGATGATATGATCCTATACCTTGAAAATCCAAGAGAATCTGGATTGCACTGATAAAGGACTTTGGCAAAGTCTTGGGGTACAAAATCAATGTCCAAAAAACAGTCATAATCTTATACACCAAAAACAAGCAGGCGGAGAACCAAATAAAAAGCAAAATCTCATTCACAATAGCCACAAACACACACAAAAAAAGATACCTTGACATCTTCCTAACCAGAGCAGTGAAAGACATTTACAATGAGAACTACAAAACACTGCTCAGAGAAATCCAAGAAGACAAAGATCAATGGAAAAAATATTCTATGCTAATGGATTGGAAAAATCAACATTGTTAAGATGTCCATCCTACCAAAGGCAATCTACAGATTGAACACAATACCCATTAAATTACCAATATCATTTTTCTCAGACCTGGAAATGACAATATAGGAATTCATATGGAAATGTAAACAGCCATGAATTGTCTAAACGATCCTTAGCAAAACAAACTAAGCAGGAGGTATCACATTTCCAGACTTCAAACTTTGCTATAAGACTACAGTAATCAAAACAGCCTGATATTGGTACAAGAACAGGCATACAGACCAATGGAAAAGGATAGAGATTCTGGAAGCAAAGCCTCAATTTCTCAACCAATTCATCATTGACAAAGCCTCCAACAACAACCACTGGGGAGAGGAGAACCTATTCAGTAAATGGTGCTGGGAAAACTGGGTGATCACATGCAGAAGATTGAAACAAGACCCCTACCTATCGCCATACACAAAGATTAACTCTAAATGGATCAAAGACCTAAACGTAAAACCTCAAACTGTAAGAATCTTAGAAAATGCAGGAGACAGCCTTATGGAAATTGAAACTGGCAACTAATTCCTGATCAAAACTCCAAGTGCCCATGCCATAAGAGATAAGCTAGACAAGTGGGACCTCATCAAACTGACAAGCTTCTATAAAGTCAAAGAAACCCTTGAGAAAGCAGGGAGACAGCCCATAGAATGGGAAAAAATATTTGCCAACTGTATATCTGACAAAGGCCTAACATCTAGGATCTACAAGGAACTCAAATGTGCTGAAAGGAAAAAAAAAAACAACAAACAGCCCCATTAAAAGGTGGGCAAAAGACATGAATAGACACTTCTCAGAAGAAGATATATGGGCAACCAAAAGACACATGAAAAAGTGCTCAGCCTCACTAATCATCAGAGAAAGGCAAATCAAAACCCACTGAGATACCACCTAACCCCAGTAAGAATGGCCTTCATTAATCAAACAAACAACAACAGATGCAGAGAAAAAGGAATACTTCTACACTGCTGATAGGAATGCAAACTAGTGCAACCTCTTTGGAAGACAATGTGGCGATTTCTGAAAGGACTGGAAATTGACTTTCCATATGACACAGCAATCCCCCTATTGAGAATATACCTGGGAGAATTCAAATCATTCTACAAAAAAAGATACCCGCATACGCATGTTTATTGCAGCACTATTCAGAGTAGCAAAAACATGGAATCAACCATGCTGCCCATTGAAATTGGACTGGATTTTTAAAAATGTGGTATATATTCACAGAGGAATATTATGCAGCCATAAGGAAGGACAAACATATGGACTTTGCAGCAACTTGGACAGATTTAGAGTTATCATCCTCAGTGATCTATCACAGAAACAGAGAACAGAGTACCATATGTTGTCACTCATAAGCGGACCTTGTATAATTATCATAATACTATAAGAAAAGGATTCGTGGTAGTGGGAGCCTGCCAGGGGAAGGAGGGCCACCTCATCATCAAGGGAATCTGTATAATGAGCATTTGTATACCCAACACTGAATTGTACCCCACATCTTTAAAATTAAACATTAAAAAAGACATGTATTAGTATATTCATTGTTTCTAATAAAAAGTAATTGAAAACAACCTAAATGCCCATCAATAGGGGAACAATAAATATAAATGCATCTCTATATTTATGATAATGTATTTATATACTCTATAGTATAAGTAAATTATGGTGCTGTCATATATAAAAGGCAATACAGCAGGATTTTTTTTTCTTGGCTTGTGCAAAGGAATCACCTAAGAATTTCAGTAGGTCTGTTGTAGGTTGAGTTTTTACCCTTTTAAGAAGCTTTCTTGGCCAGGCACAGTAGCTCACTCCTTTAATCCCAGCACTTTGAAGGCTGAGGCAAGCAGATCACTTGAGCCCAAGAGTTCAAGATCAGCGTAGGCATCATAGCAAGGCCTCCTTTCTGCAAAAACCCAAAAAATTAGCTGGGCATTGTGGCACACACCTATGGTCCCAGATATTCGGGAGGCTGAGGCTAAACGATTGCTTGAGACTAGGAAGTCGAGGCTGTAGTTAGCTGTCATTGCACCACTACACTCCAGCCCGGGAGACAGAGTGAGATTCAGACTCAAAAGAAAAAAAAGAAGTTTCTGAGTGACTCTGCTGCTGCTAGGACATGGACCACATTTTGTGTAGTAAGACAATGCTGCATGAGTTGCATTAGACTTTTATGTATCAACATGATAGATCTAAAAAAAATAAAGAAGAAGAAAAGGCAAGTTGCCAAAATATTTGGACAGTATGATAGCTTTAGTGTAAACATTTGAAAACACCAAGCAGTACCACACATTGTTGACGGGTATGAACATGCAAGGCAAAAAGATTAAAACCATGGACATGGAGCCTAAACAACAGGAAAGGCTGATTGTAGGAGGGGTGAAAGGAAACTAGTAGTGCTGAAGAGGAAAGCAATAATTTGTACTTTGATTGTAGCATTCTATTTTATTTATACTTTTAAAAACCCTGAAGGTAAATCTAAAAGAGTAACATGTGTTCCTTCTGTTGGATGTGTATACAAATGTTTCATAGAATTCTGTGAACTTCAACATATTTTAAGCTTACAAAACAAATACAAAAGGAAATTAAAACCCAAATCCAACCTATTTACACAGTTCAACTTCCATAATAAAAATAATAGTGCCAGAAATCTATACGACCAATGCTGAAATGAGTATGTTGTCACTGGTCTTGAAGACAGCCTCACTAATGCCTCACACAGAGTGGGTTAGCATCTTCTCTTCATCATGCCTATCTTGGTAGAGACCCTAGCACGCTCCCATTTTTGTGGCCTCAGCCTTCTTAAGCAAAAATCACTTTGTACTGGTATTTTTCTTCTTTAGTCATCAGCTTTTGCTTTAGTGGAGTCGAAGTTTCTGGTACATACATACATATGACTGATGTTATTTGGTGGTAAGATTATAATTCAGAATTTTGAATGTAGGTAACAATGTTGTGGTGGACATGTAAGCATGAGATGGCTGTAGCCATATGATTTTAAAGCACGAGATACTTTTTCTGGCTGCCTATAAAATGACAAGACAGCCTAGTCTTCATGCCTAGCGACCTGTTTCAGAGACGGGTCAACATTGGCTGGCCCCCAGAGCAGTCAAAGGAACTGGGATAGTCACCTGGTCTGTGCTACTACTATTGCCACTTCTGAAATCTTTTAACATTGTGGCTATTTCCTCTCCCAAGTGAATGAGGGACTCAACTTTCCAGGAAGCCACAGGCCATCAAAACAACTCCCTCTTCACCACCAGATTGCATGATCCCTGCCTGAACTGGTAAGAAACTCTAGTCCTTTAATTTACATGAATCCTTCCCTTCAGCCCCCACTTGACTCAGTCATCGGAGGACAGCAGGTGGAATTCAAGTGTGTTTGTTTTTAGCATGTACTGAGTCTGTGCTTTTGTGTAGATCACGCTTCACTTCTGGAACTAGAAAACCACACTGGGAGATTAAGTGACTGCAGGGCCCCCGCATCGCAGTGAAGAGTGAGCCACGACCTGTAATCCTGCCTTCCTTGCACAACCAGTGTCAAGCTGGGACTTTGCCGCCTGGGGCCCCAGCAGGTCCACAGAGGCGCCTGGGGCCCCAGCAGGTCCACAGAGGCGCCGCCCTCGAGGCAAAGCTTGGCCCTTGTCCCTCTAGCCACCTGTGGAGGTGAGAAATTGGAATGCCACTGTCCTTGAGGCCAGAGATCTTGTCACCACCCCCGGCAAAAAGAAAAAAAAAAGAATGATCTTCTATATTTAGCTCAGACAGGGAGACAGGGAAAGAGAAGAAAGGTTGTCAGAAAGGTTCAGTGAGCCCCAAAGTGCTACAGTGCTTAATACGCAGTAGGGTTTGTGTCACACAGCTAAGGCATTTTTCTACAATGGCAAGTGCTGTCACCTGGACTAGGTCAGGATGATTCTGATATCACCTGTTGGACCATTTCTGAAATCACCTCTTCATTCTGGCTCCCTGGGCCTGACTCCTCATTCCCTGGGATAACTTCTCTCTGAAGACCTGGACATCCTTCTGGCTTCCATCGAGGCTGGCTGAGCCTGTCCGTTGGCTGTCTGGATGTGATTCCCAATAGCAGACAGGATTCAAGTCCTCTGTTTTCCCCAGGAAGCTTCTGTCTCCGTGTAAGTTCGTGGATGGGAAAGGAAAATAACAGAGGCCTCCAGGGCTCAGTGACAACCTCAGGGAGACTCCTTGTCAGCATGTGACCTTCTGCTTTCCTTCACGTGATTCCATTTGATTATCACTTGAACTCTGTGAGCTGGATTTTACCCAGCGATTTTAATTGAGCTCAGTGAGTTACAAGTAAAGTAGTCATTGAGAGAAGAGGGAAACTAGTTGGAGAAGGTAGGATGAACCAAGAGAAAAATTTAGAGAGTAACTGTGAAAAGTCCCGGTCTTTGGAGAGGGTCCATAACCCAAGCAAATAACTGATGACAGAATGAGCATGGTGCACGTGAGGAGAGAGTGAAGAGATGGCCTGTGGAGCAGAGCGTGTTGATGATCCAGACTTAGATAGGTGGTGGAGTGAAACTTGTCTCAGGGGTTTTCAAAGCCAGGCAAGTGTCAGGTTATTGAGCAAGGACAGAAAGATCTACCTCGTATAAAAATCATATGGGGTTGACGACAGGGTCAAGAGAGTGAGAAGAGAGGAAAAATTTAGGGAAAGTAGATCAGAAATGACTACAGTAACTCAAGCAAGAAAGGTCTATTCTCACTTAGGAATGGAAAAGAGAGTAAATATTAGGCATTTCAGAGTAATAGCCCATAGTAACAGATAGATAATAATAGAATGTAGAAGTCCTAAGTTCCTAGGATAGGATCCCTGCTATAAAAGGGACAGTGGAAAAGGAGAGCCATTTTAGAAGGAAAGGCACATTCTCTTTGGGACATGGTGAATTTGAAGTGACACAAACGTCTGAAATCCGACAAAAGATAAAATTTTAAAGAAAAGTATTAATGATAGGGGTGGAGTTCCACTCTTTTTCAAGAATTTTTCAAGAGCAATTTAAGGTTAAGTTTCCATATTATAAAATAAGGTTGCAGGGTCTGGGATTTTCCTTAGGTAGATCTGGGTGAAGTATTCTCAGGAATTAGGAATAAGAGGACACAGTCACTAGGGTAACATTCGGTACTGAGGGATGATTACATTGAATGTCAGAAGACAAGAAGACAGAGAGTTACCTTGGAGGGAAGTAGCTTATTCCTTTTTTATTTATCCATTCCTTTTTAATTTATTTATTCCTTTTTTATATATCACATCAGAATCAAAACTATGGACACCACAGGGAAGAAGAGATCAAGTTTCTGAGGTCTCCAAGGCTTTGAGTATTATTTCAAGAAGAAAGAGATCTTAGTTAAAATCCCAAAATATTGATGGAAAATTTGGGCCAGAAGTTTTAGTTGATTCAATAATGTAATGAGGAAAATTGCAATTCTATCTCAACTGTGTTCTGGACAACTTTTATGAATTGGTGAACATCTTGTAGGTTTTAGTCATGCAAAGCTAATGCTGGTGCTTTAGAAATTCAAATGACTGTCTATTAGAGGGAAAGAAATTAGAGCACAGGGTTTGGAGTGTGGGCTTATCTAAAGCATGTGTGAGTCCAGAGATGGGGCCAGTTTGAAGCATCTCTGCACGGAGTGGCCAGTATAAAGCCTGGTGGAGATGCCAGCAGGGATGTCTAATGTTCAAATTAAAATTGTTTGAACTCTTATGGTAGAAAATAACTCCTTTTTGGAGCAGACAAAAATTTCTAAGATAGGACTTAACATGTATTGCCATGAAAGGGGAGAAAATGACACATTTGACTTCAGCAAAATTAAAAATTTTGTTCATCAAATGACAGCATTAAGGAAATGAATAGACAAACCACAGAGTGGAGAAGATATTTGCAGAATGTATAGCTGATAGTGCTTTGATGCAGAACATATAAATAACTCGAATAAATTCCTTAGTAAGAAGACAACAATCCAATAAGACAGACAAGAGATTTGAACAAATGCTTCGCACAAGACAAGGCATATGAATGGCAAATAAGCCTATGAAAAGATGCTCAGCGTGATTAAACATAAGGAAAATTCACATTAAAACCATCACAAGATACCACTATATGTCAACTAAAACAGCTGATATTAAACAGACTGCTAGTACTAAATACTGATGTGGATGGAGAAGAATTAGCATTCTCACCTATTGCTGGTAAAATTCCAAAATAGAACAACAATTTTGAAAAATAGCATGGCAGTTGTATGAAATAAATCATATGTATTATATGGTCCAACAATTCCCTGTTCTAGATATTTGTCCAAAGGAAACAAAGCATGTATCCATGTGGACCTTTAAATAAATGTTAATAACAGATTTTCTTTTTTTTTTGAGTCAGGGTCTCATTCTGTCACCCAGGTTGGAGTGCAGTGGTGCAGTCATGGCTCACCTCAGCCTTGACCTTCTGGACTCAGGTGATCCTTCTGCCTCAGCCTCCCAAGCTGCTGGGACTACAGATGCATGCCACTATGGCCAACTAATTTTTTTTTTTTTTATAAAGATGAGGTCTCACTATGTTGCCCAAGCTGGTCTTGAACTCCAGTGCTCAAGCAATCCTTCTGCCTCTGCCTCCCAAATTGTTGGCATTATAGATGTGAGCCACAGTATCTAGCCCACAGCAGATTTAGCTATAACAACTAGACAACTCAACACCACTTAAATGTCCAACCATAGGTGAGGGGAAAACTATTTTGCAGTACCCATACAAGAGAATGCTACTTGGTGGGGAAAGGGGGCGGGGGGGCGGCGGCAGGATAAGTACTGGTATGTACAACCACATGACTGAATCTCAAAAATACTATGTAGAGCAGAAGAAGCCAGACATTGAAAATATGTACTGTATAATTTGATTTATATAAAATTCTAAAATAGGCAAAACTACAGGGACAGAAAGCAGATCACTGATTATCTGGAACTGGGGGTGGAGTGGGGTAGAAATTAACCAAGGGGCCAAGGAACTCTTGAGCATGATGGAAGTGTTTCATATCTTAATTATGGTGGTGGTTACAAAATAACAACATTTGTAAAACCTCACTGAACTGTAATCTTAGAAGGGATGCATTTCACTATGTATAAATGATATTTCAAAAGAGTTGATTTAGAAAGTCTTCTTTTCTTACTCCAAGTATTAAATAAGCACGTAACACCTTGTGCGTTTTTTCCCAGAAATTAAAATAGTTCGTGTCAGTGTTAATGTGGTATGGAATAAAATAACAAATTTGAACTAGTGAAAGCATTCATAGAATACGCTACTTAAGCAAGGCCAGTCTCCTTGAGCCCACAGTAAAAATGGGAATATAATCTTACACTCACCCACAACCCTTCTCCACCACCCCTTTCCTTGAATGTCACAAAAATCTCAGGGTGGGGAAGATCCAGACCTCTACAAGGCACAGAATAAGAATGCAAGCTCCCTTGTCTAGGTCTCAGGGGTAGGGAGATCCCATCTACCATGTGGGTTATATTAAGAATAACCTTCACCCAGGCCATTCTGATATGGCTCACTGGGTTTGGATATGCATTTGAAAACTTTGTATGGTAGATTGAAGGATTTTTTGGATGAACTCTCAGTACTTGCTATTTTGTTCTCACCAATAAGATCTAGTGATGATGTTTAGTCCAGTCATTAAATTCTCCCCCCCTCCCGCTTTTGTAAAGGTTCACAAAACTGGTTCTCTCTTCTCTGTTCCTTTCTCTCCCTTTGTCTTTCTTTCTTTCTCTCTTTCCTTTCCTTCCTGCCTTTCTTTCTCTCTTTCTCCCTTTCCCTCCCTTTCTCTTCCATCTCCTCTGTACCTCTTTTCCTCTTATTTTTTGCTTCTCTATGCCTTTTCTACCTATATTGGCTTAAATATTATTTTAGCCAAAGTGGCAAAAGGCCACTAATCATGTAAAATAAAAACAAAGTCAAGATTGATTCTATAACATTAAGCATTGTTTTTATTTATAACCCCCAAAAGTGAAAGCTGAACTTCAAACAATTTGTGTAAACTGCAGCGCTCATGAGGGTGGCTTGAATCCAGACTGAGTTATTACCTGAAAAATACAAATAACCACCGACCAAGGATCTAGCTCGTTTATGAATGAGAGACTCGAATCAATTCAGACAAAGAACACCGCTGTCCTTACGCTGTCTCCCTCTCACTACTTTTGCGTCTATAGCGCTAAATCCCAACATGCACTGTTACCCCAAACAAGGGCAAGTGCTGAGCAAACTCACTGACAAGGGCAGCAAAGGATGATAAGTGTTATTTTTGTGTCTCTTTTGCTGGGATTTTTGTAAAGTCTGAATTTGGTTAAACTAAAAACACATAATCAATTTTGAGACAGACATAAAAATCTTCTGCAATTCTCTCTCTAGAGGGAACCAAAATAAACAGCCTCTGATGCAAAAAATAACTGTGGTTATGTGGAAAGTTTTCACTCTTTGTCTTCCCTCACTGACCATGTGAGGGCTCTGAGAACAGCTTACAAATATGGATGGAAAACTTTTAAGAATTTGTTCTAGAAGGGTGTTTTTGGGGAGAAGGTGTAATTAGAAAAAGCTATGGCCAGTTGGTTTAGAGTTTACTCATGTAAAATGTGTGTGTGTGTGTTTACTGTCCACAATGCACAGAGTTCTTGTTATAAACTTCCCTCATACCAGTAAGAAAACTGGCCTACTGGCTAATTTATCCGAAGGATTTCTCAGATTAAGTACTATTTGTCTGTGAAATCTCTTGCAGATGGTGAAATTATTTTAGTTCACTCTGATGTCCTCAAGATTTGTAAAGAAAAAAGAAAAAGAATAATTTGGGCCTATGGGTTGTTACAATGCCAGGATCTAATTAGACATCCTATCCAGATAGGGCTTTTGCAAGAAATCATAATATCTAGTTGATATCAACAATTTTATTTTAAAATAAAAATTTAAAAAAGATGTCCCAAATAATCGAATGATTTCTGGCAGCAAATAGGCAAAGGCGGAAAATAAGAAGAAATAAAGGGAAAAGAGGAGAAAGGAAAGAAAGTAGGCAGGAAGAAAAGAAGAGGGAGGGTGGGAGGGAGGAAGGGAGGGAGGGAAGAAGGGAGGAAGAAGGGAGGGAGGGAAGGAAGACTCCTCTCACTTTGAAATGAGAAATGTTGCTAGAGAATGAATTCACTTATCTACTACCAAAAACATCAGTTTTCAGCATGGATCACCACTTTTGAACCGTGTGCCATACACACTGTTGACAAGGAAGGATTCTGCTTGGAAACCTCAGGTTGGTGTCATATCACCAGGAAATCAACTGACCTGGAAGGCCAAGGGTGTCATTTGTCTTAAAAGACTAGGTGAACCATGAAGGGGACGGCGAGCCCCCCAGCCTGCAGTGCTAAAGCGTGTGAAGGAAAGCAGTTGACCTGTGTTCTCACCAGGGACTTGATGCTCACAGCATCCACAGTGGTGCGATTCTAGGATGACAATGGTGTAGAATGCATGTGATGAGCACTCTCTCCATTTCAGTGCAAGCTCCTGGAGAGTGGAACACACACTGAGTCCTTTCGGGGGTTAATAATAATAACTGGAGTTCAAAGGGGAAAACAGGTTCTGGAAGTTTAAAGAATGTGTCCAGGTCAGATAAGAAGATAGAGGCAAGATAGGATTTAACCAAGTCATCTGACCACAGGTTCTGAACTGACTCCCACTCTGGAGGAGGGGCGGCATTAAGCATACTTGTTATTGACCGTTTCCAATTTCCAGAGTTCTTTTTTATGGTCCATTAGTCAAGTTCTCTTCACCCTCACCCACAAGCAGTAATGCAGAAAAAAAGCAAATATGTCCCTGCAGATTATACAGAAAAACAAAAAGAAAACACCTGTCTTCCCAAATCCATAAGCTTTTCACCACAGCAAAAGCCTGAAGCTCTGAAAGGCCTTGTGAAGATGAGAGGGCAGGATGGGAAAGGCACAGGATGTGTTTTTCTGTTTACCAAGGAGTTTCTGATTTGGCCTTATCTTTGCTGATCTTCTGTGATACTGTTAATGTAGAGAAAGAAAGATGAGAAGCCAAGAGCTGAAGAGAACTCCAAAGTTATTAGAAAGTAGCAAGAGTCTGAGAAATTTCACCCCATGGGAGCAAAAGGGAGAGGGTCTCCATTAATTCTCTTCTCAAGCCACGGGGGAAAATTTGCTCTGTGTATCTGATCCCAAATAGCTGGCATTCCCACCCACAAAGGTGGATGAATACTACTATGTGCTGAATGGTGGATCGTCGTGGAGTTAATGGGAAGAAAAATCTTTCCTTTCTTACCTCAACATATCATTCTAACCCCAAGGGAGCACATCATCTGTCCATCAGATATTCACGAAGGTAAGCAGATTTTTATAATGGCTGCGAAGCACAGAGGCTACAGGCCATGAAACATGAGGACTAGAGGCGTTGGCAGAAGAAACCTCCTGGAAGGGAGCCTTAGCTGTGAAAGGGCTGCAGCTGAGGAGACAATGTCCCCGCTGTCCCCAGGCAGGAGCTCTGATGTGCCACCAGCAGCCCTGAGTGGCTCAGTCTTTTGTCAGTCTCTGCCTAACACCCTTTCTAGACCCCAGTCTCCATCCGCTGTCCCAATTCCGACTCCCAAGTCGACCTTTGCACATTAATAAAAAAGAGACGTGTGCAAATGGAACAGCTCGTTGAAACTTTCATGCCCACCTGTGTAGATTTGCCTTTTTACTAATCATTTAAGTCTAATCACGTTAATAATCTAAGTCTCTCTCACTCAATTTAAGTGTCAGCAATGACTTGTTACACAAGTATTTGGTTAGAGTTTTTGCAGAGAAACATCCTAGGTCAAACCAGAGTAGCCAGTGCTCTAATCACTGAAACAAAACAGGATTTCTTCCAACAGACCAACCCGACCCAAAAAAAAAAGCCCTTGTGAATGTGGGACCAAACATGTCCTTCCATAGCAATAGAGCAAAATTAAATAAAAGCTTGAAAAGAATTGTTTTTGCAATTGGCTTAACTATGTATTTAAGTATTTCTCAGTAATCCTGAGCATGATATTTTTCATTTTAAGATTTTATTTTATTATAGAGATGTGGGGTACAAGTGAGGATTAACTACATAAGTAGGCTGCATGCAGATGAAGCTTGGGCTTCCAAATGGCCCTCACTCCCCAGGTAGTGGACCAAGTACTCTTTGTGTTGTCACATGCCTCCCCACACTTCCCTCCTCCCTCCCTCCCCTAGCAGTGCCCAGGGACTGCCAATCCCTCCCTTGAGTTAATTTGACTAGTGTTAAGATTCCACTTATGAATGAGAACATGTGGTATTCAGTTCTTTGTTTCTGTGATAGTTCACTTAGTATGATGGTCTCCAACGCCATCCAATTTGCTGTGAAGTCCATGATTCTGTTCTTCTTTATGGCTGTGAAATACTCCATTGTGTATATATACCACATTTTCTTTATCCAGTCCACTTTAAATGGGTAGTAGGGTTGGGTCCATGTTTTTGCTATTGTGCATAGGGCAGCAATAAATGTGCATGTGCAGGTGTCTTTTTTGTAGAAAAATTTATGCTCCTCTGGGTATATTCCCAGGAGAGGGATTGCTGGATCATATGGAAGGTCAATTTCTAGTTCTTTTAGGAATTGCCACACTGCTTTCCATAGAGGTTGAACTAGTTTGCACTCCCACAAGCAGTGTAGAAGCATTCTATTTTCACTGCATCCATGCCAATATCTGTTGATTTTTGACTTATCAATGATAGCCATCTTTATTGGAGTTGGGTGGTGTCTCATTGTGGTTTTGATTTGCATTTCTCTGATGATTAGTGAGGCTGAGCATTTTTTCATGTGTCTGTTGGTTGCTTGTATGTCATCTTTTGAGAAGAAGTGTCTGTTCATGTCCTTTGCCCATTAAAAAATGGGGCTGCTTGTTTTTTTCCTTTCACTTCATTTGAGTTCCTTGTTGATCCTGGATGCTAGGCCTTTGTCAGATGAGTAATTTGAAAATATATTATGCCATTCTGTAGGTTATCTCTTTACTCTCTTGATGGTG
The DNA here is from genome assembly GCA_027257055.1 of Cephalopachus bancanus. Classification (NCBI taxonomy): domain Eukaryota; kingdom Metazoa; phylum Chordata; class Mammalia; order Primates; family Tarsiidae; genus Cephalopachus; species Cephalopachus bancanus. The sequence continues at coordinate 609,802 of JAPVLO010000521.1, read as the reverse complement.
TCTTCTGCTGTGCAAAACTTTTCAGTTTGATGAGATCCTACTTGTCTACCAGTTTTTATGGCATTCAGTTTTGGGAACTTGGTCAAGAATTCATTGTCTACTCTAATGTGCATAAGGGTATTTCTTACATTTTCTTCTAGGATTCTTATAGTTTGAGGTTTTATTATATATTTAGAGTTGATTTTTGTATATGGTGATAGGAGGGGATCTGATTTCATTCTTCTGCATATGGTCAGCTTGTTTTCCCATCACTATTTGCTAAATATGGTTTCCTTTCCCCAGAAATTGTTATTGGTGGCTTTGTCAAAGATGAGTAAATTGAGAGACCATGTTTTTGCTTCTGGAATCTCTGTCTTGTTCCATTGGTCTATGTGCCTATTCTTGTGCCAATACCAGGCCGTTTTGGTTACTGTAATCTTGTAATAAAGTTTAAAGTTGGGAAGTGTGATACCTCCCACTTTGCTTCTTTTGCTGAGGATTGTTTTGGCTATTCATACTCTTTTTTGTTTTCATATGCATTTCTGTGTGGTTTCTAGGTCTGAGAAAAATAATGTTGAAATTTGATGGATATTGCATTGAATCTGTAGATTGCCTTGGGTAGGATGGACATCTTGACAATATTGATTCTTTCAATCCATGAGCATGGAATGTTTTTCCATGCATATGTGTCATCCATGATTTCTTTCAGCAGTGCTTTGTAGAGTAATGCCAAGGTGAATGGCAAGGTATTTCATTTTTTGGTGGTTATTGTGAATGGGATTGTGCTTTTTTTTGGTTCCCACCTGCTTGTTGCTGGTGTAGAGAAATACAGCTGTCTTTTGCATGTTGATTTTATACCCTGAGACTTTACCAAAGTCATTTATCAGTGTAAGGAGGCTTTTAATGGACTCCCTAGGGTTTTCAAGGTATAGAATCATATCATGTGCAAAGAGAGATAGCTTAGCTTCCTCTTTTTCTATTTGGATACTCCTGACTGCCTTCTCTTGCTTGATTGCTCTGGCTAGGACTTCCAGTACTATGTTGAGCAGGAAGGGTGAGAGTAGGCATCCTTGTTTTGTACCCGTTCTTAGGGGGAATGCTTCCAACTGCTGTCTATTGAGCAAAATGTTGACTGTGGGTTTATCATAGATGACTCTTACTATTTTGAAGAATGTTCTTTCTATGCCTTGGTGCTTGAAGTTTCTTAGCATGATATTTTTCATAGGGTTTCTTTGCTATGATGACAGTTTCCTTTTTTTTTCTTCAAGGTTTGTGTAAATATGAGAAATCCTAATATTGAAAACAGTGGGATTAGCTGAAGGTTTTGAGTTAATTCCTTTATGTACTTCCCACCCATATCTTGAATTGGTAACAGAGTGTGGGTAGCCAGAAAACCATAGTATAAGCTAAACCCATGTTTAACAAATCAATTTGGTGAGTATCAACTAGTACTTTTTAAAATGTGTTTTTTTTGAAAAAAGAGGGAATGACTCTTACCTTAAGTGGACTGATGTGACTTGCCAGGATGGTCTGCTATTCGCTTGACCCGGAGAACCCCATGGATTCGTGCAAGTCCTGAGGCGCCAACCTGCGCATTCACTTCAAGAACACCTGAGAAACTGCACAGGCCACCAAGGGTATGCGCATACAAAAAGCCGTCAACTATCTGCAAGATCTTACCTTAAAGAAACAGTGTGTTCCATTCTGCCACTACAATAGTGGAGTTGGAAGGTGTGCCCAGGTCAAACAGTGGGGCTGGACACAGAGTTGGTTGTTGGGAGTCAGCCATTGAGGCCTGCCTGCTGACAAAGTCCAGGGGGTTGAAGACCCCAGGTCACAAAGCAAACATGGGCAGCTGAGACCCTTGCTTCTACTTCTGTTATTAGTGCAGCCGAAAAGTTCTGTACAGTCTGAGGATGGAAAGCAAAATTCCACTCACACCTCCACTACCCCTCGCAAAAAGGCAAGAGGGGAATTCGTGAAAAATTACCTTCCCTTCATTTGAATTCCTCCCTCGGTTTCCACGTCCCTGGCCTCTTGGTGTTAGATCATGCAATCACTTGATTAAACATTGTAGTTGGGAAAATTGTAAAAAATCAGAAGGTGCTCGATTTAATGTTTGTCAGGGAACTAACTCACTGGCCTTGCCAGGAAATTATCAGTAGCAATTTTAAATATCATGTGCATGTAGATAATCACTTGTAAGATTTTATTTCTTCTGATTGACGACTAACTGGAGAAATTTGAGAAGCTACAGTTTGTATTTTTAGGAAGAGTGCCAATGCAAAAATTACATTTACTTAATTTCTACTCGTGGTATATTATGCTTAAGAAATTGACAATCACATAAATATTAGAGCACCCTTGCCTTTCTTTACTTCCCTTTGTTAAGGAGGTTTGTAATTCTGGTTAGAGATTGTAACTGAGATGACTTGAGCCCTGGAGACCCTTTGTTTTACAAACATTAAAGCCCAGTTTCCCTAACAGGAGATAATTGATGCAGATTGTAAATACCAGGTGTGACATTATGGAAAACTAGTCAGGCCAGCTTGCGGTTAAAAAACCTTGAGAATGCTATTTTACCCCAGCTAGTTGCAAATTGCTGTGTGAAGGTCACGGATGTGACTTGTTAATCTATGTAGCAATTATAGTGCTTAGAACTTGGTAGTGATTGATAATGAAATAGTTATAGAAATAAGTAAGTTTTGTATGGACATTAAGAAATGATAATCATCAGAAAATGTTAGGAGTTTATAAAATTTATAGTTAATGTTTAGGATGATAATTTTTTAAGATCAAAACAGGATGAACAAAGATACATTGCCTGTCCGGTCCATTAAATTGAAACTGATTGCCTTGAAAACGAAAAACATGTTTTCGGCTCAAGCCAAAATCTAGGGTATAAAAGGAATTGAAAAAGACAATAAGTCGGCATTTGTCCTGCTTGCAACAGAGTCAGTGTTCAAGTTTTTTCTCCTGTGCCGATGCTGTCCCTCCTTCAGGAAACCCTGACGCTGGAGCTGGACTCCGGCAGTCAGTGGCCCAGAAATGCAGAGAGCAATGCTGAGTTTAAGGGCTTAGATGTCAATTCTTTGGTCATTGAGCACATCCAGGTGAACAAAGCCCCCAAGATGCGTTGGAAGGACAGGGCTCATTGGCTCCCCCTGACACCTTGAGATGATCCTCACTGAAAAGGAGCAGATTGTTCCTAAGCCAGAGGAGGAGGTTGCCCAGAAGAGAGAAGATATCCCAGCATGAAGTAAATGCAGATAAAAGTGAAAAAAAAAAGGGACTGGAATAGAAAATATCAGAATTTATCATATACGGTAAGAGTATTTTTTTCATGAAGAGTTTGCTTCAGTTGTGTGTGTCTATATTTTTTCATTATTCATAATCGTGTTACCTTTCCTTTAGTGTGTGTACATTGGTTCTTAATTTTGGTGTGTCCATGGAGCTCATTTAAAAAGTTTGAGAGTTCTGGTCAGACAGACAGCAAAAAAAGAAAAGAAAAAAAAGGTTGCTTCTATTAAATGGAGGGAGGTTGTTATTCAGGATGCTGAAGATCAAGATAAGGAGCTTGACTTCATGTAGAATTCATTGTACCATCTTAAGCAGAGAAATGATGTGATAAAGGTAAAGTTTTTAAATGAGTTTGGCAGTGGCATGGGTGATAGCTTGGGAGGAGGGAGCTGGATGTAGAGACTGGAAGGAATATTATTGAAGGCTCTCAGAACAGAAACTGTTTCTTGCTGTTTTGAGCATAAGAGGAATTTTTCACATAGGTTATTGCATCACTCACAGACATGCTGGGAAGTTTAGAAAACCAGGCTCAGGAAATGAACAGAAATGAAGGGGCTATACTACTAGAGCCACAGTAGAAACTTCTCCCATGGAGCTGGTTGTGAGAACAGCCCAGCACAGCTACTAGCCACTGGGTGCTGTGACTGACCTGGTATGCTTGGACCTCCTGTGTGACACTGAAGACATCCACTGGTGTGACTGCCACAAACAAATTCTTGACAGTTTCTGCCCCCGTGTATTACAAGCCCCATATATGGGGGGATGCCCCAGAACTGAATTTATTTATAAAAAATTGTGGATTTATTCTTATATGTTTAAACTCCAGTAACCTTCAAAGTCCTCTCTGTTTGATGCAATACACCTATAAAGACACTACCCCCCCCAAAAAAAAACTGAATACCACATGTTCTCAATGATGAGTAGGCCCTGAACATTTACCACAATACTACAAGTGGGAGATTGGCAGTAGTGGGGCACTACCAGGGAAGGGACGAGGAGGTATGTAACATCACTAAGGATACCTGATCCTCAACCAGAGGAGGTGAGGACCAGTCAGTGGCCCAAACTTCACCTACATGGAAACTACTTATGTTCCTATCCTGACTTGTACTCCATGTCTTTAAAATAAAAAAAATTAAAAAGAAGAAGAAGAAGAAGAAGAAACTTTTCCACTGCTCAAAACAGTTTTTGAGCCCATCAATTTGGATGCCTTTGGCGCTTCTGCTGTTTTTTGCTTCATCTCTTCCACAAGGGCAAAACGTTTCTCTTGAGGACTTTTTCATCTGGGAAAACCAAAAAAAGTTGCTTGGGGTGACAGTGAGTGAATAGGGAGGGTAGGGCATGGGGCCATGCTATTTTTGGTCAGAAACTACTGAACACAGCACGGTGTGGGCAAGTGTGCTTGTAAATTGCCCATGATGAAATGGGCAGGTGCGTTGAAAGAATCTTCCAAAAAAATTCACTGAAGCCTAAAACAGTCTCTCACAACGTTAGTTGGTACACTGATGCCAATGGGTTCCTAAAACACATACCTAGCAGAGGAAACCTGTACTACAAAGGGCCCATCTTCCAAAAGATAACTATGGGTTTTGGGGGCCTCCATATATATTTATATGAGTCAGGGTCTCACTCTGTCGCCTAGGCTGGTGTGCAGGGGCACCATCATGGCATATCCATGCATGGCTGATCCTCCTGCATCGGCCTCCCAATTAGCTGGGACTACAGTCATGCACCACTACACCAGGCTAATTTTTTTTTTTTAGAGACAAGGTCTCACTATGCCGCCCAGGCTGGTCTTGAACTCCTGGGCACAAGTAATCCTCCCACCTTGGCCTCCCAAATTGCTGGGATTATAAACACGAACCACTGCACCTGCCATGATCCTCATGTTTAGTGTCCCGGATGAGTGCTTCCGACCTGAGCTCCAACTGCAAGAGAAGCTGGGAGATAGCTCATCTATCAAGATTCACACAACAAGAACTCTCTATACTCAGGGAGAAGAGTTGGTTAATCTTGGACTAGTGAGACTATGGCAGTATTTCAGCTGAGGTGGTGAGGGTGTGGAGTAGGATGGTGACAAAGGAAAAAAAGCTGAAAGAACGGATCTGAAAGATTGGTAAAGGAAGAAGTGGACTTGGCGATGGAATGTGTATAGATGATTAATAATGAGAAATGAGAAGCGCTAACTCAGGCTTCCATCCTAAAGTGGAAGAAGAGAGGTTGGTGCTACTGGACAGATGTAAAAGTTAAGACCGGAGGAAGTGGAAGAAAGATGATGAAGCCATGTGAATGGAGACAGATGACTTGGTTGCTTTGGAGTTAGTGGCAGTGGTCAAGGTAACTCTTTCAGTTGTCCTAATCTTTGAGATGATCTATAAAGACTAATTGTATGCCATTGTCTGGAGTACAGCATCACTGGTTGTCTGTTATTCTTGTGAATTTAAGAACTCCTAAATCTGGTGTTCCCATGTAAGCTTGCAGGCTTTTGATATTTGTCTTTACATGTATTTTGAAGACTCAACCTAGAAAGAAATTTAAAGAATATCTTATTAATTTAAAAACAATAACACTTAGCACCCACAGGAAGCACAATTCCCATTGAGATTCGGCATGTTGAAAGACACAAGACTGTGTGTACCATGTGTACAGAAGCCCAGATATATACTGATAATAAATCTATGTGACCATTCATGCCATGCTTCCCCCTCCCCAGATGAGGAGGTGGTCTCTAACTGTCATAGCTCCAACACCCTTTACTGTCCCCATTTGGAATTAGAACTAGAACTCCTTGTCCATGCTCTATCGAGCTGACGGGTGTACCTGTTCTTCTGCATCTTATGTCTCACTACAAACTCTGACTACTCCAGATCCTGCAATTAAGAAAATGAGGTGGATTGGGCTGTTAAGAGATGATGCAAAGACCAGACAAGGGAAGGGTTCAAATCAGTTTGTAGCAGTTTGCATCTAGAAGAATGAATTCAAAACCACTAAACATCCTAGGAAATTACTTTCCTGGTGCCCGTTTCCTAATATCTCTTCCCCACCTCTTCCCAGATGCAGAGCCCCTCTCATGTGGTTCAAATTTCCTTGCTTTTAAGATGAGATCAAGATATGAAGTTTCCCTAATAATTCTAAAGCTGTTATTTTCCATCTGTCATCAGGATATTTATACTTCCAAAGTTTCATTCTTTTCCTGCATTTCAGAAAAAGAAAGTGCGAAAGTATAAAGAAGCGACTGGATTTAATGGGAGTTAAGTGAAAATCAAGAGACAGAGTGAGAGGAATTTTTTCAGTTCTAAAATAATATAAAAAAAGACCAATGTTTTGATGAGTTTAGAATGAGTTCCAATCACTTCCTTATTTGCATAACAATAGAAACCATATCAAACAAGTCACTCCATATCCAGATTTATCTTCCTCCTAAGTGCAGGCAGTCCTTGCTGATTCCTGTAGCCAACAGGGATTGGTGACTGGACATTACATTTGGAAATTATGATGAAAATATGATGGCTTACGCCTGTAATCCCAGCACTTTGGGAGGCTGAAACAGGAGGATTGTCTGAGCCCAGAAGTTCAAGACCAGCCTGGGCAACATAGCAAGACCTCATCTCTACAAAAAATAAAAATAACACAAATTAGCTGGGTGTGGTGGTGCATGCCTGTAGTCCCAGCTACGGGGGAGGCTGAGGTGGAAGAATCACCTGAGCCCAGGAGGTTGAGGCTGGAGGGAAATATGATTGTGCCATTACATTCCAACCTGGACGATGAAGTGAGACCACAACTCAAAAAGCAAAACCAAAAAATAATACCCTGGTGGCTGAAAAAAATCCACCACACTATATTTTGCTTCATTCAGTAGTCAAGAAGTAGTGATATATACTGGAAAACGCTCAGGATCTTTGCACATGGGATCCCTTCTACCTGGAATTTTCTCCTGCTCCCCCAGATCTTCATCTGATTAGCTCCTCCTTCTCATCCTTCAGATTCCCGCTTAGATGCTAGTTCCTCAGGAACACAGTCCCTGACCCCCAGGCCAGATCAAATTCCCTGATATCTTGGTTTCATAGCATTCAAGTTTGTACATACAGGTCTTTCCCATACATGTGGGGGCCGAACTATATCTTTTTGGTTTGTTTATATGTTCTAATATCTTGCACAGTGCTTGGTATAGAGTAATTGCTCAGTAACTATTTCCTTAATTACCTGATTATTCGAGTCAGAGGTCCTGAGTGCTATTCTAATCTTGCTTCTAACCAGCTCTGTGGCCTTGGAAGAATTGTCTTATTTTCCTTGATCTTGATTTCTTTATCTATAAAGTGAAGATTTGGGGCCTGGCTAAAGCCTTAGGACCTTTCCCTCCAGATTTCATGATCCTGAAATGTTATGTGCAAATAGTACAAATGATTGTCTGGCAGATTAAATAGTATTAATGTTTGCCTTTAAGAAAAATTCTATACCAAATTCTTAATGATAGGTGAGGGTAAGATACCTTCTCACCAGTTCAAGCATAGTGTCAGGATAAGCAAACTATTGTGAGCTTGGAGAGAATGCTTATTTTGAGATGTTCTGAAGTCTTTTATATTTCTCAGGTTTAGGTTGTCAGTTCTTAAGAAATTCAAACTTGGACAAATTGTTGAAAATCAGGGTAGAATTGGAGGGCTATCTATAAGGGAGAATGGAAAAGGTGGTTACAGGACCAACTAGTAAGGAAAATGAGAAAATAAATTATTTTTGGTCAGGCAAGGTGGCTCATGTCTATAATCCCAGCACTTTGGAAGGCAGAGGCAAGAGGATTACTTGAGTCCAGGGATTCGAGACCAGCCTGGGTAACTTCCTGAGCCCTCATCTCTACAATAAATCAATAATTAGCTGGGCATGGTGGCATACACCTATAGTTCCAGTTATTTGGAAGACTGAGGTGGAAGGATCGCCTGAACCTAGCAGGTAGAGGCTGCGGTGGCCATGAGTGTACCACTGCACTCCAGCCTGAGCAACAGAGTGAAACTCCAACTCAAAGAAAAAAAGGAAAGAAAAGAAAAGAAATTTTTATATGTACACATATAACCATAAATTTTGCCTTGGCTAGGTGGATAGTGAATCCTTCTGAAAAGTGAATAGTTGTATGTTTTAAAGTATTTTATAAATTCATCTAATGAGATTCTGAAAGCTGTATCCAACCAAGCACTTTTTTTGAATCTCTGTGTATACTTCCTTGCATCAATTCTGCATTCCACACCCAGAAAGCCAGCTTCTAGAAAGCTCTAGCTGAAGGTGGAGACTGAACCACATGAGGCCCTGAACAGCAATGCATTTGTGTCTCAGAGAGTGACCAGGAAACTCAGACAGTAGACACTCTTGTGTTGGTCTACTTTGTGTTGCTACAACAGAACACCATAGACTGTGTAATTAATAAAGAAAATAAGTTATTTTTTACAGTTCTGGAGGCTGGGAAGTCCAAGATCAAGGGATTTGCATCTGGTGAGGGCCTTTGTGCTGTTTCATCTCATGGTGGAAGGCAAAGGGGCAAGAAGGCGAGAGAGCAAGAGCAAAAGGGACTGAACGCTCTTTTATAACAAGCCACTCTTGGGGTAACAATAGTAGTTCATTCATAAGGGAAGAGCCCTCATGACTTAATTGCTTCTTATTAGCCCCTGCCTCCCAACACTGCTACACTGGAGATTATGTTTCTAACACAAGGACTTTCAGGGACACCGTCAAACCACAACAGTTTTTGATACTTTCAAAAAATATTTGTCTAAAAGAGCAACTGCAACCCAACCATCTCTGATCTGTATCTCATTTCGTTTTAGGACTTTCATCATTCTCTACTCTGCTTTAAACTCATAAGGGTTTTCATTAAAACCCTATCTGAGGAGCAAAAGCCATGTCAGTGTTATGAATAGATGTCTGATAACATCTTCTGTTAGGCTGGCAGGGAGATGCTTGCAGAACTGGCATGTTGGGTGAAAAGCAAACCAGCACTCCTTGGGGTCAGCAGCTCAGGCCTGGGGCCCATACCCAGTTAGAGGAATGAGAGAGAAGAGGAGGCTTACTGGCATTGCTTCCCTCGAAAATGGCTCAAGAATCAATGCCACTGAGGGCCGGAGAAGTGGAGCAGCCCAGAGTGCACTGTCCCAGGCCTCCTCCTGTATGTTGTCCTCGGGGTGCAGCGCTACTTCCTCTTAGCTCAAGAGGAGCTTCCTCTTAACCCTCTAAGCCAAGACAGAGATTCCAGTTCAAGATGCTCAAAAGCTTCCACTTCCTGGCCCCTCACTCTTATATCTCTCCTCTCCCAACAGGATTCAAGGCAAGAGGTGGAGACAGGCTGTTCAACTAATATTTGGTGAATAGTTCTAGACCAGGCAATGTGCTAAGTGCTCTGTATTACCTCTTTAATCCACATAGCAACATTATGGTATAGAAACCCTGTATTCCAGGTGAGGAAGCCAAAACAGATAAAAACTTTCTCAAGGCCTCAGGCTGGTCAGTAGTAGAGCCAGGATTTGAACCCAGGATATATGAC